>JAJOZX010000646.1:542500-992500 GCA_023014485.1 Bathynomus jamesi | reverse complement strand
GGGCGGCAATGTGAAGCTCAAGATTTTCATGACTGTGTTCTTTTCTGTAGTTTAGCAATGGGGGAAGGGTGGGGGTGGGGGTAATCGGGGATGGGTGGGGTAATGGGGGAGGGGGTTAGCCCCCAAGTTGTATGAATGGGGGTGAGGAGGTTTTGGGAGATACCAGATTCAGAAATGTTGACACAATGTGAAGCTCAAAATTTTCACGGCTGGGTTCTTTTTTTGTAGTTTAGCTTGTCTAACCGTCAGCGAAACGGCGGGAACTGTACTAGTATTATATATATATATATACACAGGGTGGTTACAAAGTCCTTAAGCAACTTTAAACTTTAATAACATTTGATGTATACTTGATAGAAATACACTGTAAACGTCATATAAAAGAGTCTAGGAAAGTTAATCGCCCACAATTCACTGCCCACAATTTGTCGCTCATACATTTCACCGCAACACAATTCATCGCCCATACAATTCACCGAACATACAATATACATTTTATACATATACTGTTTATTATGTATTTTTGCTCTCGTCATTTTCGTTTAAACTAACGAAAATATCACAACTTAACCTAACCAATCATCAAGGGCGTTCAGTTGACCTAACCGGGCATTCAGTTGACCTAACCGGTCATTTTCCGTTTTATTTTGTTTTTCCGCTTAAAACGGAAAATGTGTTTTTTGTAGGTAGTCCCGATAATACTAGATGAAGACAAAGCACTGGATATTTTTATCAATTACGGCGTTATTCTCTCATCCTTAACTTGCCCGAAATGTGACAGTGAGTGCCTAATACGAAAAGATCAGAAGATATTTAGGTGAAATAACCAATATTAACCTGTTAGGTTAATTGAATGCCTGGTTAGGTCAACTGTACGCCCTTGATGATTGGTTAAGTTAAGTTGTGATATTTTCGTTAGTTTAAACGAAAATGACGAGAGCAAAAATACATAAACAGTTTGGTAGTCCCGATAATACGTAGGCGATGAATTATCCTGAGCGACGATTTGTGGGCGATGAATTGTGGGCGATGATTTTTCTGGATACCCATATAAAAGCGTAATAATTAAAGTTTTTAATACATTACGTTACAAATTTGTAGGCCCTCAACATAGCCGCCATCTTTCGCTATACATTGTTCAATCCGAGTTTGCAATTGTTTGAAAACATCCTCCAGTTGCTGACGAGTGTTTTCATCAATTGCATTTGTGATCCCGCCCATAAATTCATCCGAAGAACGTAATTTAGATGAGTAAACAGCACTTACAACATGACCCCATGAACAGGTGAACATGTTGTCTAAACAATTGGGCTAGACTTTATTCAAGAACTGTCGCACATTCAAAGCACCGTGACACGACAGGGAAACTAAAATGATTAAATTTTTCAGCTACCCCCTTCTTTTACCAACACATTGATCTTTCTCACTATTCAACTTTTGTTCCACAAAATCATCAAAGCTGTGTCACTATTGAAACTATAATTCCTTTGCTGTACCTATTTATTAGCAATGATGAGTTTTATTGGTTTCGTATTTCATTTATTGTCTGTGATATACACAATCCTATTGATTGAAAAATATTGGTTTTATACTGAAAGGGATCGTAGCTGGGTTCCAACGTAGCATATTTTTAAATTAATATTAAATACAACAAATTTACTTCAATATTTTATAATGTTAAGGGGCACCCAAATTCTCGTTGGCGTACGGCCCACTTGGTAGCTTAATCTAGCTCTGAATAAAATATATATCCAACCACATCTTATCACAGATTAGGTCCTATGAACTATATACAGAATTAAAGAATATATATATATATATATATATAATATATATCAGGCATGGAAACGAGGCCTGGCCTCAGGCCTCGAGGCCGAGACCGAGGCCTTCAGAAATCCACGAAACGAGGTCGAGGCTGAGGACATACATTTTTGAAAGGCCTCGAGGTCGAGGCCTTTCTAGGGGAGGCCTCATGAGGCCTTAAGATTGTTAGGCTGAAGGTATTTGCACCCAGAGGTGTGGTATTCGGATGCAAATAACGAATGCGGTATTTGCACCTCTGGGTGCAGGTACTCACTTCGAAATCTTTTACGAATAAGCTCCTCCATGCTTTGGGAAGGCTCAACAATCTAGCCTAGCCTAAGCCTAAAGCTCTTCCAAAGGTAACCTACCCTAGCCTCACACTAGCCTGTTTCTCTTCTTTTTTTGAAATCCATAAGGAAAAGCAAGATTCTACTCAAAAATTAATAAACAAAGAAATAGCTCACTTCACTTACATAATAAAAGGGCCTTATTAAGCATTAATCACGTTCATCTATCACACGTGGCCACACCACAACACCGACACGCTGTGTGTTTACACTTGCTGGGTCACACAGGCAGACACAGTTGCCAGAACAAGATTTCCTGGGCACCATACATTCGCCCAATAACTTTTTATTTCTCATTTCATGCAGTTCTTATTTCTCATTTTAATATACCGCAATATTTCAAGTATTTATGATAATATGGAAAGTTATGATGTGAAGATGATCTAGCAAAATATTTCAAGATTGTACTAACTCACTGAGTGTTAATCGTATAATTTCTGAATGGCTACAATTATTAGCAACTCTCGCGAGCATTGCAAACAGAGCTACATTTGGAGATGCCTTATTTTTTTTAAGTTTTGCATTTTTATGTATCTTGACAATAAGAAATTGTGGTCTTAAAGTCTACCAAAGATCATTAATGTAATTGTAGCTTGTACTCTATGTGAAAGATGTTTCTGATGTACGGTAGGCCTATAGGTATGAAGTTTATATCATGCCATTAGTATATAATTATATATACGATAATAATATAATAACGATAATATTAAGAATATATTTGCACCTGATATTTCAATATGTTATATATGTAATTTGATTCAAGAGTATATTTGCACCTGATATTATCCATTATCAGACATTTTTAAAGTTATATGTATAATACTTTATATTATTAAAGTAAATGAAAAAGACCGAAAAAATTATTTGCAAACAATATAAGAATTTACATCGCAGTTATAATGCCGATATTAGCAAAATTATTGTTTGCATCCGATATCATATATTCATTTCAAATCATATTGTTTAGAAGTTTATATGTTACAATTTACAACGGGCAACGAAAAACAGAGAACATAAAAATTGTCCTGGCTAATATTCAAGGAATAAGACTCAATAAGGTTTCGTACCTGAAAGGATTTATGGACGAAACAAGGGCGGACATCGCATGCCTCACAGAAACTCATCTTAAAGCTTGCCAAGGAAATTGTGAAAGCTGCAAACATTGTATTGATAAGAAAGAGATAAATATAGAGGGCTTCAACTTACTAAGAGCGGATAGAACGACGAGACGTAAAGGTGGCTGTGCTATATATGTACAGGAAAGTCATATGACAGAGACGATAATAAGTAAATCAAACAGCTATGTGGAACTCCTAGCAGTGAAAATAGAAAAACTAAACGTGATAGTAATAGTCATCTATAGACCTCCAAACACCCCAACCGAAAAATTCTCGGAGGCCATTGATGACATCAGAAAGCTAATAAAGGCCATAAACCCTCCATTCCCCAATATAATGATCTGCGGAGACTTTAACTTTCCATTTATAAAATACAAAAAGGTGGATAGGAATATATATATTCACTAGGACAAGGGGGGCATAAGAGAAGACCAGGAGCAAGCAAAAATGTTGATGGCTCTCACAAATGAGTTTATGCTGACACAGGAGATAACAGAAAATACCAGAAAAAATAACTGCCTGGATCTGGTATTCACGAATAACACGAACTTGATTGCTGATATAAAAATAACCCCAACCATTATCTCAGACCACAAACTTAATCGAGATATCAACAAATATGACGACAGCATAAAAGACAATACACATATTGAGGAAAGAAGTAAATTCGGGGCCTTTAACTTAAACTCCAAGACTATAAATTGGGAAGCAATCAGATCGCACATGGCCCAAATAGAATGGAGAACAATTTTCGAGAATAAAAACAACTGAAGAAATGCTAACAACCTTGGAAGAAAAAACGCTGAGAATTTTAGAAAAATATGCTCCGAAATCACAGCCAAAAGGAAAGAGGAGCTGGCTAGAGAGGCAAAAGAGAAGACTATTCCGCAAAAGAAAGAGAGTGGAGGCGAAGTTAGGCAACTGCGGAGATAATGACAGGAAAGCAAAAAAGAAAAACTGGAGGGTATCGATAGGAAAATACAAGCCCTGATTAAGGACCATACAGAGAGGGAAGAGGAAAAGGCGGTAGAAGTAATAAAGGAAAATCCAAAATACTTCTATGCTATGCAAAAAGGAAAACAAAAACGCGCGCCGCACTGGGCCCTTAAGGACAAGAAATAATGAACTAACCGACGATCCAAAAGAAATATCTGATACATTGAGAGTTCAATATGAATCAGTTTTCAGTACCCCAAAAAGTGACAAAGCGATACCTGACATAAATGCATTCTTTGAAGAGGAATTGCAAGGAGAGTATATAACAGACTTTGATTTTACACTAGAAGATATAGCGAGAGCTATAGGACAAATGAAACCACATTCAGCTGCAGGTCCGGACAATTTGAACGCATTATTGATTAAAAACTGTAAAAATGAAATAGCTACACCTTTATATTGGATATGGAGAAGATTCCTAGACACTGGGGAAATACTGAGCATCTTGAAAAGAGCAAACATTGTCCCTATATATAAAGGAAGGGACAGATCT
Organism: Bathynomus jamesi; assembly: GCA_023014485.1. Classification (NCBI taxonomy): domain Eukaryota; kingdom Metazoa; phylum Arthropoda; class Malacostraca; order Isopoda; family Cirolanidae; genus Bathynomus; species Bathynomus jamesi. The sequence goes on along the minus strand of JAJOZX010000646.1, from coordinate 987,743 downwards.
CAATCAAAGAACTATCGACCAGTGTCATTGACGTCCCACCTCACCAAAGTATTTGAAAGAATAGTTAGAGAAAATTTATGATTTCCTGGAGACACGGGAAAGATTCAACGAAAATCAGCATGGATTCCGATCAGGTAGGTCATGCCTATCACAACTAATAGAACACTACAACAATACCCTAGATGCATTGGAAGGCAATGACAGCTACGATGTTATATACACAGATTTTGCTAAAGCTTTCGACAAATGTGGTCATGGTATAATAGCACATGAAATTAAATATATGGGAATAACAGGCAAAGTGGGAAAATGGATCTACAACTTCCTCAGAGAACGTCTGCAGGTCGTCAAAATTCAAGGTATATCATCATCAGAATCGGAAGTACGCAGCTCAGTACCACAAGGGACAGTACTGGCCCCACTCCTGTTCATTATCATCAGGGCCGGATTAAGACCTTTAGAGGCCCTAAGCACTTAAAAGATTTTGGTGCCCCATATATATGTAATTCAAAATATAAACAAAAATAAACCATAAAATAAAATTTTATTTTTTGAAATGAAACAAAACTTACAGTAAGATGGAAAATAATGTTTATTTTTGTATACTTCCACTTCATTTATATTTGAAAAGTTTTCTCCTACTTTTTTTAATTGCAAAGTCTTTGATCAGATCCTCAAAACTAATCTTACGTAACACATCTGCTTCTATACTTAGTAGAGATAAGGCATCCAGCCTGCCTTGTTGCATAGTTGTTCTGTTGGTATTTTTAATATACTTCAACTGAGAAAATGAACGCTCAGCTGAGCAATTTGTGACCATTAATGTTAAAAATATACGAAAGGCAATTTCTACATTTGGGAAGGCACACTCAATATTGTCTTCTACAATTATTTTATAAAGTTCAGCATGACTGAATCTTGTTTTTACATTTTTTTTTGCACTGAACTTATGGCACACATATGAGTGAAACTGCTGAAGCTCAGCAGAGAAATTAGTGTTCAAGTCCTCTGGGTAAGCATCAATCATCTTTTTACAACCCTGAGAATACCTTTCAATTTCAGTAGATGATGAAGTGGTGACATTATGTGGCACATCACTTAGAAAAGAAAATCTCTCTGCTATTTCTTTGTATATCTCTCCTCTTCTTCTCATCTCAGTTTCAAGTTTGTCAACAATTGTGTAAAAGGTGGTGATAAGAAATTTATCTCTGGCATTCAGATATACTTCTGGTGCATCTCCGTCATTGGGTACCTTCTTTCTGATACGTTTGCGAGTTTGAGCTGCCTTGTAATCAACATCTGGTAGCATTTCCTTTGTAGCTGCTTCATATCTTTCAAATTCATCTCGTGAAGTGCACAGTTGGTCAGCTAATGATCCATACAGATCTGCACATGTTTTTAAGTTCACATCCTTATTCTGTAGAACTTTGCTTACTCTATGAAAATTTTGCAAAATCTCATCCCAAAAATTCAACATAAAAACGAATTCTAGCTCTTGCATCTTATTTGCAATATTATTTGCTTCTCTTCTAGTGTCTCCCTTTTGTGACTGGTCTTCAGCTATACATTCTAACGCTTCTAAAATTTTAAGGAAAGATTTCAAAATTGCTGCTGTTGCCATAGCATGTGCCTCCCATCTGGTATCAGAGAGGGATTTTAAGACACTTTCATTTCCAATACAACCTTTAAGAATTTCCCACCTGCTGGTTGAGGCTAAAAAAAAGGTATAGAGCAACTGCACTGTAGAGAAGAAATTAACCGCCTCTTGACAGCAGTCAACAGCACTTCGGCCTACCAGATTTAGTGAATGGGCTGCACAGGGCACATATATAGCAAACTTGTTTGTTTCTAAAATTTTTTGCTGCATCCCCTTATAACGCCCAGACATGTTGGCAGCGTTGTCGTAAGATTGACCCCTACATTTTGAAAAGTTTAGCTTACAAACTTCACGTAAGTACTGCAACACCTGATTTGCCATTTCCTCACCAGTATGGCTTTTCATTTTCAGAAAGGTTAAAAAGCGTTCAATAGGCTGTCCATCTTTTAAGTACCTAAGTACAACACTTAACTGATCGATATGTGATAGATCTGGTGTTGAATCAACTGACAAACTAAAATAACCAGAAGATTTTACTTCGTCAACAATGAGTGCGTGGACCTTTTGAGCCATTAGTTGAATGAGTTCCTCACAGGTGGTTTTGGACAGGTAAGAAGGATTTCCTTTGCCAGAATTTCCATATTTCAAAATGTGACCTGCTAAAAATGGATCAAACCGGCTTATGAGCTCAAGCAGCCCTAAAAAATTCCCATTCTGCAATGATCCAAATCTTTCTTCTGTTCCTCGAAAAGACAAGCCACGTTCAGCTAACGTACAAATAACAGCTATGACACGCCTCAAGACATGTTCCCAGTAATCACACTCTTCCTGAATTTGTTTTTCCAACTGTTGTCCCAACCCCGCACCTTGTCTGCGAGTTAAGTATGTTAGCATAGAGTCTCGGTGAGTAGTGCTTTTTTCATGATGATCAATTACAATAGTATTTCGCCAGTCACTGAACCCTTCTCTTATAACAAAATGTGAGACATTTTTAGGAGCAAACAGTTTACAAACATAACAGTAAACTGATCCTGTTGATGGTGAATACAATAACCACTCTCTCTTGTATTTCTCACCATTGGCTTTTGTCCCAACGAAAAGTTTTTGTGAACAGTATCTTGCTGGTTTGCCACTACTGAAATGCCGGTAAGACTTGTCAAATGGCCCATTGTGGTGTTGACAGTCACTGGGTCCACAAGCAATCCAATAAGCCACATCATCAGCAGAGAAATCAAGCCACAACCCTGGATCTTTTGCTATATTTACTTCATCTTCTGCAGACTGATTCATTTCACCACCATCACCATGGTCCACTAAACTTTCATTTTCAGCAATTATTTCAACCCCAGAATGTCTTGTAAAGCAACTTGAATCAACATTTGCAGTAGAGGTATCAAGAGAATTTACAGGCAAAGTGAGATCAGTAGTGAGACATGTGGTAGATGAACCTGCTTGTGACACCTCGGTGATTCCAACGTCATCATATTTTGATTTTGAAGTGATCAAAGTGGTATTTGTGTCCACTTCTGATGACGGAGATTGGTTTTGATTCAGAATCGGTATATCATGTTGACGTTGTGGTCGTGGAACTTGTGTGAAGAAATCAGTCAGCTTTGCAGTCTTGGACTCTAAATCCAAAGTCTTCTCTTGTTTCTCTTTTGATAGTTTTCGCTTTTGTGCACCACTTAACTGAACACGTTTCATCTTGGTTCTTGGGGTCTGTAAAATACAGAAATAAAAAGAATATTTTATTTGTATATTATGTGGCAATCAACACAGTTACACATATCACAATCTTGGCTTTGTTCTTTTATTCTCAGAAAGACAAAATGGGAACCGTACACAACCAAAGTGGCAATTTAAATATAAGTGGCAATTAAATATAACTCAACCGAAATATCAACTCGAAATGTTGAATACAAATCAAATCGAAAGAAGGAACCAAAAGAAGGAACCGAAAGAAGGAACCGAAACCTATAAAATAAAAATACTTAACATTAGAATTAATAATACGCAATCTATAAAAATATCAATATTAACATTTCACTATTAACGAGCCACATTTTATATTTACATTTATTTATTTATTTAAAACACAATATTTAATTATAGGAAATATGAACATTTGCTTAGGGCCTAAATTGTCCTAACTACGTTTGATGTTATATATACATTACAAATTATTCACTCTGGTTATTACAATCTAAATTCTTTTATACTGTTATGACAATAGATAAATAAATTATAAAATAAAGATACGTGTATGATAAAATATTGTTATATATACAAATAAAGTACACTTCATAGACTTACCCTAGAGAAGAAGAGAGAGCAACAGATAAACTTCTTCAACGCTAATTAACTTAGGTCAGTATATCTTATTATTATAATGGCCGTGATAAACATCACTTGATACAACAGCAATATAGAGAGTTTATAGTTTCTTTTATTTTAATATTAATTTATATTACAATTCTATAAACCTAAATCTTTCTGTAAAACAATACCAAATGATTATGTAAAATATATATTTAATATTATATGCACAAATCACACGTTCAGAATAACTTCCTATAGCACACGAAAATATTTAATCTATATGTATTTTTAATATGGCGCTCAAAGATTTGATATAAACAAAATAATAACGCAAAGCGTAAAGTGTGTGATTACAACGAAATATATTTATTCTCTCAAAAGGGTTGTTGTTCACTACAAATTCAAACAATGAAAAAAAATAAATACTATATATGAATATATATAATTCAGTTTTCAACAGCTTATAGGCTATAAGCCGCGATTATAATAGTATAATAAATCCATGGTAAATCCGACAATGGAAAATTTCTGTGGTGCCCCCCTTCCCTTGATGCCCTAAGCACGGGCTTATTTTGCTTAATGGTTAATCCGGCCCTGATTATCATGCTAACAGACATAGACAGTGGAGTAAACAGCAACAGTATAATAACATCCTTTGCAGACGATACAAAGATCAGCATAAAAATCAGCGATGTACATGACGTGGAGGCCTTGCAGAGGGACACGAACAAAATATACAAATGGTCAGAAGACAACAACATGTCATTTAACACCGAGAAATTTCAGCTCTTGAGACATGGTAGAAAAGAAGAACTTAAACAGACTGCATATTATGCTCCAGATAGACAGGAAATTCAGAGAAGCACGAAAGCGATCGATATCGGGATAATAATGACACATGATGCGAAATTCGAAACACAAAATCAGATAGCGATAAATAAAGCAAAAAGAGTCGCCGGACAGGTACTAAGAACGTTCAAGAGAAGGGACAGGACAATAATGATTCCCCTGCTAAAAACACTGATTATACCAAAACTTGAATACTGCTCAGTTTTGACGTCCCCATATAAAAAGGAAGAAACTAATAAACTAGAAGAAACGCAAAGGCATTTCACAGCCAAGATTGATGGCTGCAAAGAACTCAACTAATGGGAAAGACTAGGTAAACTAAATCTGTACTCCCTGGAAAGAAGAAGAGAGAGGTACGCCATAATCTGCATATGGAAAATGATCGAAAAACTGGTACCAAACCTAAAACTAAACCCAATTACCATTCAAACAACGCTGAAAAATAGGAAAGGCAGAATGTGTAGTGTTCCCAAATTAAAGGCCCGACAAGGAACCTCCTCAACTCTGAAGGAAAATAGCTTGGTTGTCAGGGGGCCAAAACTTTTCAACCAGCTTCCAAAGGACCTCAGAAACGTAACGGGGGTCAAAGTTGAAGTCTTCAAGAGAAGACTGGATGCCTGGCTCAGGACGGTACCAGATGAGCCGGGCGTGCCTGGCTATGTACGGTGGAGAGCGCAAGAAAGCAACTCGCTCCTCCACCAAGCCAGACCTAGAGGCGTGGCCACCAGCTTGACCTCCGTGTGAAGAGAGACCAACGCACGAAACAACATAAGGTTCATAAGGTAAGGTGTGTATATATATACTTAATATTCAATATTTTGTGAGGAAAACCTAATGATATTAAGCAAAGCTGATATGATTAAATTGGGTTTATCCAATAAAGTCTGTTTACAGTAATTCAGATTCCATATCTCCCCTCTTCTCGTGTGCTGTACCATTCCCTTTGTTATTTGTATTATAAAAGAGACTAAAGAGTCAGAGTTTTGAGGGACTTGCTTACTGAGATCATTTGGATCTTGGAGCACTACCATTATTGACTTTTTTATAATTATTCTCTGAGAGTCTCATCGATTTTGATTTTGATCTGAGGCTCTGATTCTGCTACTCTGGTTTAGAGAGAGAGTCGATAAGAGGCCAAGTTAAATGATCAATAGTCAAAATAAATTAAGATTGATTTATTTCACTATAATCTTATAAATAAATTCATATTAGTCGATCTACGTCTTCTCTATCCTCTCGAAAGAGTCTCGAAGTTGTTAAAATTAAAATAACGAAAAGCAATTAGTATTAGGTTGGATCGAACCTGCTTCCCGGATAACTTCACACTTAATATGGCGTTTCACCTCCACGGATTTTCGACGAAAAAACCCATAACTAAATCTTGTCCATATAAAGTGATAAAACACCATATTTTAAACAGTGGTGTCAGAACTTCATACCGTCACTCAGAAGTGCAATTCGAACCCACGCCCTCAAAGGGGGGGAAGAACCCAAGCATTAAACATCATCGAAAGTATACAAATGTAACAATATTTTTTAAAATACTAAAGTGGTGTCACGAAGTTTTCTCTCTACGTCTTTTATTCGTTTGGTACACCACCGATCCATCCGCATAGAGCATTAAATAATTACCTTTGGTTAGCTTCCGCCCGAATTGTTCATTCTGACGAAGGTCAAGCTTTTCATTCCACCTTAGACCTACAGTTTAACGTGGAATCCGAAACACGCCCCATCAGCAGCCAAGTGTCTTATCCACTAGGCCACCTAGGGTACCCATTTATCTACCAACCACTTTCTTTATTGTGTGGAAGGATGAACAGCTGGGTTTTGCTGCGCGCCGGCTGCCGTCGGGTTTCGAACCCGGGGCCGATGGATTCGTAGTCAGCGACACTAACCACTACACCACCGAGGCGCTACAAATCATTTAAAAAAGTGTAAAAATACTAGTGGTTTGTTGCAAAATTTTATAAAGTAAATAAAAAAAAATAAACGTAAAGAAAATCATAATAAAATACTTCAAATAGGATACGCGAACTTACTAAATGTCGGCTTACACAAACATAAGAATATGAAGGGAATGAAACTTTCATTCTTATTTTTGGTGTTAAAATATGTTAAAATATTTATTTGAAATGTCTTGAACAAATATTAGACAAAAATGTCAGACAAGGTCAAATGTTAAAAATAGAGTCTTTCTTTTATTTATTATTTAGAAGTTTTCGTAGTGTATATATATATGTGTGTGTGGTGGGGGGGGGGGGGATGTGTAAAATTTTATTAGTTTAGAGGTGGGCATGCAACGGAAGATGTGGTAAGAACCTAAACGGTAAAAAAAACTCCGTGATCTTCCTCGACTTGTCAAACGTATTTGATACACTTTCGCAAGAAATATTACTGAATAAGCTTCACATATACGGAATAAGAAGACATACTCTCGACTGCTTCAAAACGTATTTGACAAATCATTATCAACACAATTAGGGTTTCTCAACCGGGATCCCGGGTGGTAAATGATAACCTTAAATCCCGGGACAAGCGCAGGAAATCCCAGGATTTTCCGGGTTTTACAAAGTATTCTAAAAACGTTATTTCAATTAGTTTTACGTTAATTTACTGCTGTATCTAGAAAATACAAATATAAAGACTATGATGACAAATTTATAATTCAGCACAATCACGTTGCGTTGTACAACTCGAATAGTGTCTATAATATACCCTGTATGATGTTGTGCATGCGTAATATGACTGGTATTTTTGATGATTGACTCGGACTGAAAGCCAGTCATTTGATTTCCCTGATTCGAACGTTTTGTATTTTAGTGGATTTTAATTTCGGCTATTATTTTCAATTCAGTGGTACACATTTTGCTGTTGATATTATTTTTTTACTAAAAATTAGTTAGAAATATATAAAAGCTGCAAATTAGTATTGTGGGGATAGCCGCCTAGGCTATATACTGTATTTATGTTTCAGCAGTGTTTGAAACTCGGCCTAGGCTCTACTAATGCTTAAACATTTTAAGACTTTATTATCATTATTTTTTTTATAAACCGGGAAATCCCGGGATTCTGGGACGATGACCGATTTTGTCCCGGAAAACCGAGATAGTGAAAACCCCTGAAAACGAGAAACCCTAAACACAATAGATTAAAAGATGCTGATGAGTAGTCTCACAAGGATCTATTCTTGGGCCATTAGTATTTCTAATTTACGTCAACGATTTCATCTTAAAACCACGTTAAATTGCGTCCAATATGCAGGTGATACCACACTTAATTCTTTCCATCGAAATTTAGACTTTCTGATAAATGAAACGAACAGGCAATTAGAGCATGTGTGTAAATGGAAGCGTGCTAATAACTTTTATCGAACCTGACAAAGTCATCTTATATAATTATTATTACAAAACATAAATACAAACTATCAAATAAAAATTGGGAATACAACTCTTGCAATGGTGAACGAAGCTAAAATGTTTGCCATTAATTTAGGCGAAAAACCAAATTTCAGAAGTCATGCGCAACATATGAAATCTAAAATTATCAAGATTTCTGTTCGTATTATTTAAACTGAAAAAGACTTCCTCAAAACGCACACCTTACCCTGCAGAGCGAGTCTACAGACAGAAGTAGAATAAAAGATGTCGCTCATTTACGCGAGATCATCATTCAAAAATGGGAAGAGCTTCCACAGGAACGAGTAAATCGAGCCATAGATGAATTCCGGCCAAGAATAAAAAAGTTATTGAACTGGAAGGAAAGCATTTCGAACAATTTTTTAAATAATTTCAGGTAAATTTTGCGTTAAAAATCATTTTTATAAAAAAATATTAAAAAGTTTAATAAATTTTGCATGTTAAGTAGAAAAATCATACTCTTTCGTTAAATGTTGATAGAATTTGAATTATTTGATATTTTAGTCTGAAAACTTGTTTGCAATAGATAAATACATGTTTTATTGTGTAAAAGTTTTATTAAAATTAAATGACAAGTGTTGATTTTATAGCCTTTTTAAAATGTACCCTTTTTTATGGCACACCCGTTATATGTTCGCTATTGCCATTATTACCATAACGATTAAGTTTCCATTTTATAATTAATTAACTATCCAAAACAATAAAAGCCAAAACATACTAATTTCATTACGAATTTTTAATTTCATAAATTATCCTATTTTTTTCATCAAAAGCATCATTTATTTTCTAATAAAAATATACAATTGATCATTTCATTTAAAACTGTGTAAAATAATGAAACACAACTTTTGTGTTATTATTATTATTATTATTATTATTATTATCAACAACTCATCCAAGCCATAACTCTGGATCCCCTGTCTTATTTCAATAACAAAGTTAAACTACATACTCTTGTTTCCATATCTTTATATAGCTAAGCTAAACTAATACATAATAATGGTAAAACAAAACCAAATATAAGCAAGGTCAAGGTATTTAAGATTGTTCAGATGGTCAATAATCAAGATATTTAATATCTCAACATTTTAATTATATGTCTCTTAATAATTATATAATGTATAGTCTTATTACATTCATATTTAATTATATTAATAATTAATCATAATTAATGCTAATATAATTGATATTGGCATTAATAATTAATAATATTGATATTAATAATATTAATATATTTAAATTATATTCATTATATTTAATTATATTTCAATGTCTCATATCCTAATAAATACGAAGGTATTATCCAGGTATAATACCCAAATAAATTGAAGGTATAATCTTAGCTAAATATCTACTCGTAACTATGTGAAGTTATATGAATGTGCAATCGTAGCTGAACATCCTAACTTTATGTATTTCTAAACTCTCTCTCTCTCTCTCTCTCTCTCTCTCTGCCTCTGTATCTTTAAAGCTGCTCTGAGTTATCTATCAGAATTTACCATAAAACTCCATTTTGCTAACAAAGTATAAAATTTGCTTCCTAATGGCAGTTCTTTGCTATGTAAATATATGAAGGCATTACCATACTATTTCTCCGAATGTATAATGAGCGAGTGAGTGCGTCTACATGTTTGTATATGTGTGTATGTATAAACATATTATGTATTTATGTATGTTTATGTGTATGCATGTATATTATCCATATATGCGTGTGTGTGTGTATATGTACCTTGTTGAACCTCGTTGATGTTCCGTGTGTTGGTCTCTCTTCAAACGAAGGTCAAGCTGGTGGACCCGCCTCTAGACCTGGCTTCGTGGAGGAGCGAGTTGCTTTCTTGCGCTGTCCACCGTACACCCGGCTCATCTGGTACCGTCCTGAGCCAGGCATCTAGTATTCTTTTGAAGACTTCAACTTTGACCCCTGTAACGTTTCTGAGGTCCTTTGGAAGCTGGTTAAAAAGTCTTGGCCCTCTGACAACAAAAGCTATTTTCCTTCAGTGTTGAAGAGGTCCCTTCTCTGGCCTTTAATTTGGGAACACTACACATTCTGCCTTTCCTATTTTCCAGCGTTGTTTGGATGGTAATTGGGTTTAGTTTGGAGTTTAGTACCAGTTTTCGATCATTTTCCATATGCAGATTATGGTGTACCTCTCTCTTCTTCTTTCCAAGGAGTACAGATTTAGTTTATGTAGTCTTTCACATTAGTTGAGTTCTTTGCAGCCATCAATTATAGCTGTGAAATGTCTCTGAGTTTCTTCTAGTTTATTAGTTTCTTCCTTTTTATATGGGGACGTCAAGACTGAGCAGTATTCAAGTTTTGGTATGATCAGTGTTCTCAGCAGGGGAATCATTACTGTCCTGTCCCTTCTTTTAAACGTTCTTAGTACCTATCCTGCGACTCTTTTTGCTTTGTTTATTGCTCTCATTTTGTGTTTCGAATTTGGCATCATCGGTCATTATTACCCCCCAAATCGATCGCTTTCGTGCTTCTCTGAATTTCCTGTCTATCTGGAGCATAATATGCAATCTGTTTAAGTTCGTTATTTCTATCATATCTCATGAGCTGAAATTTTTTGGTGTTAAATGTCATGTTGTTGTCTTCTGACCATTTGTATATTTTGTTCGTGGCCCTCTGCATATATGTATACAGTAGACGCCGGATTTAGTGTCCCCGGATATTGTGTCTCGCCGCTTATAGTGTCTCAAAAATAGGAAACAGTTACTTTTACATGGTAAATGCTATGGATAGAGTGTCTCTACGCTTATAGTGTCTCTTTTCAGCTAGTATAGTCTACTTTGCAGTCTAGTTTACAGTGGCGCCTCACTTGTATTTGTGATGCCCCGCTGTTCAGACGCGTCTTGCTCTGCTTTACAGGATTACTAGATGGCCATGGAAGGAAAACGGGTGTTTAAGCCTGACACAAAAAGTAGAAGTCAATTTTAATGAGAAATTGCATAATAAAGGTGTTTATGTTGTAAATATATTGATATACAGTACATGTTTTGTTTTGTTTTAATGTAAAATGAACATAGTTTTGATGTTTCGGTTCTTTTGCATTATCCTCCCAACACTAATTTTTTTATATAATGTTGGTTTGGTTTTGGTTATGGTACTTTATTTTTCTTCCATTATAAAAAAAATTAGTGTTGGTATTAGGTTAGGTTAGGTTAGGTTAGGTTTGGTTAGGTTACGGTAAAAACAGCCCGCCGCAGGCGTTAGCCGTTATAAAAAAAAATTAGTGTTGGGAGGATAATGCAAAAGTACCGATGTTTCAGTTGAATTGTAAAACAATTTTAATGAGAAATTGCATAGTTGAATAAAAATAATTTTAATAAATTTTGTCGTGAATACGTTTTATTGTTTATTTTCTTCATTATTTACTCTACTTTCTGCTCTCTATTGCATTTATCTTTACACTCTCTTTACTCATTTCTACAATACTTTATAAATTCATGGTAGCCACGCCGAGACTATGAAAGTCGTTACAACACAAAGGGGGAAGGGGGGGGGTTCATTAACACTCTTTTAACGCTTATTAACACTTTATTTAATTCCGAAAATGCTTTAATTAATTTGAGGGGATGCGAGTAGGAAATTTTACTATAATATTTTATGTCGGAGAGGGGCACAAATAATCAATTTAATTTTAAGGTTACATGGCCCCAACTTTACGCTTATCGCGCTGCCGAATGACTGACTCTTTTTGGGGGTAGTCCGCTCTGTGGGCCTCTGTTCAGGATTGCCAACTCTTCCCATTTTAAACAATTTCAAACAAACATACTTTTTCGTAATTTCACAATTATTAGTAAATGATTTATATTAAACATTATAATCTTAAATAAACAAAAATTAATATTCTTAACTAGGCATTACTACACTCGCATCACCCCCTTGAAAATAAGTTTTTCATTAGGAAAACGTATTAATATAGTTTAACAAATTTAATAAATTTATTCAACAAATTTATATATTTTGCAATTTTTTTTTTTTCTCTTTAACAAATTCAAAGTTGGTAGACAAGAAATAATTAGAATGACAAATTCCACACATATTTTGTATCATATAAAAATCGAAAACTTTATAATTTTCACATTTGCATAAAATAACATCTCACACTAATAATTTACAACCTGTAACTAATCTATACATGCCAAAAAAAAATAACGGAAAATTTTCTTACAGTGGCTACACAAATCTCCAGTTCACAATCTATTCCAGCGATTCCTCATCAAAGATCGCTTTACATTTGAAACAATTATTTGTATAGTTATACAGTTACTATCAGGGCAACATAGAAAAAATAAGAAAAAGTTTACATAAAATACTGACCAAGAGCGCACATACTATTTCACGAAAAACTCAACAAATATGGGCAATAATCGCACCCTTTCACTTATAATTTCATTACCTAATAATCAGTACATTGCTTTGCTGGACGTTGTTTAGATCACAATCCGCACGCTGACAACGGACTTCAATTTTCAATCGCAGCACTCCTGCTCACTTCGCTAGAATGCAAGGGATTGCATCAATCAACATGCAACAGGTCAGCACGCTGTAATGGTTCCGCTCTCTCTCCAAATGGCGGAAAAAAAACAAGAGAGACGTCCAATTCTAAAAGGATCAGGGGGGGAGATATACTGAAAGCGGGACCACGCGCTGGAATTGGACGGAATTTGCAATTCTAGAAGTCGATGAAGAAACTCGCCTTGTCTCATCTCCACTTTTGTCGATGAACGCTGCTCTTCCTACGTCCAGCTGAAAGACTTCCACTGGCAACAATCAGACGATCACTTCGCCGTAGGCCGTTTCCCAACGAACCTACTGTATGTCTGTATGGACAGTACAGTCTTAGACACCCGTTCAAGCTCTCGTGGCTTGCCTACCGCGTGCTAAAACACATATTTAGCGAAGCATTCGAGAAGCGTGACCAGCTACTGCCCGAAAAATACCAGTAGACCATCTTCGATCGAAACTTTCGTGTGCCAAAACCCTGCACCTACCAGTTTCTCTTCTCTTCCGAAACTGTCCTGCGCCAAGTCCATGCGCATTCGGTTTCTCTCTTCTGTCTCTTCTCTTCCGAAACCATCCTGCGCCAAGTCCCTGCGCAGTTGGTTTCTCTTCTCTCTCTCTCATCATTGGTGATCGATCACCTATCGGGTCGACTAAACTCAATGGATGGAACTCGGATTCAACTTGGTTGCCTCCAAACCGAGCCTTTTGAAATTTTGAAAAAAAAATTATTCGAAACGTGTTTCTGTACTGCTTATCATTTAATATTTACCGAATTTTCTCGACAGTTCACTTCGAAACAATAACCACACATTTGCTCTGGCCAAATTCACGGAAAAAAAAGAGGACAAATCTCAGAATTTCGCAAAAATTTAATAACATCTAGCTACCAATAAGGTCACTTATGGCAGTTACATCGGAGAAGATAAAAAAGTCATAAAACGTACGAAACAAAATTATACAGTATAAATATAAAAGCGCCCATACATAGTAACTGTTAGTATAATTTAAGAAATATTATTGTTCAAACCACCGTCAGAAATCACATCGATACTTTCAAATACAAAAGACAAAAATGAACCCCAGAAACTTCATTCATCACTTCTCTGACAATCATGAACCCTCTTGCCCTTTGGGGGGGAGCACACTAAGACGCCACAAAAACGTTACTGGCTATCTAGAAGGCTCCATTTCCGAGGGAACACTCGAGCCAATGTTTTAAATGCATTAGTACCCGATTGAAGGTTTAAACAATAACAATTTTCCCAAACAGTTATTAAAAAGTTAAAAAAAAATTAAATATTACTACCGGAAATTATTTTGATACAGTAATTCCAACTTGAAACGCTAAATTTCATAGGAATCAAATCGCAATTTACAAATTACATCTGAGATACAACTCTCTCCTTCAACAGGAACCCCAGTATGGTTTGCAAATCACAAAAATCCCAAGTGAAACTACAAATTTTCATCGTTATACTAAATAAGAATAGCTAATATGCACTCAAAAATACACGCAACCTACTGTAAACAAAAACAAAACATTGCATAATTGAGAGCGGTCGTTTTGTTTGTAAGCGAAACTCTTATACAAATATCCCTAACCGAATGAAACTGCATTATATCCTGACAATTTTGTAATCTTTTCTATGCAAACGCTCGAACTAAAAAAAAAGGACATGTTTCATTTCTAATACCCCAATTAAAATATCAAATCAAAACATCCTTTTTGCAATACAATCTAAATTTCAAATAAAAATTTAACCATTTTCATTGAACTGGAAGAAAGAAATAAAATCGGCCTACCTATAAGAATAAAATTGAATGAATTTATAAAACGGAAAGAAACAATATATGAAAAGAATTTTCTACACAAATTTCTGTAATTCAAAAAAAAAAATTATAATATCCAAATTTCATAAAATGTGTGTACCGCCGCACTTTTAGACCTATAATTAATAAATTCAATGTTACGCGTGTAAAGAACAATTTAGAATTTAATGCATAACATTTGTGCTTATTAAAGAAAATCCTATGATTATTTATGTTAAACCAATTAAAATTTTGTTAAATAACTGAGAATTTAATACTCAGACATATACTATAGTGACGGTCAATATATGAACAATATTTAACGATAGGCCTACAAGAAATCTTTCTTTAGTACAATACAATAGCCATTTTACAAAATATCAGTCAGAATTGTCGTGAAAATGAACGAAAGAAACGGAAAAAAAATAGATAAATCAGCCTACCTACCAAATTTTACGAGTGAGTGTATAAATATATATAATTATATATATAACTAATACCGGGTGTCCGAGAATTATCTGTACAATTTTTGGCTGTTATTAAAGTCAACCATGAAGTGTAGAAATTCCAGTGTCTTCCCATTTTATAGAGAATCTTATTAAGTTTTTTCTGATACCACGTTTTGACAAGTTTTTTAGAAATGTACGCGGGTGACAGACATTGATGATTTAAAAGCAAAAATCACAGCTGCTATTGAGCGAATTGATGTGGATATGCTGCAGCGTACATGGCAACATTTGGAGTATCGATTGGATGTTTTGCGAATCACTAATGGTGCACATATCGAATGTTTGTAACAACGTTACTTTAATAAAAGAAACTTTTGAAAATACAGATTCTAAATAATCTTGTTTAAGAATTTTACGTGTGTTATCAAGAATTTTTTTAAAAGATGAAATTGTACAGATAATGTTCGGACACACTGGAATTTCTAAAAAACTTGTCAAAACTTGGTATCAGAAAAAACTTAATGAGATTCTCTGTAAAATGGGAAACACTGGAATTCCTACACTTCATGGTTGACTTTTTAATAACAGCCAAAAATTGTACAGATAATTCTCGGACACCCTGTATATACGTACAAGTTAATATGTAAGTGTATAATTAATGAGTATATAAAAAAAATCCAAAAAATATTTATAGAAAATTTCACAACACAATTTCTCTATTTCAGTTAAACCAATTTAGTTTATTTTGAAGTCTAACACAATCCTATACAGCCAGCCTATAATCTGACAAATTATTATGTTTAAGATTATTTTTCGACTGTCCCTTAAAATGTAACTTAATCCTATTTAGCGCGAAGCGAAGCGAAGCAGAAAGCCCGTAAACCTACATAAACAATAAAATAAGCCTATCATTATATACAACCAATCGAAATATAATAAAAAATCTACTAATGAATCCCAGAAAATTTTTCATGTTCATAAAATGTTTTACAATACTATATATGTATATATACCTAGAGATGCGGTACAAATTTTCGCTCAAACATTTTTAAAGGACCGTATAAAATGTGTATCACACTGTACTTAAACTAACATAATTCACTTACGTACAAATTCAGTGTAAATTATTTTTTTTCTATATTAATCGTTATTATTATATTATCACAATTATTACTAATTCCAAAAGTTTAAACACAAAAAAGACACAAACGTAGGTAGGTTTGAGGACAGGAGAAAAAGTGAACGAAATAAAGTGAAAAGAATGAGTCATCGGCAGCAACGAACAATTTGAAATATATCTCTCCGACGGGCTGAACGAAAGCTAACGAATTAAGAAACAACCGACTCTGAAATTTAATGTTAGACTCAAATGTTTTGACTCCAACGGAAAACCGACTCCGCAACGACTAAAAGAAGTTTTGAGTCTCTAGACTGCGAAAAGTAACGGAACCGCACGATGAAAAATGGAACAAACGAACATTTCAGAATCAACGAACTCCCATGAAAAGAAAGAAAAAATTAAACTTTTAGGCGCGAAGTTTGTAAGGGACGCTATAAGGATGTCGAAGGCAATGCGCCATTTTGAAATTACATTGACCATGAAATTTTAAGGAATGGAAATCGAAATTTGCCTGCAAACGGGGTTAACTTTGCATTTAGATATTTTAATAATCAAAACAAAATATTCATTAATGCTATTAGCTATTATACCGGGCCGGAAGAATTTTAATCGAAATAATAGGCACGTGGGTAAGCCTCATACAAAATATGATGTAGGCCCGCCGCTAGCCACCAAAAAATGTCGTGAATACTTTTATTATTTATTTTCTTCATTATTTACTCTACTTTCTGCTCTCTATTGCATTTATCTTTACACTCTCTTTACTCATTTCTACAATACTTTATAAATTCATGGTAGCCACGCCGAGACTATGAAAGCCGTTACAACACAAAGGGGGAAGGGGGGGGGGTCATTAACACTCTTTTAACGCTTGTTAACACTTTATTTAATTCCGAAAATGCTTTAATTAATTTGAGGGGATGCGAGTAGGAAATTTTACTATAATATTTTATGTCGGAGAGGGGCACAAACAATTAATTTAATTTTAAGATTACATGGCCCCAACTTTACGCTTATCGCGCTGCCGAATGACTGACTCTTTTTGGGGGTAGTCCGCTCTGTGGGCCTCTGTTCAGGGTTGCCAGCTCTTTCCATTTTAAACAATTTCAAACAAACATACTTTTTCGTAATTTCACAATTATTAGTAAATGATTTATATTAAACATTATAATCTTAATTAAACAAAAATTAATATTCTTAACTAGGCATTACTACAATTTTAATAAAAACAATTTTAATGAGAAATTTCATAATAAAGGTGTTTATGTTGTAAATAACTTATATTGATATACAGTACATATTCACTACTTTTAACCTTGCAACCCTCGAGAGACCAAACTGTGGATATAGTGTCTCATCGAATATAGTGTCCTTTTGGCTTGGCACCGAGTGTATATATATATATATATATATATCTATATATATATATATATATATATATATATATATATGAACAGAAGGACCAACACAACGGCAAACATTTTCATTTATTTTTGTACTTCAGACGTTTCGACAAATCTTTTGTCATCATCAGTGAATTAAGTCTTAAAACCTTAAAACAAAAGTAAAAAGTGAAAATTACATCAATACAATATTAAAACCATTAAAATTAAAACCTTAAAACAAAATGCATTTTAATGGTTTTAATATTGTATTGATGTAATTTTCATTTTTTACTTTTGTTTTAAGGTTTTAAGACTTAATTCACTGATGATGACAAAAGATTTGTCGAAACGTCTGAAGTACAAAAAATAAATGAAAATTTTTGCCGTTGTGTTGGGCCTTCTGTTCATCTGTAAGCTCCGTTTCCCTAAGGAGAAGTCAATAGCTTATATATATATATACAGGGTGTCTCAAAAGTCACTATCTATTTTGAAAAATAATGGGAATTACGAAAAACTGGTTTAAGACATGAAAAATATATTTATTTCAAAGTAAGTGCCACAAAGAATTAGTGCTATTTATTTATCTGTCTCCACATGGCGACCATCAGTGTCTCTACAGAGCTCAAAGCGATAAGTTGTTTCCCGGAACACACTTTCCAGCATTTGAGGTGTTATTTTCTGAACTGCATCGGTAATACGATTTCGAAGTTCGGCTACATCACTAATTCTTCTACCAGTGTACACCTTAGACTTAATGAAACCCCAGGCGAAAAAATCTAATGGTGTTAAATCGGGTGAACGTGCTGCCCATGGTTGTGTTCCTCCACGACCAATCCAGCGACCGGGGAAGCGTCTGTGAAGATAATCACCTACAATTATTGCATAATGGCACGGTGCTCCATCCTGCTGAAAAACTACTGTGTCAAGAATGCCATCTGTAAGAAGTTGAGGTTCGAGGAATTGTTCAAGCATGTCAAGATAAATTTATAAATTACACAAAATTCGAAATAAACCAATTAACTTTTTTTAAATACACAAATTTGCACCAGAAGTACATATCTTTATGCCAGCATAGCATTTTAAAAAAACCCATCTAATGTCACCGAAATAGATAGTGACTTTTGAGACACCCTGTATATATATATATATATGGGATGAATTTCACAATTAAACACGTGAAATGAATGAATGATGTAAACCCACAAGGAAAAAGAAAAATGATTCCAAGGCCTTTCGTTTATTCAGAAGTACACCTCGTCAGGGAATGGATTCCCTGACGAGCATTCCTTGACGAGGTGTATTTCTGAATATACGAAAGGCCTTGGAATCATTTTTCTTTTTCCTTGTGGGTTTACATTATATATATATATATATATATATATATATATACACCGGGTGTTTCAAAAGTCCCTCACTAATTTGATTTTCAATTTTCTTTGCAGCTAATCGACCAACGACGTTCATCTTGTGGTAAACTCTTACTCAGTAGTTGAGAATTTTTTTGAGTCTACATTTGAAGTTTTGCTCCGTTTTCTTCTGCTACCATGCTGACTCTAGAGCAGAGGTGTAAAATCGCTGCATGGCAGGAGGTTTTTCAATCTGTGGTCGAAGTGCAGCGACGATTCCGGGCAGTCTACGGACAGCATTATGCACCGGATAGGAACACCATCGTCGCCACCCATCGGAAGTTTATGGAGACCGGATCCGTAAAGGACAAACCACGATCAGGAAGACCTCGAAGTGGGCGGAGTGAGGAGAATGTCGAAACTGTCCGTGAGGTGTTTACTCAGAGTCAAGGAAAGTCCATTCGGTGAGCTGCTGCGGAACTGAACATCAGCGCGACATCTATCCAACGGATTTTGCGGCGTGGTCTCAAGCTGTATCCGTACAAGATCCAGGTGGTTCAGAAGCTGGAACCTCAAGACTACGATTGCCGGGTGGAGATGTGTGAGACACTGCTGCATCACTACGAAAGAGACCCATCGATCCTGGAGCACATGTAGTTCAGCGACGAAGCTCTCTTCCACATTTCTGGTCGCGTCAATCGGCACAACACCCGCATCTGGGGAACTCACAATCCTGCGGAGATCCGTGAACATGAAAGGGACACGCCGAAATTGGTCGTCTGGTGTGCCATCTCCTCAGCTGAGCTGATTGGTCCGTTCTTCTTCCGGGATCAAGATGGAAATTCCGTGAACGTCAACCGAGACAATTACCTTCGTATGCTTCAGGAGTTCTGCATCCCCAACTGTCAGCTGTAGCTGACATGCAAGAAGTCATTTTTCCAGCAAGACGGTGCCCCTGCTCATTACTCGCGTGAGGTTCGCTCATTTCTGAATAAGCAGTTCCCGGATCGGTGGATTGGTCGCCGTGGTTCCCATCGAATGGGCTGCTCGCTCGCCTGATCTTACCCCATGCGACTTCTTTTTGTGGGGCTACATTAAGAGCAAAGTGTATGCCACCAAGCCGCGAGTCCTCCCCACACTAGAAGAACGGATCAGGAATGCGTGTGCTTCTGTTACTCCCGAAATGTTGTCCAATGTAGGCCAAGAATGCGTAAAACGGTGGCTCGCTTGTTTCGAAAAAGACGGTGCCCACGTTGAGGTGTACCAGTGACTTTCCAATAGACTTATGAAGCCAAGTTTGATGCCACCAAAATTCTCATGAATCGTAGACTCAGCAACCAAATTGTCATTTGGTTCCTCTTGTAATTGCTATTTTAATAAAATTTTAAAAATAATGAGGGACTTTTGAAATACCCTGTGTGTATATATATATATATATATATATATATATATATATATATATATATATATATATATCAGGTCATCCCATAAGCAATGTCGTTTTTTTACATTGCTAAACTCTCGTCGTGTTTGCACATGTTTCTGTGCATATTTTGTGGAAAACTGGAATTTTTATGTGTTTAGACATGTTACTTCTCAGTCTAAGTGAAGTTTCATCGCGTTAACAATCTTCATTTATTTCACCATTACGGATAAGATGGAGGTGTCAGAGGAACACATTAGGCATATAATGCTTTATGAGTTTAGAAAAGGAAATAACGCGACTGCAGCCGCAAAAAATATTCAGGATATTTACGGGGAGGAAGCTTTAAATGTAAGGAAATGTGAACGATGGTTCCAGAAGTTTAGGTCTGGTGACTATTGCTTAACTTATGAAGCGCGCTCGGGCCGACCTGTTGAATTCAATGATGACCTTCTGATAGCTACACTTGAAGAAAATCCTGCTGTAACTGTTGAAGAACTTGTCCACCGACTAAATTCGACCGGTTCCACAGTTCATCGCCACCTGCAACGACTGGGAAAAGTGTCGAAACTTGGGAAGTGGGTTTCCCATACGTTGTCACCAGACAGCTGTCGAGATTGTGTGAGCATTTGCTTTTCATTGCATTCTCGGCAACTTCAAGCACCGTTTCCGAATCGACTCATTACTGAGGATGAAAAATGGGTGCTTTACCACAATGTTAAGCGTCATCGGCAGTGGGTTAGTGCTGGGGAATCTGCTACACCACAGCCAAGAGAACATCTGCACCCCAGGAAGGTGCTGTGCATTTAGTGGGATATTCAAGGAGTGATTTATTTTGAACTGTTGCAACCCAATCAAATCATTACAGCCGAAGTCTGTTGTCAGCAACTTCAAAGATTGAGCGCTGCATTGCGAACAAAACGTCCTTCTTTGGCCAATCGCAAGGGTGTTGTGTTTCAACAGGACAACGCGCGTTCTCATACTGCTCGAATCACCACTTCCAAAATTGAACAGCTTGGTTGGGAAAATATTCCACATCCTCCATATTCACCAGACCTTGCACCATCAGATTACCACCTATTCAGAAGTCTTCATAACTATCTTGACGGGAAAGGACTTGAAAGTTTCGAGGCTGTCAACATTGCCCTCTCCGAGTTTTTTGCCTCTAAACCGAAGGAATTTTATCAACATGGAATTGAAATGCTTGTCGAGAGGTGGCAGATAGTCATAGAAAGTGAAGGAAAATATATAATTGATTAAAATTTATTTTGATGTAGTTTTATTTTCATTTGGAAAACGACATTACTTATGGGATGACCTGGTGTGTGTGTGTATATATATTACGGCATTTGAATGAGTGAGGCCCATGGTGTAATGGTTATCATATCTGACCGGCAATCGGAAGATCCCGGGTTCGATTCCCGGGTGGTTACCTCATTTTTTCATTTGTTTCGTTCTCTCTCTTTCATCTTGCGCGGAATATCTCCTATACAAGCGTCGTTCTTTACGATATATATATATATATATATTTGCCTATATATATATATATGTGTGTGTGTGTGGGTGTGTGTGTGTGTGTGTGTGTGTGTGTGTCGCCCAAACATCGAAATCGCTCAGTGAGCGAGAAAAACAGCCACAACGCGTTGTGGATGCACTTAAGTGACCACACACCGATGTTAGATATTTTTTCGCTTCATGGCCGTTCTCAAACAACCACAACGCGTTGTGGACGATTCGGATATGACCACAACGCGTTGTGGACAATTTGAAACGACCACACACCGACCTAAAACTCGTACTCATAACGTTTGGCGTAGATTCTCCCGTTATGCTAGGTTAGGTTTGCAATATCAAATTAATGCCTACTGAGGTAAGGCCAATGTTTTCCAAAAAAGACAACCTCGGTTTCCTACTGAAGATAAGTCTGTACAATTAGGTCATTTGATTGTTGGCAATACTTCTGGTGTCGAAAAATATAGTAATGTTTCTCCTAATTTTTATTTTAAGACTACTTATTATATTAGTTTGAAACAATATTTGGGTTTGTAATAAATTTAAAAAAGTGCACTTAGCTTTTTTATCCTTTACATTAGTCCTTTTGGCTCCGGCTACCCAGGCAAGGTGGGTACATTTACTCAATATCGTCACCTGTATAATTTAGGTCTCGGGGGTACGGGGGTGGAGCCCCCGTAGTGCTCCCCTCTCCCCCTTTTTTATGGTTTTTTTTTGCCTCTAAAAAATTCCGGTAAGAAAATATGATAGCGTCAGCGGTTGTTTACATCATTAAAAGAGTTTTACGTCATTAATTAGTTTAATCGGTGAATACGTCGATAAATATACGTCGTGTTTATATCATTTCAATATACGTCGTGTTTAAATAGAGTTTGATGAAAGACATCGGTGTGTGGTCGTTTCAAATCGCCCACAACGCGTTGTGGTTGTTTGAGAACGGCCATGAAGTGAAAAAATATCTAACATCGGTGTGTGGTCACTTAGGTGCATCCACAACGCGTTGTGGCTGTTTTTTTCGCTCACTGAGCGATTTCGATGTTTGGGCGTAACATATATATACACACAGCAGTACCTCCTATTCGCAACCCGGCTTATTCGCAATTGATATTTAAACACCCATATTCGATATTCGCAAAGCATACCCCGCTTATTCGCAAAGTGACTTCATCGAGTTGGAGCAGCATCTAGCAGTGGACGAAGAAGAAGAGCAGGCCGAGAGTCCTCCTCTCAAAACCCTCACTGTTCCAGTTCTAAGGAAGCTCCTTCCTTCATTCGAGACGGCACTGGACATGGCGTTGGACGTTGACCCGAATGTGGAGAGGAGCACCACTGTCATCCGCAACTTCAAGAATGACATTCGAGCCTACTATGAGCTTCTGGAGGAGAAGAGGAAGATGGCTCGCCAACCGACACTTCATGCATTTTTCCAGCCCAAATCCTCCCCTTCTCCTGATGTAGCCGCCACTCCAACTTCTTCAACCTTCAAGTCCGCGTTTCATAGGCTTTTTAGTCCTCGTTCCTACAGCAGCAGTGTCAGTGCCGTCTCGAGTGGGGAGGCCGATGACCCTGGCCCCTCTTCACCACAGTAACTCCTCACCCTCTCCTTCTCTTTATGCCAGCTCCAGTACACCATTGACACTCACAGCAAAGGTAAATGCTAGTTTAACTGTTTTATACTCATTATAGTTATATTGTAGTATGTAGGGGAACGCATCCCCCGTAATTACATTAATTCTTATGGGAAAAATTGTCCCGATATTCGCAAATTCGTTATTCGCAATGACTTTTAGGAGCGCATCCTTTGCGATAACTGCGGTATTGCTGTATATATATATATATATATATATATATATATATATATATATGTGTGTGTGTGTGTGTGTGTGTGTGTGTGTGTGTGTGTGTATGTATGCCTGTAGCAATTGATGGGCTCATGAATCGCATAAAACAATAATAAATAGTAATACTGATATTATTATTATGAAAATAAAAACCCACTCTAATAGACAGTTTATTTCCACGACAGTTTCGACGCCCACTGGCATCCTCCTCGGGTGGATACAGAAACACGAATGAACCAAAACAAGAGGGAAAAACAGTCCAGGGACCGACCGTTAAGAAATTCGCACCTAGGTTAGATCCCATTCTCCCGACACCGGAAGGGCATTTTCATTAAGTACATTCGCACAAATTTAAAACTATCTTCCTGTTCTAAACATACAGATTCTATTATATTTTTTTACATAATTATTGAATTTATTATTAATTTTATTACATTTAATATTGCATAATTATTTATTACAGAAATTATAAATTTATTATTACATTGGTTATTACATTATTGTTTATTATACAGAACTAATAAACCGAAAAACGAATGAAAAAAGCCGATTAGGAAACAATCCAGAGAAATTCGCACCTAGGTTAGATACCGTTCTCCCGACACTGGAAGGGCATTTTATTACAGGGTCCGCTTATAAGTACATTCCCACAAATTAAAACTATCTTCTTGTTCTATACATACAGATTCTAATATTTTGACATAATTACTGCATTTATTATTACATTTACATTTTTTTTTTAACATTTATTATTATTACCTTTACCCTAATTATTAAATTTATAATATTACCTTTATTATTACATCTGTTGCATTTATATTTATTTCCATATTTATTACTTCCATTATTACATTTACTAAAGGCGAGTAAGGAAACATTCCAATCCAGAGACATTTAAGAAATTCACACTTAGGTTCGAACACGTTCCCACGACTCCGTAAGGGATTTTTTGACCAAGAATCTCATTAAAGGGTCTAACTTATAAGTACCTTCGCATAAATTAAAATTATCTACTTTTTCTATACACACAGATTCTATTATTTTTCTTTTGACATAATTATTACATTTATAAAGTACCTTACTTGATTCCCAATCTATAGCATGATTATTTTGGCTGGCGTGATAAAAAATGGCATTATTAGTATTACAACTTCTGAAGGCATATTTGTGTTCTTTAATACGGGTTTCAATATTTCTTCCAGTTTCTCCCACGTATACTAAATCACAACTTTTACAGGGAATGCTGTAGACACAGGCTTGTTCCTCTTTTGCCACGTTATTCCTAACCAATTTACTTTTCACGGTAGACGAATATTTGAACGCCAAAGCAAACTTAAAATCTTTCGTCAACGGTTTTACTCTTTCTAAGCCGGCAATGTAAGGACAAACTCACATATTGTTTTTGGTTAACTGAAGGTTCCCGAGGGGCATAAAAAGATTTTCTGGCTTTAAAATACGCCTTTCTGATAAACCACTCGGGATATTTTAAATCCTTAAAAATGTTCCAAATCTTTGAATTTTCCGGGTCCAGCAAATGTGGGCTACAAATCCTGAGTGCTCTCAGAAACATGGAAGAAATAATTGAGCTTTTAACCCCTTCATCATGATATGAAAAATAATGAATGTACGAATTACAATGAGTAGGTTTTCTATAAACCGTGAAATTGGGCTTTCCGCTTTCGTTAATGACCAAAACATCTAGAAAAGGTAATTGTTTGTCGTTCTCCCATTCATATTTAAATTTAATAGAGGGAACAAGATTATTTAATGACTGAAAGAAAGTGTCAAAGTTGTTCCAGTGGTCTTAACGGTCGGTCCCTGGACTGTTTTTCCCTCTTGTTTTGGTTCATTCGTGTTTCTGTATCCACCCGAGGAGGATGCCAGTGGGCGTCGAAACTGTCGTGGAAATAAACTCTGTCTATTAGAGTGGGTTTTTATTTTCATATTTTGACCTTCACGTAGAAAAAAAGTGAAGTTTTTTGCATTGATATTATTATTGTTGTGTTGCTGTTAATATTGTTTTATATTGTCTATACGTATGCTTAGGAATGCATTAACTGTCGCACTATCATATATATACAGTATATGCGCCTCGGTAGTGTACTGGTTAGCGTCGCTGACTACGAATCCATCGGCCCCGGGATCGAGACCCGGTGACGGCAGGCGTCACGTAGCGAGACCCAACTGTTCATCCTTCCACACACTAAAGAAATTGGTTGGTAGATAAATTGGTACCCTGGGTAGCCTAGTGGTAAAAACGCTGAGCTGTTGGTGGGGCGTGGTTCGGATTCCACGTTAAACTGTAGGTCTAAGGTGGAGTGAAAAGCTTGACCTTCGTCAGAATGAACAATTCGGGCGGAAGCAAATTAAAGGGGTATATATATATATATATATATATATATATATATATATATATAGGGTGTCCCATAAGTCCGGCATCATAGGAAAAATAATTAAAAAAGGCAAAACAAAAGCTTTTATTTACAGAACGTGCTCAATATGTCCACCATTGTTTTCAATACACAAATTCAGACGTGATACCCAGTCAACAAGCACACGGTGAATGATGTCAGGAGTAATGGTGTTACATGCCCCAATAATGCGCTGCCGCAGATTTTCAACACTCCTAATTTTCTCTGCGTATACCAGCGCTTTCAAGTGGCCCCAGAGATAAAAATCTAGTGGCTTGAGATCCGGGCTTCTAGCTGGCCATTCCACAGGCCCTCGACGTCCTATCCAATGACCAGGGAATTGTTGGTACAGGTATTCCCTTACTTGGGTGCTGTAATGTGCAGGAGCGCCGTCTTGCTGGAACCATGTTGGAAAATTTCCTTCTTCGTTCAAGACACTGGGAAATGCTTCTTCCTTGAGCATACGTAGGTAGGTGCCTCCAATGACATGTTCATCGAAAAAGAGGGGGCAGGTATACCAGTGAGGGTTGTTTTGAGACCAGTAGCGGGTGTTCTGTCGATTTACCTCACCACTTCCATAAAAAACAGCCTCGTCACTGAACAGAATGGTGGACGGGAAATTGGCATCCCGAGCATAAATTATGGTTTGTAGAAATAGAAAAATATGAATTTCTCCTATGATGCCGGACTTATGGGACACCCTGTATATATATATATATATATATATATATATATATATATATATATATATATATATATATATAATAATGTTCAGACCAACAAAGACCCTAGGATCCACTCATATATACATGTGTTATTACCTGTCACTCTCTGTATACTTTTTGTATGCTTTATATATGTAGCAAAGCAAAGCACAATAAAATTATTATTATTATTATTATTATTACTATTATTACTATTATTATTATTATCATTATCATTATTATTATTGTTATACAATGACAAACCTTTCCCGCCGGTGGCGGGAATAATGCCAAGCCCAAATGCGTGGGTTATGCGCGAGACTAGGGATGTTATAAAAGGCCGAGTCGAGTTGCACCCGGGACGATTCTCCGCCATAACCTTATGCTGTGTGCGTAAACCCTGTGCCGTCAGGCCAACTCATTTACTTCCATTGGTTATCATAATAAATAATGTAAGCCAGCCAGTGGCGGTCCTAGCTTACATGACGCCCTGGGCGAACCTCACCTTCAGCGCCCCCCCCCCCTGTTCGCCAACACACACACATTCGAATCCCCCCAAAATAAAGGACAGACATAACTCTTTCACAAAATAACTTTTTATTGGACTAATTGTTGGAACTTCAGAACCAAAACAAAGACTCAAATTTCTGAATTTTACAAATCCTTCATCACGTAAATAGAATAACTCACTTAAGAGAATGTAATTATGATACTATGAACAGGAAAAATACAAATTAAATTGCACAACTGCCATAAATAAACTAGAGAATCAAATTTCTAAATTGTACAAATGCTCTATCACATAAATATTTTATTTTTTTTTTATTTTTATTTATTTCTTTATTTATTTATTCTTATTTTTATTTTTATTTTTTTTGCAGGCGCTCATGCCGCCCCTCCACAAATGCCGCCCTGTGCGGCTGCCCATATTGCCCATATGAGGAACCGCCACTGAAGCCAGCCTCATTCATTAATCATTGCACTTAGTGGCTTACCAATCATTAGCATCGACGCCATCCTGTATTATTATTATTATTATTATTATTATTATTATTATTATTATTATTATTGCACTTAACAGTAGCGCAAATAACTACATTAATACCTTACAGCAGGGGTTCCCAAATTGTGTTCCGCGGAACACTTCTCACGGTATACAAGTGTTCCGCGGAACACCAATTTGGGAACCCCTGCCTTACAGGATCAAATCAGACATCACTCCTTAAGAGCTCGTACTATTTCATCCTCTGGGACTTTAATGTAGACTTAATGAAAATAGGGACAGACTGCATTGCCAAATCATTAAACGCAATGGTCAGCCAAGTCTAAAAGACCTACGTTACAAGGTCAACACGCCCTCATATTGACCTTACCACATCTTCTCTTATCGACTATATATAGTCAGATATAAACTCACAATACATACAGGACACAGGGATACTCCTTGCAGACATAACTGACCATTTCCGAAGTTACGTCACAATTAAAACAACGGCAAACACCCTAAAGTACACAAATATTAAATTCAGGAAGCACAATAGAAACAGACTTAATTCGTTACTACACAAGCTAAAGCTAATTACGTTAAACATGAATTCGAAGAATACAAAGACGATCCCAAACAATACTGGAACCTCATTAACAAAGCGATTAATAAAAAATTAACAAAAATTAACAAACTAAATATTTAAAATGTTTTCAACGATTATTTCATTGAAGTGGGAGCCAACTTTGAACTTTGCTTCGCATATCCCTCTCACGGGGCAGTCTTTTGATACGTACATAGGCCCTCCGTTACCACGCTCTTTCTTCCTATCCCCGACTACGACACACGATCTAATGAGAGTCATAAAACAACTAAAAAATAAAAGTTGTACGCTAGACACAATCCCAAACAGAATTTACAGAGTGCGCAAACATAATTGCGGACAAGCCTTCAAAGCTCATAAACTTATCCATTCAAAATTGTGTCTTCCCAGACTGCCTAAAAAAGGCTAGAGTATGCCCTATTTATAAATCGGGAGATAAAACTTCCTCATCAAACTACAGACCTATTTCCATGCTCCAAACCCTCAGTAAACTATACGAGAGAGTAATATATAATCAAATAATAAAATTCATATTCAAATACAAAATCATACACAAACAACAGTTTGGCTTTCTAAGTAAACACATGACAAATGACACAACCACCACAATATTAGAGGAACTTTATAGCAATTTCAACGACAAGAAAATTTCAATAATCATCCTATGTGATCTAGCTAAAGCACTTTGCACAGTACTTCATGATATACTTTTAAGAAAACTCGAACACTACGACTTCAGGGGACTACCGTTAAGATGGTTCAACTCATACTTGGCTAACAGGGCACAATTTATAGCACAGGCCTCTCTTACTCCACAGACAAGACGCAGCTCGCACGGGGTACCCCATGGGAGCATTTTGGCCCCTATCCTGTTCCTCCTTTATATAAATGACTTTCACAGGTCACTAAATAACTCTTCCTGTTACTAGTATGCGGATGATACTTCAATCATAACCTCACATAAAGACTCACTACCACTCCAAACGACCACCAACAATGAACTCCAAAGTGTTTATATATGGCTTATTGCCTACAAACTATCCTTAAATATTAAAACATCGACTTATATAGTCACCACAAAAAGAAATCGTTGCCCCCTTTAATCCTACACATAAATTCAATTCCTGTTCAGCGAGTGCACTCGGCCAAACTTCTGGGAATTACCATCGATTGAAATCTCTCATTCACAGAGAATACTGACTATTTGTATGCAACAAATTAGGCAAGATCCCACTCATAATTACGAAAGCGGGTGTGGCACTCCCTAAACAGATTCGGTAATTATGTGTATTGAGTAACTCAGTCATTTTACACACCAAAATACATTTTTATAGTAGTATTTGATGTGATTTGTTCAAATCTGACCTCCATTTTCGTCGGAAATGAGATCCAACAAAGTTATAGTACTTTGAAGTTTGGCTCATTTTCAAGGGAAATGGAGGTCAAAATCTAAGCAAAACACATCAAATATTACTAGGAAAATGTATTTTGGTATTAATTAACCTAACCTTACCTAACCTAACCTAACATGAATATGTTATTACATTATCATTTGTATAATTTAGGTCTCTGGGGTACGGGGGTGGAGCCCCCGTAAAGATCACGCATGACAAATTGAGCGATATTGATCGACATTTTAGCGTCGGAAATTCAAAAATAAAAAATATAAAACCCTATACCGATCAATTTGTGATGCGTGATCTTTACGGGGGCTCTGCCCCCGTACCCCCGAGACCTAAATTATACAAATGATAATGTAATAACATATTCAATATTTCTATTGCTCGAGAGTCATTAGAATGCACTTCGTATATTAAATCCTCAAAATAATATTCGCACCGTTTACATGTCATCGCGACAAACATCTATGAAAAACTAACAGAAGTAGATTAGCAACTTAAAAGGCCTAACAACTTAAAAAGTCTAGCTCATATATCATGTTCTCATGACGTCACCAATCAAATATTGGAAGGGCGGGAAAAAAATGCAAAAATGTCATAATATTCAAATCTACATAATTTGGTAAGGACGCATCTGCGAGCATAGTGACTTATATGAAAATGATGAGAAAATTATGCTTTAATATTTTATAATTATATTTGCTTTTGATATTTTGAGTACGACAAAACTCATATTAACCACAGATTCTTCGATCCATATACTTCACCATGGTGTACCCACACCTACAATATTGCATTTGTGCTTACGGAAGCACACGTTAATATCCTATACAGCCATTGGTGGTAATGCGAAAAAGATTAATTGGTAAAATCTGTAAATCGAAACATAATGAAAATACAGATCAAATGTTCCACGAGTTAAAAATTCTCAAACTAGGAGAAATCTACAAACTAAACATTGCCTCATACAGTATGTATCAAATTGTCCATAACACTGCTCCAAAATCATCCAAAGCAAACACACCACCGCTTTAACACAAGGCAATTAGACACGTACATCAGAAAACCGAATTATACTCTAGATCAGTGATTCCCAACGTGGGGCGCACGCTTCACAGGGGGGCAATTTGAATATTTTGGGGGCAATTTGAAAATGCTACAATAAAATGAAATTTATACATAATAATTTTTATAAGTAAATATATTTTAAAATTTCAATAACATATAATTATTTTTATTTGCAACATTTTTACACGACGACAACAATTCCATATTTTACTTAACATGTTGATTCAAAGACAAAGATATTTGGCTTCATTACATTTCTGGAATTATGTCAAAAGAATATTTCTGCAAGAAATATACCCAGTTATATTGGCTAAATAAGTGTGAGGTAACTGATGATGCTTTACTTGTCATTGTGGATCATTTGAAAATACTGGCCTGTGATTTAAATTACAGATTTTCTGATTTAAAAGAAATGAGTTTTCCATCTTGGCTAACTCAGCCATTGCTAGTGGACCTATCTGAAGTGGGCATGAAGTACCAAGAAGAACTGACTGAAATACAAAATGATGAGTCTGTTAAAACTATATTCAAAGTAAAAGGAACCATGATGTGGCTCTGTGATAAGACCAAGACTAAATACCCAAATTCAACTCGTTTGGCGAGAGAGCTACTGTTACCATTCCCATCTTCATATTTGGTGGAATGTGGTTTTAGTGCTGTAAGTGACTTACTACAGAAAAAAAGAAACCGACTGGATATCACAAAACGAGGAGACTTAAGACTGAAGCTAACTAAGTTAGTGCCTGAAATCAAAACCATTTGTAGTAAACATCAAGCTCAAGGATCTCACTAACTTGAGATTATCAAACTTTGAATTTGCTGTATTTTTACCTAATATTGTGAATTTAAAGTGGTATTATTGATTAAATTACTTTTTTGTGAATTTAAAATTGCAACTTTTCAACTGAGAAGTTTTATTTCAAGGAAATAATATAGTTAGCTTCAATCTCAAGTTTCTTGACTCATATTTAATGTAACTCATATTGAATGTACTCATATTATTGAAATTTAAAATTATAACTTTTCAACTGAGAAATTTTATTTCAAGGTAATAATTTAGTTAGCTTCAACCTCAAGTTTTTTACTCATATTGAATGTACGGTCTCATATTAAATGTACTCATATTATTGTAAATTTTAAATAATACCTTTTCAACACCAAATTTGTTTTTATATTAATGGGGGGCATCAAATTTTTTGAGGTGTCGAGGTGGGGCATGGCGCAAAAAAGGTTGGGAACCATTGCCTGAGTCTAGATTGTCTGACTAGATCCTTATCCTCAACAAATCCAAACCTTTGGAATTCACTTGATCAAGAGATAAAAGAATCTAGAACATTAAAAATCTTCCAAAGGAAACAAAGACAAACTCATCAACTCATACAAGCTATAAATAACTCTGTATCCTTTGTCTTATTTTAATAACAAAACTTAAACTCTATTCCTATATACTCTTGTTTTCATAATAATCATAATAAATCAATCTATATTTTTATATAGGAAAACAAAAACTAATAATAACTGGTAAAATAAAATCAATTATGCGCAAGGCCAAGGCATCTAAGGTTGTTGAGATACTCAGTTAGCAAGGTAATTAATATTTTGACATTTAATTATATAATTATATCATATATAATTATATTTCAGCCTCTAATATCCAAATAAATATGGAGGTATAATCTTAGCTGAATATCCATACTGTATGTATTTCTAAAAATATGCTTGTAGCTTACAACAGATAATCTTTATGCATTTTTCTCTCTCTACCTCTATATTTTTAAAACTAGTGTGCATAACTTCGTTACTCTGCATTATCTAATAAGATTTACCATACAACTCCATTCTGCCAATAAAGCATAAAATTTGCTTGGTAATGGCAGTTCTGTGCTACGTAAGTGTGTGAAGGCATTACCGTCTCATTTATCTGAATGTATGATGGGCATGTGTGCATATATGTATACGGGTGCGTATTTATGGGTATATATGGATGTCCCTGCATATGTGTATGTATGAACATATGTATGTGTATGTGTGTGCATGTATTTATATATACACACATGTATGTGTGGGTGTGTATGTGTACATTTACGTCACATGTACATGTATGCATGTTTCCTGTAGCAACTGATGTGCACCATCAGCACGCATAAAAATAATAATAAATTGTAATATTAATATTATTATTATTGTTGTTTTTGTTACTATTGTTTTATATTGTACGTAGCATTATGCTTAGGAATGCTTTAACTGTCGCACTATCATATGTAATTACAATATATATATATATATATATATATATATATATATATATATATATATAACCGCATAACTCCTAAAATATTTAAACTGAAGTTATAAAATTATCACAGATTATTTATGAGCCTTTTATTTATTTAGTGTAAAAAAATATTTGAAATCTCTATCAAATTGTGCATTTTATAGAGATTTCAAATTGGCTTAGTTTTTTTTTGACAGACCCGTTATATATATATATATATATATATATATATATATATATATATATATATATATATATATATATATATATAACGGGTCTGTCAAAAAAAACTAAGCCAATTTGAAATCTCTATAAAATGCACAATTTGATAGAGATTTCAAATATTTTTTTACACTAAATAAATAAAAGGCTCATAAATAATCTGTGATAATTTTATAACTTCATTTTAAATATTTTAGGAGTTATGCGGTTATTTCTACAGATTGCGAAAATTTCAGTTTTTCTCATTATGTAATATCTTCTTTTTTCTCTTTTTCAGAATTAGTTTAGATTTAAAATTTTTCGTGAATACCTCTAAATATGCCATTCTCACATGAAGATGAAATAATTATAAAGCATTATAGAGTTGAAAAAGGTTATAGTGCAAGGAAATTACTTTCTGAATTCGATTATAAAGGATGAACTAGATCAGGTTTAGATTACTTATTGAGAACTATCGATGAAACAGGAATCATTGAAAGGAAGGTTGGTAGTGGGCGACCAAAATCAGTTAGAGTAGATGAAAATATTCAGAAAGTGGAGGAACGTATCCGTAGTCAAGAGGATCGACCTTGTAGCCACATGACACCTGCTCAAATATCAAAAGAACTAGAAATATCAGAATCAAGCGTAAGAAGGATTATTAAATCTGATCTGCAATTTAAACCATTTAAAAGAGTGCATGGACAAAGATTGTCAGAAGTAAACTGTCAGAAAAGAGTTGAGAAATCCAAACGTATTTTACGTATAATAACTGAAGATAAACTTTCCAAGACATTTTTTACGGATGAAAAACGTTTTACGGTAGAGCCACCAAGAAACTCACAGAATGACCGGGTTTATTCTGATGTTGCGAAGAAAAATGAAATCCAACATGAAAGACTGTACGCAACAAGGAGTCACTTTTCTTCTAGCGTCATGGTTTCTGTTGGAGTGTCCAAGTTGGGAAAAACTTCAATATTTTTTATTGAGCCAGGAGTGAAAATTAATGCTCAATATTATTCAAATACCCTGCTTGAGAAAATGCTTCCAGAAATGAGAAACTTGGCTAGTCAAGGTTACTTTATTTTTCAACAAGATGGTGCAACATCACATACTGCCAAAACAACCATCGAATATTTGAAAAAGAATGTGCCTGAATTTCTGGAACCGAATAATTGGCCACCTAACAGCCCTGACCTAAACCCTGTAGACTACGGAATATGGGAAAACTTGGCAGAGAGAGTGCATAGGAACAGAATAAGGGATGTCAATCATTTGCGTGAGTTGATTATTGCAAAATGGGCAGAGCTCCCCCGAGAACAAATAAATCGAGCAATAGACGAATTCAGACCAAGATTAAAAAAAGTGATAGAAATGCAAGGGAATCATATTGAACAGTTCTTTTAATTTTATTAAACTAAAAATTATCTACAGTATATCGTAAAAAAAAAAAATTTTCATGTTAAGTAGGAGAATCTCACTTTTTAGTTAATTATTAATAAAATTAACAATTCTGAAGATATCGTCATAAAAATTTAAAGGATAATAGGTGATTACCTATACTTTATTGTGTAAAAAATTCAACGTAATTAGATAAATGGTTTTGCTTTAATAAAGGTTTGAATTGGGCTTAGTTTTTTTTGACAGACCCTGTATATATATATATATATATATATATATATATATATATATATATAATATGTGTATGTGTGTGTGTGTGTGTGTGTGGATTATTATATTTTGCTCTCTGTTTACCTATTGTATGCCAT
The DNA here is from genome assembly GCA_023014485.1 of Bathynomus jamesi. Classification (NCBI taxonomy): domain Eukaryota; kingdom Metazoa; phylum Arthropoda; class Malacostraca; order Isopoda; family Cirolanidae; genus Bathynomus; species Bathynomus jamesi. The sequence goes on along the minus strand of JAJOZX010000646.1, from coordinate 952,744 downwards.
ATACAGTATATGTAGCAAAGAACAATAAATTATCATTATTATTATTATTATTATTATTATTATTATTATAAAGGATTTACATTTAATTTCCAATATTCTGAATAGTTTTTTATTTTCAGTACTGAGTTTCTTAATAATAATTCTAGATAAGAATTTGCAGTATGCTAAGAATACTGTCTTCATGAAGACAGTATTCTTAGCATACTGCAAATTCTTATCTAGAATTATTATTAAGAAACTCAGTAATGAAAATAAAAAACTATTCAGAATATTGGAAATTAAATGTAAATCCTTTATAAAGACAGGCTGATATCGACTTTCTATTATTATTATTATTTATTATTATTATTATTATTATTATTATTATTATTACTTGCCACTTTCATTTCTCTTTGTAATAAATAAACTGGATTGAAATTTATTCTGAATTAATAAACTGGATTGAAATTTATTCTGAATTAATGCTGTTCATTATTCCCTTAATTGATAGAATTAAAAGTAAGCAATTAATCAATATAATACTTGATCTTCCGATCGCTCGCGTGCACCGAAGTCTTTTGAGCTTGTCCATTTCATTTTCTGGCGTTTAAATTTTCGTTTTCGCGTTAAACCTCTAAGACTGACGACTGCGTTTTCATTTGTAAAGTTTGCGCGGGTTGTTGACTTTCCATCGCTTGAACTCGCGACAGATTCGTCATCTTCAAATGCGAAGACGTACGAGTTTTGCCTTCCCAGTTAAGTGATTAAATTGGCGGTTCTCAAAGTGTGTTCGCGGCTCAATGCAATTTATACAAAATTGCTTATTTACAATTAAAAGATTGGTCAAAGATGCCTAAATGTGTGGAAAATGTAAAATCCAGTCTAATTTGTATTAGATTTTTAGGTCTTCAAAAATAAATAATTTTAATTTGTATTTTCTTTTATTACCTGAATTCGAATGTAAAATTTTAAGAAATTGTCAGTATGCGGCCCGATATACCCAGGGCTACCCCTTTGAAATGGCTCTAAACGAGGAAAATTTTGAGAACCTTTTGATTAGAAAGAAAGGACTTCTCATTTCTTTTTTGATTTGATGTAGTGTATGTAAAATTTGGATCACTGATGGGCTTTTCTTTATTTTTCATTAACAGTATTGCAATATCAACGGTGTTATTCCCGAATGAATTCAAATTCGTGATTCCATTCTATTCATTTCTTTTAATGAAATAAACGCGGTGACTTAGAATCTTAGACAATGATTTGAAACTGCAGATAACCATATTCTAGCACAGTTTCAGTCATTAATAATTAATGCGCGGGTTGAATTTAGTTTCTTCAATATATTTATTTAAGTGTTAAAAGAAATACTATTGAAAAAATTTCAAAATTCCTTCAGTCTATCGATTGACTCTTGGGAGAGACTTTGTTTGTAATTACCGTGATTATATTTACTTGCTATTATCATGCAGGCAGAAAAGAGGAGGTTCAAATTCGAAAGCGTTCGTTCTAACAATTTAGGTATAAAGAACGAAGCAAGGCAAAGTTATAAAACCTGAATCATGGGAAAAAAACAAAAAACAACAACATATATTGACAATTAATAACTTTTCTCAAAGAAGAAAATATACTGTCACTTTATCAGTTCGGTTTTAAGGAGGAAACCTCTACAGAATAAGCTCAGATTGCATTACCTGAGTAGTTCTATACAAATTTAATAAAAATCTGAATTGCGATTTTCTTGGACTTATCCAAAGCGTTTGTCTCGATAGAACACTCAATGGTAATCCCAGAATTGGCTAATTATGAAGTAAAAAGCGTGTCATTAGACCGAATCATAATAATCTTATAATGAATAACAGAATACATTACGTCAGACTAAACAAACAGGAATTAAATTCTAAATCAGTCATACACCCAGTATTTCAAAATCTCTTATATTATCAGTTTGAATGCCCTCCTCTATACCCTCATATTGATTTCAAGTTCATCTTCATAAACAATAATAATATCAAAATCTATCTTAACCACGAGTAAAGCTACCCAATGCCCTCATTTTGTTCATCATTTATTCCTTTACGGGCGTTCGCTGCGCAGCGAAATACAAAGGTAGCTCGAACTGTCAGTTTCAGTATAGGATTTATGAACGCCGAGGCATATCCACTAGTACAACCTACCTACTCAATAAACCCTCCAAATTATCAATCACGGACCAGTGTATTTCTAGCAATCACCTACTTCACCCACGCATCTTCACTCAAAATAATAATAGACACAATCCATACCAACCATTAACTGATCTCCCCGCAACAAAATCATTACACGTTCACGGTATTAAACCAATCCACGCTGCCTGCACTATTTCATTTGACCTAGCCATCGCAAAGTAAATTGCCACGCAATGCATCATCGAAGCCCTATCTCATTTATCTTATTTTTATACGAAGTGAATTTTTATTTAAAAGGATGTAGTATGAAAAGTGCCTTTTTAAAATTTTCTTTCATGGTTTTCATTCAGAAATTAACTTTTTATTTTTTCTCAAAATAAATAAATGCAATGCATAGAGCCTCGGAAAAAAGTTCGCCGAAAGAAAATACAATTTCAAAGAAGCCTGCCTCCCCCCCCCCACATCAAAAAAACAATTAGTAATTAAATTTTTTTATATATCCTATTCTTCCAATCGAAAACAAAACTCCAACATTTTGTGAAGCTATTCAAACTTTTCCTCTCCAGACCTTTGCATATCGTTGTAACGAATCCGCTAAATTATGTCGCAATATATAGTAAAATATGGCAATATGAAATATAATATATATTAGAATAAATATAATATTAACAAAAGAAAGGAAGCTTTGATGAGAACCGAATGAAAAAGTTAGATTATACCGTAATTTATTCTGTAATTGGAATTTACTCAAAGGGATCTGTAATAAATATTTATTGAATTTTAGCAATGAATAATAATAATAATAGTTATTTTCCACGGTATTTTCTGTAATAATAATTATAAATAATAGAAAACAACATTTGCTGTATTAATAGACAGCTCTTTACCTAAAACTTTTTACCTAAATTTAAGGAAAGATCTCGCGCATTTTAGATGAATAATTTTGAAATTATGTTGAAGATCATTTATTTGTATTTCAACTTTTATTACGATCTTCCATGCAGCTACTTTACTTGTGAATAATACTACTCGATATATTTTCCAGATAAATCTTTTAATGAATATAAACTCTACGGATTTTGTCCGCCAAACGTCAATGAGTGGTGAAAATTATTCGCTTTTGTTTTTCTATGAACGAAGTAGGCAAGAAACCCAAAATGGCTGCATTGAGTTTCACAGAGTGTCAGCCTCCAGCACCGAACTTGCGAGGCCGCACAGAAGAAAATACTCACTTTCAACAGCCAAACAACTTCACAACCAAACCAAATTGTTAATTCAACATTTAAGTGCGTTACAACAACAATATAAATATGGGTAGTACATTATAATGCTATGGCCCTTTTGGGTGGACAAGGGCAATTGCATTATACTTTACAATCCTTGCATGAATATGGATTTTGAATTGGTTATTAAATATAGTTAATTAACCATATACTCGTATCATATACTGATTGTGATAACCAAGTTTTTCCTGTGCGCCAGTATACTTTAAGAAAATGATTCCCGCAGATCACTGTTTTGAGACTCAGATATTTGCTACCTTAATTATAAATGTTCTAATATTAAATTAGTGTCTTTTCCCACCTATCTGAGAAATAGTTTCTAATTAAAGATTAATGATTCGTTAGAAGTGTTTATAGCAGCATCCCGTTGCTAGACAAAATGTAACCACTGTTTCATATATTTTATCTGGGTACTGAAGCGCAATCTGTATTTTTAATTCTAGCAACCTTTTATATTTTAAAATATCATAAAAAATAGTTTGTTTGCATAACTCTCATCCATAGTGATGAATAGAGCAACAATTACTGTATAACGAGACACATTGTACACACAAGTGAATTTATTTTCTTTTAGAATAAAATACTCTCATAACGTTTGCCTTAACTTCTAAACAATTCCTTTCTTTGGGAGTTTCTTTAATTTACTTTATATAACAATATTAAAAGTATTTATTTCTGGCAATATTATCATGCGCGTTTCGAGTTAACAAACTTCCATTTGTAAAGATTTGCCACCGTGTGATTGATGAATCAATTCCAATGCGGAGAGCAAGTTTTGAATCTTTGGGGAACGTAAATTATATTTTTCCGTTCCACGACTAAAATATATGAGGAAACAAAGTGTTTCACAGTCACAATGAAAATACAGCTACAAACGATTTAAACTATTGGATCACCTGAAGATCAGGGCCACCAGCCTTCTTTAGTTAGCTTTATAAGGCTGACTAACGAAAATATCATGACCTAACCTAACCAATCGTTAGGTCAACTGTACGCCCTTGACGATTGGTTAGGTTAGGTCGTGATATTTTCATTAGCTAGCCTTATAAAGCTAACTAAAGAAGGCTGGGGGCCCTGATCTTCAGGTGATCCAAATTATTTACTAGTCCGTTGAAGCTTCAGGAAAACAATTTGGTAAAAAATTCTCGACAGATAATGTTTGTTTCTTCACAAAATATATACTATGCTGTATATATAATTTTTTGCATATCTAATTATATTATGAATGGGAAAAATCTCTATTAGTCTGTTTTTATTTTTATGCAGTATTTTGCTTGCGAGCAAAATAAAAATTAAAGAACAAAATTGGGAGTAAAACTAAAACTCATTAATATGCATTCGTTTATACAACGTCAATTAGCAGCATTAGAAAGTGACCAACTGAAAATGAATTAAATTAAGAAATGAAATTACCTTAGCCCTTTACCGCACTGTGCGTCGAATACGTAACGTTTCAAATACACGCATTTAGACTCAACCCTACGCAAAAAGTTCGGCGATAAAGGGTTAGATAACCTCATTTCTCTAAAGTTAATGTCAAAACAGAGTTCAAAATTTCAGTATACGATTTGGAAGAGAGTTCCTTAGTAAATTTTAATGATTAGACCAGGGGCGAACTGAGCGGTCGGGTAATCGGGCATGGACCGAGAGCCCGGGCCATTATGGGGCCCGGCGGCCCCGGCCCGCAGTCATCATAAAACAGTGAGTGTTCTCAATTGGGTCAAGTGTCTAATCGAACTGTAATATGAAAAAAATCGGATTTCAAGGGGCCCAGGACCTCATTATGCCCGAGGGCCCAGGTTGTTGTCAGTCCGTCCCTGGACTAGACTGAAAAATGCGTCTTGCAGAAAGGCAAATTTTTTTTTTGTGCATAATAAATAAACGTTAAAAAGAACAGAACAAGAATAACAAAATACATTTGCCGTTAAAAAGTTAAAGTTAAAACACAAAAAATATTTAGCAGCAGCTTTTAACATGTACGCTGAAACTAGAATTTTCATCAAGCTGTGGGAAACTCTTTCATCGAACAAGTGCCTTCAGGTGATGACAGTATGTTCATCAAACTTCGATGCTTAATGAAATACTTTTAGGGGAAATGATTTCTTGAAAATAATTCAATCGAAGTGGGTGGCACCATCTATTGGATAAAATGTCAATTAAATATAGTTTCAGTTTATTTTCCTAAACCGAGTGTAATTACATGCATATCAAATGTATGTTAATTAGCAACAACATACTAATAGCAGCTTAAATTTCAAAATTAAATACATTAGAAGTAAATTTATCTTACTTCGGTGAAATTCGAACCAATGCCACTACAGATACGAATTTTGCGAGCCATATAGTTATCTACTCAGCCATGAGACATTCGGATATACTGAGAGAGCTTTGTGTATATATATTCTTTCGCATTCGTTTCAGTATGTATATTTTAATATGTTTACTGTTTCTGTTTACAACTTTACATATATGTATAATTCTGTTTCTTTTTTGTCTCTCAAAGAGCTGCCTCAAAATATTTTTTTTAACTTTGAATTTTTAACGCCAAAGACTTTTTAAGGTTTATTATTATGCACAAAAAAAAAGAGTTGCCTTCAAGGAACGCGCATTTTTCATGGAAGTCTATGATTTTTGTGGGCAACGCTTTTTTGTTTTAAACACAAATTTTTCACAAAATTAGTGCTCATCCAACCTTTTGAACAGAAGTTTTTAAGCCAGTGAGAACTTAACATTTATATTAAGCTTACGAACCACTTACATTTTGAGGGCAGCTTCACAAATTTGGTCTTACTGGTTTTGGATGTGAAGCTCAAAACTTTTATGGCTGTGGTATTATTGTAAATTTATGGACTAACTTGCTTTTCCTCGATTTCACAAAAGAGTATAAAATATTGTACAAGCGTGGTCTGAATAGATGCACAAAATTATTTATTATATTTTACCAGAAACAACACAAATTGTAAATTAGCTCCGTTGAGCGGAACTTAGAACTGACGACAATAAGCTCCGCCCAGCATCACGCGGACAAACGCCTTACTCAGCAGAGCAACATTTTCTCCGCATAAACTTTGCTCTAAACTTTTTTTGTAGTGAGAGAATTTGTCCAATGTCTACATCAAAATATTTGCGACGACATTCTCTATCCTTTGGTGTAAAGTGCGTGTGGTGTAATTTCTTCTGAAAAAAGTTATAGCCTTCAGAAAAGCCATCCGCGAAGCAAGTCGGGATCAAAAAAGATTTGTCCATGCACTACCGTAGGTGGACGATATACTTTTATTGATTTTTTAAAGCTAAAACACAAAAGTTATGTTCTATAAATTTGAATAAATATTAAACTTCCTTTTTTTAAAAAAATAAATAATGAAAGTTAATACTAAACATAATTTAGAGCATCATTTCCGCCCATACTGCCATTTCAGGGTACGAGCGGCTTGCAGCAGCATCGCCAAGCCAATTGGGGGTCAAATTACTGACGAGGTTTCCGTACATGGTTTATTACCACTGAAAGCAACAATGCTTTCTGTTAGTCTAGTCAAAAGAACATCCATATCTGTATTCAATTTATTAGCTCAAGTGGGCCCTACGGGCCCATTTAGCTAGACGTGCGGTGCTGGGCCCTTCAGCCTCAGTAATTGGGGGGCCGCAGGCACTCCAATTACTGGCGAGTCAATTATTCGGTCAATAAAACTATAGAAAAGAACGCAGCGATGAAAATCTTAAGCTTCACAAATCTTTTTTTTTAATGTAGTAAGGATGGGGCTAAGGGCGAGCGCCCGCAAAAGTGACTCCTCCACAGAAGACGGAGAAAGCCAAAAAACAAGGTCTCGAGGGCTCAATAATGCAGTTTTCTTTGTTATTTTAATAAAAAATTTTAAAAGGTGGTGTAGTGTGTAAGATGCATGTACAGTATGTGTAGTGGACTCCTGCCTAACATCCACCCCGGAGTACTTTCCTGGTCGACTGGTGTCTACAATCTCCTCCTACAATACAATATTTAGTTCTGTATTGATACAATGAGTTTGGATGTGAAGCTGCGTTCTTTTCTAACTAAAGTGGTCCCTACTGGGTGAGTCAATTGTTAAGCTTCACAAAAGTTCCTCGTGAACTTAAAGTAAATATTAAGCTTTCTCTGCCTTAATAATTTCTTTTAAAAATCTTTGGTATCCGATTTCGGCTTTTGAAATAATTTTTTTGACAGACTCTTCCTCAATTATATTATATAGATTGCAATTTTTGTTAGTTTGTATTGCAGACACCTCCAGTTATTATCAGTCTTGGTGCACGATTCTTCAGGAACAAGATGGCAAGTTTGTGTTTCCTCCCTAAGGCAGCGCAGATTTACCTGTATCATTCACGGTCATACTCGTACTACCTCAGGCTTGTTCTACACAAACTGGACCAAAAACCGCAAGTATTCGCAATCGCAAGCTGTCCGTATACAGGCTTGTATTTAGTTTAGAATAATATATTTTATGAGTTTGGGTCGAAATCCCGACAGCGAAATTCCCGACACCCAGAAACCCGACAGCCACAATCCCGACATACCAAACATCCCGATAATGCTTTCCCCGACAACACAATCCCGACATAGCATAATCCCGACAACGAGACTTACCGACATTATATATATATATACACAGTGTGTCCCCAAAAAATCTTTACACATCATATTAACATATATATCAATAAGAAAAATAGGCGGATAGTAAATAGATAGCAAATAGGCTTCTTTAATGTTTAAATGTTCGAAATATCAGCCAGCAGCGTCAATACCTTCATGGTTGTGCTGTTTACTTTAATGTTTTAAATGTTCAAAATGTCCGCCACTACTGTAGTATCAATACATTCTTGACAACGGCGCGCAACAGATCGGCATACTGTTCGGATTGTTCGGAGTGGAATGTTGGCACAGGCTATTTCAATTTCGTGTCTCAAGGCCTGTAGTGTCCTTGGTTTTTCAGCATACACAGTGTTCTTCAGAGTGCTCCACAAGTAAAAGTCTAAGGGTGTTAAGTCAGGAGACCGTGGTGGATACTCCGTACATCCCCTACGTCCTATCCATCTTCTAGGAAAACAAACATTGAGAAAATTTCTAACGTCATTGTGGTAATGTGGTGGCGCGCCATCCTGTTGAAAGTAACACTCTTTTTCCAAAAAAAGAGCTCTGATTGAAGGTACAATGTTGTCTTGCAGCATTGATAAGTAAGCAGCACCTGTGACAGTGTCCTCAAAGAAAAATGGCCCTATCAGTCCTCCGGAAGACAGACCACATCACACTGACACTCCTGGTTGATTAAGTGCTCGTTCTTCTGTTACGTTTGGATCCTATCCATCTTCTACGAAAACAAACATTGAGAAAATTTCTAACGTCATTGTGGTAATGTGGTGGCGCGCCATCCTGTTGAAAGTAACACTCTTTTTCCAAAAAAAAGAGCTCTGATTGAAGGTACAATGTTGTCTTGCAGCATTGATAAGTAAGCAGCACCTGTGACAGTGTCCTCAAAGAAAAATGGCCCTATCAGTCCTCCGGAAGACAGACCACATCACACTGACACTCCTGGTTGATTAAGTGCTCGTTCTTCTGTTACGTTTGGATTTTCGGTGGCCCAGTACACACAGTTATGTCGATTGATAGTACCATTAAGTTTAAAAGTGGCTTCATCGGACCAAACAATGAAATCGGGAAAAGATTGTTTTTCATCACACATGTGCAAAAACCACTCACAAAATTCTTTCCGACGATCTGGATCGTCCTCATTCATTGCATGGAGCAGTCTAGGTATGTACAGTTTCCACTTTTCACGTCGCAAAATGCGATGAACGCTGGATTTAGAAACACCAGTCTCACGAGAACATTGCCTTGTAGACTTATTTGGAGAGTTTGTGAAGGCCTGTAACACGGTCTCAACACTTTCATTGTCAGTTGAAGTGCGACGTCTTCCAGATCGGCCTTTGTTGACGTTTTGCACTGTTCCGTCAGTCTCAAACTTATCACGTAATCTTGTAATTGTTACTCGTGATGGTAGTAATGTTCCAAACTCATTTCTCCAATGTCTCTGTACCTCACCCACATTCTCCGTCTTTCAGTAGTGCTTCAGAATCCACTTACGTTGCTCAAACGATAACTGCAATGCCGCCATTTCCTGTAACAGGGATACTACTGTTATTTAAGTACAATACACCATTAGTATACTACTATGCTACTATTACTAAGTACTATAAATATACTAATACATCAGCGCATATTACTATCATCTAAGGTGTGCATGTTGATATATATATATATATTACAATATTATATATATATTACAATATATATATATACAATATTATATATATATATATATATATATATATATATATATATATATATATATATATATATATATATATATATTACAATATTATATATATATATTACAATTATAATATATATTATTATATGTACAGTATATATACTAGGGGCACTCAATATATTTTGCCCTACCCTTTTTTCTTAGCTAAATAATTCACTGGTCAACACTCATTTTATTGCCAATCATATTAGAGTGATTTTGGGGTAACTTTGTGGTGCTGATTCCGAATATGACATCAGTTTTGCTAGATTGGCTCTAATTTATGAGATAATTGGTACCCCATTGAAACACGTAAAAATGCAAAAAATTTAATGTTCAGGCGGAGCCTACTTACAAATCGCATTGAAACTGTCTCAAATCATACAAAAGTAAACACATGAAATACATAATGGCATTTTATTCGGTCTCACCATCTAGAATGTTCCGGTAGTTTCCCATATGCACGCGTTATGGTTACGTTTCCTATTAATTGAGGGTATTCATTATCTCAAGAACTAGAGCCAAATCGGAAAAACTACTTTCATTTTGGAATTCAGCAACCCCAAAATACCTTAAATTCGTACGAATTCCCTTGGCAACGAAAGAAAAATTTTTTTTTTGTTGACCTGTGTAATAGGCCCTGGGGCTGAAATGTCTTTTGGGTAGTAAGTTTGAACTTTCTGCGCTTCACATAACTGGATTTTTACAGTTTGAACCTCCTCTCATTGTATAAAACCGTTTTAAAACACCCTTGTATAAAACCGATGGTTAACGCATTTCCAAAAATGGCATCTGACAGTGATGTGAGTCGTAAACAGAGAGCTGTTATCGAGTTCTTAACCGCAGAGAAGAAAACAGTTGGAAATATTCACAAACGTCTACAAAACGTTTACGGAGATGCTGTTGTTGATCGAAGCACAGTTGGAAGCTGGTCTAAACGTGTGAGATCATCGGAGAGAGGGAGAGCCAACCTCGATGATGAGCCACGCAGCGGTCGCCCGGCATCGGCTGTGACATCTCACACTGTGCAACGTGCTAACAGCATCATTCGATCAAATCGGCGCGTCACATACAAGGAGCTATCACTGGAGCTAGGAATTAGTGAAGGAAGTGTGAATACGATAATTCAGCAACTGGGATACTCAAAAGTGTGTTCACGGTTTGTTCCTCGCCAACTGACTGAAGATCACAAAGCCCAAAGAAAAGAAATTGCTTCTGAGTCGTTGGTTCGATACGAGACAGAAGGTGATGACTTCCTGTCACGAATTGTGACTGGGGATGAGACTTGGGTACACCACTTTGAACCTGAAAAAAAAGCCAATCCATGGAGTGGCATCATGCAGACTCCCCACGCAAGAAAAAGTTCAAAATGGCTCCCTCTGCACGAAAGGTTATGGCCACCATATTCTGGGACATGAAAGGGGTGATTCTGGTGGACATTATGAAGAAAGGACAAACAATCAACTCAGAGGCATATATTGCTACCGTGCAGAGACTCCAGAGACGTATAAAGCGAGTTCAATGGTAGAGAAAACTGGAAGACGTCCTTCTTTTGCACGATAACGCAAGACCACACAACAGTTTGCAAACAAGAGAGGCCATCACAAAAATGCGCTTCACTGCGTTAACCCACCCTCCATACAGCCCGGATCTGGCACTTTCGGACATCCATTTGTTTGGGCTAATGAAGGATGCTATTCGTGGAAGAAAGTTTCAGAGTGACGATGAGGTTGTTGAGGAGGTTAAGAGGTGGCTCCAGCGGAACCCAGCGGACTTTTACCAGCAAGGAATAAATGCCCTTGTTTCGAGGTGGAAGAAAGCCGTAGAAAAGGATGGCGACTATGTGGAAAAATAAAAACTTGTAAAAAAGGTATGTAACTACTTGTGTACAAAATTTCTGGAACTTACAAGGAAACTTGGAAAAAAAAAAAGAAGGTGGGGCAAAATATATTGAGTGGCCCTCGTATTGTATACATTACAATATATATATTATACCCATAAATTATATATATATATATATATATATATATATATATCTCTTGACCTTGGCTTGACCCTATTAATAATTTTGTTCGTATGACAACCAACCAGCTATTTTTAAACCACGCCCACTATATACTTATACGCATTATAAACTATTCACTTCTTACTTTGGTTTTAAGTGGAATTCAGAGAGGCTTATGCTACTTCGAAATGAACGAGGTGTGTGAAATTATTCCTTCTCAAAAAGGAAGAAGTAAAATCAACGCACGTCGATATTTAATGGTAAAAGAAAGAAATCGTGAGAACATTTATTATTGGTGCTGCAAAAAAAGAAAATCGGGCATTTGCAAAGGTAGGCTGACAACAATGCTTACAAACGGCCAACATCATATTCGTAAGTTTGTGGATCATAACCATGCTCCTCGGGCAAATGCTGCTTCTGTTGGTAAAGTCATTGGTGAAATAAAGATAAAGGCTCAAGAAACGAAGGATCTTCCATGTCAAATCATTCAAGCTTACACAGTTAATATACCTCATAATATTCAGCCTTATTTGCCATCAAACGAAGCTCTTCGCAAAAAAATTAAAAGAATCAGACAGACAGGGACGCCTTCAGAACCACAATCATTAGAAGAAATCGATATTCCACCTGGCTTACGTCAAACTTTAAATGGAGATTTATTTTTGGTGAGAGATTCGACAGTTGGAGAGGAAAGATTGTTTCTTTTTACAACAAAAGCTAATGTTGAACTATTATCCAAGGCATCATACTGGCTTATGGATGGTATATTTAAAACAGTCTCGACAATTTTTCATCAGCTGTACACAATACATGCACCAGTTGGGGGCGAGAACAGCAGAATTTTATCACTGGTATATACTGTATATATATATGCGCTATTGACCTGTAAAAGTGAAGACATCTATAGGAAACTGTTTCAAGATTTAATAGAATTTGCAGAAGAGAATGATGTATGATAGAATTAAAACCATCAAAGATTTTGACGGATTTGGAAGTGGCGGCAATAAACGCTTCGAAATTGGAATTCCCTGATGTTACAAACAAAGTTTGCTTTTTCCATTTAGGACAATGCGGATGGAGAAAAATTCAAACGAGTGGATTGGCAACTAGATACGGCAATGATGAACAATTTAGCTTATTATTTACGTCAGTTGTTTGCTTTGGCCTTTATTCCACCTGCGGAAATTCCAGCGGCATTTGACGTTTTACAGCCTCATTTGCCACCAGAGGCTCATGATGTTGTCACATGGTTCGAAAATAATTATGTACATGAAAGAATAAGACGTCGTATGAGAAATGGCACTGTTGTTCGTGCTGCACCGTTGTTCCCACCTATCTTATGGTCTGTTTTTGATTCATTTGAAGCAGGAGTTCCGCGCACCCAGAATAGCATTAAAGCCTGGCAAAGAAGATGGAAGAATTTAGTGGGAAAAGCGCATGTCGGACTCCACAGAATAATTCAAGAATTGCAGAGAGAACAGCAACAAATTAATAATCAAGTTGAGTGTATTCTTCGCGGCGAACCAACGGCAAAACGGAAAAAGACTACAGTTAATAGAGAAAGAAGGATCACAACGGTGGTGAACAACAGTGATAATCGATCGGTTCTAGACTATTAGACTATCTTCGTGATACAGCACACAGTGTTTCATTGTAATAAGATTAAAAAACTGAAAGATTAATTTATACTCTTTTTAATGATTTTAATAATAAACGATCTTAATGATAATGATTTATGATATATACATATATTGTGGTTGTCGGGATTTTCGTTGTCAGGATATTGCCCGGATTGTGGCTGTCGGGATTGTGGTTGTCGGGAAAAGCATTGTCGGGATGTTTGGTATGTCGGGATTGTGGCTGCCGGGATAGTGGGTGTCGGGAATATCGTTGTCGGGATTTTGATCGGGATCCATATTTTATAGATCTATAACAAGGGCGGATCTAGGGGGGGGGGCGGCGACGTCTGGACCCTCTCAATTTCTTGCAAGTGCCCTTTTTTCAAGCATGAAAAAATAAAATAAAGGCAATTTTGTTCCACAATACTGTCTTTGATGATAAGCCATAAAATATTCTGGACCTTTTTCGACGTGTTCTGTGGAGGGGGTGATTGATAATAATTTAATGTACGACGTTTCTCTGTGAATTCGATAAAATTTGGTACTGAAACGATCGGTTTGGTAATGAATTTCGACGGATCTGGTAATAGTCACAAAATCAGAGTTGGCAAACCTGATCACAACACTTGACGCAGTCTGCACTGGATGCTCAGAAGAGGAGACATACCTCGAAAGGAGTGGTGCCGTCGATTAGAAAATGAAGCTTTGCAGAAGGAAGCAAAACGATGTAAAAGGCTGAATTCGTTTTTCAGGTAAGTAATTCATTGTAATTCAGTGTAATTCGGTTCAATGTGAGTGACAGTGGTGCCGATTGTTTACGTATGGCCAACGTTGCACGTTTATGTTGTGACTCTCTCTGTTCACAACTAGCGTATCATGCTACTTACAATATCTCAGAAATCGCTCGCTTCGTGCCTCCTATTTTTCACAAATGACGATAGCGGCTTTCATTTCGTATATTCAGTGTTTACATCAGTAAAATGTTTATGAAATTACAAGCTAAAAATGTCGGCGATCGACAAGGCTAGACGAGAGAGAGCATTCAATTCAAGTTTAAGCCTCTCAAGACCAAGTTAAATTAGATTAGGTTAGGTTAAAACCATATGTTTTATAAAGATGATTACTTTATCTACCATATGAGTGGCTAGTACAGTTTAAAGGGTAAAAAGTTATCTAATTTCTAAAATGGAATTTTTCAAAAACCCTCTGCACATGTAACCTGGTAACATCGTATGATACTTCCAAATTTGTAGTTGTAATGGTTTTCATAGGTGCCCTTAATACTGGTGCAGACATATCACTATTTTTATCTTCACCTTATTCTGATAGTTCTTTTAAATGGCAAGACAATTGTAATTGTTTGAAAATGTTTCTGTGATAACTGTCGTACCCAAATTAGACTTTTTATTTTATATCATATTTGAATGAGACTGATCTAATAAAACATACAATTGATTTTACACTCGTTCATTGGTGGTCTGTTTTAAGAAAAAAATTACAGTGCTGTGCCCTTTTTATTTTAGGAGGTGCCTTTTTTCTTTGGACCCCCTCCTTACTGAAATGCTTAGATCCGCCCTTGTATAGACTGAACACGGAAAAACACTGTACAGTATTTGTAAACTCAAACGGAATAGAATTTTAAAAAGAGACTACATCTCAAGATGGAATAACTTCCCAAAACTAAACCCAGAATAAAATCAAAACCTTTGATACCTTTACCTCTTTTCCTTATTTTGTAGTTATGATTTCAATATTTCTCATTATACCTCTTTATAATCCAGTTTAGTTTTCCCGTCTTTATTACTGTAACTTATCAATGGGTTTTTTCCCCACCACTGTTCCTGTTATTACCGTTACCATCATAATTATCATTATTATCTTTATCATTATTGTTATTATCATTATTGTTATTACATTATCATTATTTCCCTCATTAATATAGTTATAATTTGTTTTTATTATTATAATTTCAGACAGAATACCCTTGTAATTCTCACTCAAGTTCGATCGACGAATAAGCTCCGCCCAGCGTCACGAGGACAAGTAAGGTCACGTGGACAAACATCTTACTCGGCTGAACAACATTTTGGCCACATAAACTTTGTTCTAAACTTTTTTTGTAGTGAACGAATTTGTTCGATGTTTGCATCAAATTATTCGCTATGACATCCTCTATATTTTGGTGTAAATTCCGTTTGGTGTAATTTCTTGTGAAAAAAGTTATAACCTTTAGAAATGCTGTTCGCGAAGTACTACTAGTCGAGGTCAAAAAAGATTTATCCACGCACTATACCGTGCGTGGGAGTGCGTGGACAGTAAATTTGAATGCGCATATAAAACTTCCTTTTTTAAAAAATAAATAATGAAATTTAATACTAAATATAATTCTTTTAATGAAAATTAAAATTATTATTCAAGAGATAAGTACAGAGAATATAAAAATACAGTTATTACAATAAGAACATAATTTCAAGCAATATAACTTAAAAGAACTGTCAAATAAGAGGCAGTATGGATTGTTTTTCATAGAAGAAATTAATAGGAACATTTGGGGGGGGAACACTATATATATAGTGCTTCATAACATGTGGGACGCACTTCAGGATGGATTCAGGACCTGAAAACAATGAAAAAAGTTTATATAAAACATATGCCCGAAATCGCTTTGTTTCCGAGTTACAGCAGTTATGTGTTCCAGCAAGTATCCGCCTTACCTTTAAAAGAAGTCCTCAAAATGACCGCCTTGCGCTTGAATACACGCCTGAACACAACTCGTCATAGATTGCCTGATTTTCTGGCATCCTTGTTCTACACGTTGGCGAAGCATTTCAATGTTGTCAATGGGTGTCACGTAAACGATGGATTTCAGATGACCCCACAGGTAAAAATCGAGTGGATTCAGGTCCGGGGAGCGAGCAGGCCACGCAATGGGTCCTCCACAGCCTATCCATTTATCAGGAAGTGGTCATCCAAATAGTCTCTGGCTACTCGACTAAAATGAGGCGGAGCGCCGTCATGCATAAACCACATACGACGTCGGACACAAAGAGGAACTTCATCTAGTAAATCGCTTAAATCATTCATTAAAAAATTGGAATAGGATTCTCCTGTTAATCTTCCAGGCAAAACAAAAGGACCGATTAAGTTGTCGGCAATAAGTCCTGCTCATACATTGATACTAAATTGTTGGTGGTGCCTCGACTGGATGATGGCATGCGGATTCTCTTCGGCCCAGTGAGGAGTGTTCTAAAAATTGATCACGCCATTTCTTGTGAAGGCAGCCTCATCAGAAAACAACACGGAGGAGAGAAAAAGAGAATCGCGAGCACACTGTTGAAGGAACCAAGTACAAAAAGCCTCTCGTGGTGGGAAATCAGCTTCAGTAAGTCCTCGTACTCTCTGAATGTGATATGGGTAAAGCTGTTGTTTCCCGTAAAATTCTCCACACAGTTGTGTATCTTACACCCTCTGCTGCTGCTATCTTCGGGTGCTGACACCAGGATGTTCCTCCACGCGATTCAGGACCCGCTCCTCCAACTCAACAGTTCTGGCGCTGATTGGTCTACCACCATCTGAAACTCGCTTGTTGAATGATCCTGCATCACCAAGACGCTCGTCTGTTCTCTGAAAGGTCTTCTTATCTGGCAGACGGCGATTCGGAAACCTTTCCGCATACAGACGTCTTGCTGCGGCCGCATTCCACTCGGCAAGTCCATACATGAGATGCATGTCTGCCATTTCCTCTGTTTGAATAAGTCTCCATTCTCACTTCAAATGCACACTGTCACTGAACAGCACAAAAACTTTTAAGTTTTTTTTTCACTGGACTGCACTTATTCACGGTAAGAAGTTACGAATACGAACAGTGAAACACCGCCATGCACCTCTGACTGACTGACTGATGGCTTTACACTCAACCATATTAAAACATGTCATAGAGTGTACGAAACATTACAATCGGCAAGGCCACAGATGAAATAAGTCTCGTACACACTCACAAACATTGTCGGCAAACAGTGTTTGTAAACAGTTTACGGAAAGAATTGCTGGAACACGAAACGGGCTGTAACTCGGAAACAAAGCGATTTCGGGCATATGTTTATATAAACTTTTTTCATTGTTTTCTGGTCCTGAATCCATCCTGAAAGTGCGTCCCATATGTTATGAAACACCCTGTATATAGATAGATAGATATCGGGTGTCCCCGCAAAAATGTCCCACTTTTTATTTGCCGTTATTTTATAATGGATGTATTTTTATTATTTTTATTATTTTCTATATTTTATTATTGGAGTTTCTTCTTAAGAAAGATAATTGGGGTTTTTATTCCGCATAAACATACATTGTATATTTCTAATCTTTCATTACTAATAAATATTGTATATTAAAGCAGTTCTTTCACCATTTCATACTTAAAGCAATAACTTTACCTAATCTCTACGAAATTAGGAAAGACGATGCCACTACCAACAGATTATAGCCTGTAAGGCCTTACTTGGCTTTGACTTTAAGGAAATCTAAGTCTTCAGTTTTCAGCAAGATGGAGCAGCTCCACACACTGCTTGTGAAACTCGCAACTTTTTGAGGAAGCATTTTTCCGGGCGACTAATCTCCGTTCGTGAGTCAGTGGAACGGTCCCCCTACATACCTGACCTCACACCCGCTGACTTTTTCCCGTGGGGTTACATAAAAGATAGGATCTATTCTACCAAGCCTAAGACACTTGAAGACCTAAAAACTAAAGCTATTTCCAAAAATTACATCAAACATTTGTGTAAGGTTGAATTTTGTGTTAGAAAAAAATAGCTATTGCAGTGAACATGTTGTTTAATTGACATTAATAAACATCTGTTTTACAAATCTATTGCGTTTGTTTTTGTGTCTAGATTCCTTTTTAATATATAGCTTAGAACATTTATTTAGAAATAAATGAAATTTTTGGGGCACCTAATGTGTGTATATATATATACACACACACACACAGGGCCTATCAGAGGGGGGGTTAGGAGGGCCATTTG
Source organism: Bathynomus jamesi (assembly GCA_023014485.1). Lineage (NCBI taxonomy): Eukaryota > Metazoa > Arthropoda > Malacostraca > Isopoda > Cirolanidae > Bathynomus > Bathynomus jamesi. The sequence goes on along the minus strand of JAJOZX010000646.1, from coordinate 934,340 downwards.
GCCTGGGCCTCAAGCTTAAGGGTGGCCTCAAATTTAGAAACTTTCGGGTTTGAATATAATGTTTTGCAGTGAAAGTAATAATTGGGTTTAGCTATGGGCCTCAAAAGCTGGAAGTGGCCCGGGCTTCTCTGAACCTCTGAGAAAACCTGTATATATATATATATATATATATATATATATAATATATATATTATATATATATATATAATCTAGATGTGGCTCGAGTGGTCAGAGTACGAATTGTTTGATCTTTATAGTTCAGGTAAATTTTGTAGAAATGAGTTTGCTTAAAGAGGACACTTCTAAAAATATACAGTGAGACTTATTTAGTTTATTAATTTTCCAATTATAGTTTATTTTCTTTATGAGTTCCACGCTGCGACTATAAATTTTTTATATAATGACGTATTATTATAACTTTAGGTTAATTTGCCTTAGTATGTACAATTAAAGTTGAAAACCAAAGTCCAAGTAAACTAAAGGGTTATGTTCACAGCCACACCGCCTTGAATTCTACCCGAGACAGGATCCACATAGTGTGCCAAATCCTGGAGATCTTCTTAAAGCCATTTAACCCGCTTGAAATGCGAAATAATGTGGTTTGTCTTAAAAAAATATATAATTTTTTACGTCATTCAAAAAATAAGATTAAGGTTTATAATTTTTTTAAAAATGTTTCGTGATCAGTTATTATTTTTTTATGTTGCGTCAATGGTCGTTGCGTCGTTATCATGAATTTTAATATGTGTAATAATAATTAATCAGTCAGAAGGGTCAGGAACTGACATAGTGGCTCAGGCCAACTAATGCGGCCCATTGCTCTAATTCCTGTATTATTATTATTATTATTACCAGCATCATCGGGATTCAAACCCCCCCGATCTCGGTGTCTTCACTTCCCTTATAGGGAAATGGTTTTATTACAAGAAAAGACAAAAGCAGAGTACGTAAATGGTAGTTAAAACAGATTATATTAAACGAATTATAAGATTGCGCGCGAATGAATTTCAGAGACTTTTAGAGATGAACAGAATGACAAGAGGCAAAGGCGAGGACCTGTTTAAAAAGATGCTACATCTTCAAAACGCGAGCGTTGACTTAAAAACTTTGACTGGTAAATTCTCGTGAAGTCTGTACGGTATCGTGGAAACGCTTTGAAGAAGTCGACCACTGTGTTAAGTCCCGGTGACAAATGTTCCCTGAAGCACAAGGCGTCTCTCGTCGTAACTTGGTAAAACCTACCCAACGACGACCATTTCCAATGTCACTCGATACGCACTTCAGAAATGTATTAAAACTGTAGGCCTAGAAAGGAAATGTTTGTCTGAAAATTAAAAAGTATATATATGTTACACACAGACTGTGTATGGAACAAGGAGCTCTTCTGAGAAAATCAAATTCACTATAGTAAATGGTAAATGTAATGATAAGGGTAAGGATAATTTACCATTACTTATTCGAACTATAGTGGATTTAATTTTCCCAGAAGAGTTCCTTGTTCTATGTATGGTCTGTGTGTAACATAAAAGTTTATCAGGGAACCATTCTGAGTTGCATTATATATATATATATATATATATGATGAATAAAACCACGAAGGAAAGGAAACACAGAATGGTGCTCAAGCGCTTTCGTCTAATGACATCCTCAGGAACACTGAAGTACATAAAGGGTTACAGCCTATATATAGGTTACAGAAAAAAAAAACTATATATATATATATATATATATATATATATATATATATATATATATACACACAATAAACGGAGAGATAAAAAATTATTAAACATTAAAGGATTGTGGGAGGAGCATACAAATTTGTAAGGAAAAACTACCGATTTTTAGCAGAAGATTAGCACAAGATCAAATGAATTGTTTCCAACCAGTTATAGAAAAAAAATAAAATAAATAAAAAAATACAAATTTATACTGGAAATCTGCCCGGGTTTTAGCACTTTGCCCTTCTTGTTTAGGTTCGATGTATATAAAAATAAATTTAAAAAAAATACAAGTTATTTGAGTAGCATACAAGTTTACCAAAGATTTAGCGTTCTACCCTTCTTATCTAAATCTGTTCTGAAGGAATTCAAAACAACAGGATCGAGTTGAAAAAGACCTTTGCTTATGTTGAAGTTATTTGTAAGTTGGATAATGGCAGACTCAAGAATATTTCTATTAACAATGTTGCTAGAGTGAAATAAAACTGAAGCATTATTCCAATCAATACAGTGGGATAACTCTGACAAATGGACAAAAAGGGCACTGGAACTTATTAAGCTTTCAATCAAAGACTGTAAATTCACTTTCAATAACGAGTATTATCAACAAGTTTTTGGGATGGCCATGGGCAACCCCTTGTCGCCCCTCCTCTCCAATATTTATATGAAGTTTTTCGAAATTACTTACATTCCGAGAATCCTGGGGGTTGGCATCCCTTGGTTGCGGTACGTCGACGATATTTTGTGTATCTGGCCCATGAATCGTGACCTGGATAACTTCCTCCTTCAGTTAAATGATCAAGTCCCCTCCATTAAGTTTACTTTAGAAGTGGAACAAGACAACTCAATCCCATTTTTGGATGTGCTTGTACATAGGGAAAGCCCAGGTTTTAAGTTTAGTATCTATCGGAAAAAAAAAAACAATTTGTCCTACGTACATTTTTACTCGGGACATGACACCCCCACTAAGAAGGCCATTTTTTCTTCAATGTTTCTCCGCGCCCTTAGGATCGCCAGTCCGGAATACATCGATGCCGAATTGGAAAAAATCAACGGTATTGGAAGTGATCTGTGTTATCCATCTCGTTTATGGAATCTTGTCTCAACAAGGCAAAACGAACTTTCTATCGTGTGAATAATAACACTCATACTTTGTCAAAAAATATTTTAGTACTTCCATTTTTCCCGGGCTTTTTAGGCATTGCTAATGTACTTAAACTTTTGGATATTAATGTAGTATTTTCATATAACAATATTGTGAAAAATATCTTTGTAAAAAATAGCCCTACCAATAATTCAGGCATTATCTATAAAATTGGTTGTAAACAATGTGATTCCTTTTACATAGGTCAGACGGGAAAGGATTTGCACACACGGATAAAACAGCATCAATATTCCGTTAGAACAGGACAGTCGTCCAGTGCCCTTTTTGTCCATTTGTCAGAGTTATCCCACTGTATTGATTGGAATAATGCTTGCTTTATTTCACTCTAGCAACATTGTTAATAGAAATATTCTTGAGTCTGCCATTATCCAACTTACAAATAACTTCAACATAAGCGAAGGTCTTTTTCAACTCTATCCTGTTGTTTTGAATTCCTTCAGAACAGATTTAGATAAGAAGGGTAGAACGCTAAATCTTTGGTAAACTTGTATGCTACTCAAATAACTTATTTTTTTTTAAATTTATTTTTATATACATCGAACCTAAACAAGAAGGGCAAAGTGCTAAACCCGGGCAGATTTCCAGTATAAATTTGTATTTTTTTATTTATTTATTTTTTTTCTATAACTGGTTGAAAACAATTCATTTGATCTTGTGCTAATCTTCTGCTAAAAATCGGTAGTTTTTCCTTACAAATTTGTATGCTCCTCCCACAATCCTTTAATGTTTAATAATTTTTTATCTCTCCGTTTATTGTATATATATATATATATATATATATATATATATATATATATATATGTGTGTGTGTATAGGTTGTTTTTTTTTCTGTAACCTATATATAGGCTGTAACCCTTTATGTACTTCAGTGTTCCTGAGGATGTCATTAGACGAAAGCGCTTGAGCACCATTCTGTGTTTCCTTTCCTTCGTGGTTTTATTCATCATAAATATTTTTCACGTGTTACTTTCATGAAATAATTTATATATATATATATATATATATATATATATATATACGCTTCTGTTTCTGGGAATAGCTGTCCATTAGATTGCAAGCTGTATAACATATATGCCTCTTCCCTTGAGAATGGCTGTGCATTAGATTACTACCTGTATAAGATGCGAGTTCCTACCCTTGAGAATAGTTTTGCATTAGACTGCTAATGTACTATAACAATGCTTCTCTCTGATATGTCTCTGTAGCCACAGGATACTCCTCGATTGTCATTCCATTCTCAGAGGATATTTAAGTCGAGCATTAAACTTCGGGCCCTCGAGACTCAGAACAAAGAGAGAGAGCCTGATCGTTAAAGGGATTAACAGATCACAGACTGTTTTCTTATCTGGTAATGGGAAGCTCAGATACGATTTGATTCTCTCGTTTCTCGTACATCTGGCGGTATCCTTCAAAGAAACCACTTATCAGACAATAATAACACTTGATTAGAAATGAAACCTCTTCATCACTTTACTCAAAAGAAGAAATCGTATTTCGAATTATTTGATTTTGCTTAATCTGAAGTGCGTTTTAAAGTTTCAATAAAAAATAAATTAATAATAATAATGATAATAATAATAATAATAATAATAAAGATTACAATAATAATTATAATAATTTATTGCAGGTCATTTTTAACTTTATTAGACCAGTTATAACCGGTTTGAACCTACGTTCAATAAAGGCGTATAGAATACTATAATAATGTTTTGGAATGCGTGACCTCTTTCGTACCACTACGCCACCAAGAAATATCCACAAAGGCACGTTAATCGCTCAAATCTCGAGTCCGGGCCTAGACTCGAATCCATCACCTTCAAATTTAAATCTCGGCTTACAAACACTTACAAGCAAACAAAAATCGTATATTTTTAATACCCTAAGAAGGTATTACGATATGAAGATATAAATGAGAGAGGCTTGGTAAAAATCCGCTTTTGTTTGGAAGAACAAAGAACAACTGTACCAGAGGAAAACTTTTTTTTTTAACCGAAAACGCAGAAGATTTTCTCTTTTTTTTGGGTGGGTGGGTGTTGGGAAATCATATTTCTTTCTTTAATGTTATTAAAAACGATGTGGGTGTCTTGAAAGTCCTATTATATATTTGTATCATCCCATACATAAAGGGTGTTTCATATGTTTGAATACATTAGAAATATGTAGAAAGAGTAAGACAGCTTTATGACAGTGTTTTATTTCAATATGATATTAGAGAAGGTGTTCAAATTGTTAACCCTGAACTTCAAGACAATTCATTATTGTAATTGGCAAACTCTCTGAATACTTCTGATTGTTTCAGCAGAAATTCGCTACAATTCCAGTCTTATCTTAACTTTCAAATCCTCATTTGTTCTTAGTCTGTCTCGTAGACAACAGATTTCAAATGTCCCCACTGGAAAAAGTCAAGGGGTGTACCCGTGAAACAAAAAACAAACAAACAAAACTTAAAAACAAAAACAAAAAACGTAACAGCTATGTCTCCAAAGATATGAAACACCCTATATATATATATATATATATTATATATATATATATATCTTTCAACTTTTTCAAATGTTCCGTGCGATGATTCCTCATTTCACGAAGGTCAAGCTTGTCGCCCCTTCTTTCACGAAACAGACCACATATATATATATATATATATATATATATATATATATTAAAGGAGGGACAGATCTCAAGCAAAGAACTATAGACCAGTGTCATTGACGTCCCACCTCACCAAAGTATTTGAAAGAATAGTTAGACAGAAAATTTATGATTTCCTGGAGACACGGGAAAGATTCAACGAAAATCAGCATGGATTCCGATCAGTAGATCATGCCTATCACAACTAATAGAGCACTACAACAATATCCTAGATGCATTGGAAGGCAATGACAACTACGATGTTATATACACAGATTTTGCTAAAGCTTTCGATAAATGTGACCATGGTATAATAGGATATAAAATTAAAGACATGGGAATAACAGGCAAAGTGGGAAAATGGATCTACAACTTCCTTAGTGATCGTCTGCAGGTCGTCAAAATTCAAGGTATATCATCATCAGAATCGGAAGTACGCAGCTCAGTACCACAAGGGACAGTACTGGCCCCACTCCTGTTCATTATCATGCTAACAGACATAGACAGCGGAGTAAACAGCAATAGTATAGTAACATCCTTTGCAGACGATACAAAGATCAGCAGAAAAATCAGCGATGTACATGACGTGGAGGCCTTGCAGAGGGACACGAACAAAATATGCAAATGGTCAGAAGACAACAACATGTCATTCAACGCCAAGAAATTTCAGCTCTTGAGATATGGTAGAAAAGAAGAACTTAAACAGACTGCATATTATGCTCCAGATAGACAGGAAATTCAGAGAAGCATGAAAGCGATTGATCTCGGGATAATAATGACAGATGATGCGAAATTCGAAACACAAAATCAGATAGCGATAAATAAAGCAAAAAGAGTCTCCGGACAGGTTCTAAGAACGTTCAAGAGAAGGGACAGGACAGTAATGATTCCCCTGCTAAAAACACTGATTATACCAAAACTTGAATACTGCTCAGTTTTGACGTCCCCATATAAAAAGGAAGAAACTAATAAACTAGAAGAAACGCAAAGGCATTTCACAGCCAAGATTGATGGCTGCAAAGAACTCAACTACTGGGAAAGACTACGTAAACTAAATCTGTACTCACTGGAAAGAAGAGAGAGGTACATCATAATCTACATATGGAAAATGATCGAAAAACTGGTACCAAACCTAAAACTAAACCCAATTACCATTCAAACAACACTGGAAAATAGGAAAGGCAGAATGTGTAGTGTTCCCAAATTAAAAGCACGACAAGGGACCTCCTCAACCCTGAAGGAAAATAGCTTGGTTGTCAGGGGGCCAAGACTTTTCAACCAGCTTCCTAAGGACCTCAGAAACGTAACGGGGGTCAAAGTTGAAGTCTTCAAGAAAAGACTGGATGCCTGGCTCAGGACAGTACCAGATGAGCCGGGCGTGCCTGGCTATGTACGGTGGAGAGCGCAAGAAAGTAACTCGCTCCTCCACCAGGCCAGACCTAGAGGCGGGGCCACCAGCTTGACCTCCGTGTGAAGAGAGACCAACACACGAAACAACATAAGGTTCATAAGGTAAGGTATATGGGAATGAACTCAGAATGGTACCCTGAGTTTTTTATGATACACACAGACCGTGCATGGAACAAGGAACTCTTCTGGGATAATTAAATCCACTATAGTCCGAATAAGTAATGGTAAATGACAAATACCATAGTTTTTGCGAATTTTTGCGAGTGACCCGTTGCCCACGTCGGGTTAGCATCATGAAAAAGAAAAACTATGGTATTTGTCATTTACCATTACTTATTCGGACTATAGTGGATTTAATTATCCCAGAAGAGTTCCTTGTTCCATGCACGGTCTGTGTGTATCATATATAATATATATATATATATATATATATATATATATATATATATATATATATATATATATATATATATATATATATAAAATCACAGAACAACACGTGATCTTTTTAATACGCAAACAACCACAGGGAAAAGGAAACACGAAATCCGAGCGCTTTCGTGATATATTCACATCTTCAGGGACAAGAAGATGTGAAGATGTGAATATGTGAATATATCACAAAAGCGCTCGGATTTCGTGTTTCCTTTTCCTTTTCCCTGTGGTTCTTTGCTTATATATACACACACACTCGTATATATACTGTAGGCCCTATATGTGATTGAACTCAGAATGATACCCTGAGGTTTTTTCATGATACACACAGACTGTGCATGGAACAAGGAACTCTTCTGGGAAAAGTAAATCTACTATAGTCCGAATAAGTGATGGTAAATGACAAACACTATAGATTTTTCTTTTCCATGATGTTCGCCTGACGTGAGCAACAGGTCACTCGCAAAGAGGTCCCAAAAATATAGCTTCCCTCACCTCCAAAGCAGATAGGATCCAGCTTTGGGACAGGATCTAGGGTTTAAAGCATCCCAGTCCAACTATATTCAGAACCTCAATATAAGCAAAAGCCTCGTTGCATTCACGTCGGAGTGAATACATCAAAGAAAAAGGGGTAACTATTGTATTTTTAGCCAAAAACAAAACTTAAACCTCAACTGACAAAACTGAGCGTCCACTTTTCAAGGCACATAACATGTCCGTTTCATGATGAGACGGTCTGTGTGTATCATGAAAAAAAACATCAGGGGACCATTCTGAGTTCAATCCCATCATGAAACGGACATGTTATGTGAAACCAATCATTTCACGTTATGCCTAAAACATTCAGGCATTTCGCGTAATTCGATTGACCCTTAAACAGAGGTAATACACATTACTAACCTAACCTAACAAACTTCCTCTAACCTAACCTAACCTAACCTTTACGAAGTCGTTAATCGCTTAATCGAATTACGCGAAATACCTGAAATTTTTAGGCATTACGTGAAATGACTAGTTTCACACATTGACTAACATATACACAAAGGTGGGCAGTTGCGGCGCAACTTGCGGCGCAACATTTTTGGTTGCGCTTGCGCTTGCGGCGCAACTTTTTGAAAAGGGTTGCGCTTGCGCGTGCGGCGCAACTATTTCAGCAGAGTTGCGGTTGCGGTTGCGGCGCTACAAAAATTGTTGCGCGTGCCCACCACTGCATGATATACAAAGGAATTACAAAAGACATCAAACAGCAACAGACCGCCTTTTCTAATGAGGTTGTCTGTTTAAGAAGGAAGGTTAAAAGATGGAAGAAATTGTAAAGGTAAATAAAGAGGGGAGAGTGAAAGAAAGGTGGTAAATTTAAAGTTAAGTGAACATTACATATATGTGTGTATAAATATATTATGCAGGAAAGAGAGACCAAGGGCAAACACTCGCAGAAAAGACCCCTTTCCACATAAAAAGAGAGGAAGAGAGCCGAAATCAAGGTCCAGAGTTTTCGAGATGCCTGGACACTCTACGTTTCAAAGATTGGAGGTCATAGATAAGGGGAAAGATGGACTGAGGAAGCTTGTTCCAGAGTTGACCGGTTGAGAGATATAAGGTTGAGAATACCAATTAACCCTTGCGTTAGAGTGTTGGACAGAAAAGGAATGAGAATGTGTCGAAAGTCTGGTACTGTAAGCTCTTTTTGAAGGAGGAAGCATAAGTTAGAGAGTTCAGAAGAGCAGTGTCCGTTATAATAGCGATAGTAAAGAGAGAGTGCGGTAACATTGCGGCGAAGAGAGAGGGATTGAAGACAGTCAGTAAGAGGCGGTGAATTGATGAGACAAAAAGCCTTTGAAGTTTGATTCCACCGGTCAAGTAAAGCTCTATGGATTGAGCCAACCCACACATGAGAATCACACTCCATACAGGGGCGGACAAAACCCCTGTACAAAGACAGCAACTGAGTGGGGGTGAAGAAATTGCAGAGCCGGTACAGCATACCTAACCTCAGAAGCTGTTTTAGAAAGAGAGTATATGTGATCTCTCCTGGAAAGATCATGAGAAAAGGAAACGGCAAAAATGCCAAGAGAAGAGGAAGAATTGAGTTGTGTATTGTTGAAGATAAAGGGATAGTCGCGTGGAAGATTGTGACAAGTAAACAGATGAGTAGGAAAGCTGTTCCATAGCGAGGTAGCAACTTATGAACACTACCATTTAGTGCCGGATTAAGCATCTGTGGGACCCGTAGCATTTTTAGAAGGCGGGACTTCTATCTGCCAGAAAATATGTTCTTTACCGTCATTTTAATTTTTAAAACTTTTGAAACTCATTTTTCTCATACTTTAGTAGTACAGCAAATGAGAAACATGTATTTATATAAAAATATTTCTCTTATTCATAAATGATCTATAAAATAAGCATCAGCAATTAAGCTTTCTCTTGAATGAACAAACTGACAAACATTCGCTTTATATTACAAACCAGCTTTCGACATTGCATGCTTTCGACACTTTTGGCGGGCAAAGTCATTGATTTGAATAGCTTTTTGTGAACTTTTTGTGAACTTATATTGAATTTTTTTTTTATTATTTGTTAACAATCGTATTGAAATACGATAAAACAAATTTTTCATGCGAGTGCAGGGCCCCCATAAGTGCGGGGCCTGTAGCATTTGCTACGAATGCTAATAGGCTAATCTGGCACTGCTACCATTTTATCAGCGTCAGATCGTATCAAGCTTGTTTACAAGTCGTCATTATTTCTGAGACTCATGTCAGGATAATGTTCGTGGTCTCTCTCTCTCTCTCTCTCTCCTCTCTCTCTCTCTCTCTCTCATCTACTGCTGGTAGAAAAAGTGTTGAAAGAAGTGGTAGAGGAAGGGCAGAAAGAGAACAGTAGAGGAGGGTGCCTTAGAACACATCCAAAAAATGGTTTTAGTTATTTGATTTACCCGGTTACTCGCTAAAGGAAAGCATACTTCAAAGGACAGGGTTATACTATACGACCTACGCTTTGTAAAACTGATGTACACGTGTTCGTGCGTTTTGTTAAAGAATTTTTTACTAACTTAATTTATTCTGAGAAAAAAGGTTAAAAGTCGTTATCCCTTATGACCTTTTCGTGATGAAAATGAAACTTAGAATTAACAGAAATATAGGTAATACCAATAATATCTTTCTCATACTCAAGAGGGGTCGAAGATGAGTTATGTATTAATTAATGAAGAGATCTTCCTTCACCTCTCGATGTAGAACAAACTTCGCTCACGTAAAAGGATAACTGAAAACCTATACTCATGTATGTATAATGCAGTGCCGTGTGTGTGTGTGTGTGTGTGTGTGTGTGTGTGTGTGTGTGTGTTTCATATACTGTAAGTTCCCTGTTCCTGTAATGAGTTCTGTAAATTATATTTTGTTTATATAATACTGTTCTAATAGTATAAAAATTTAAGACAAAATTGTATGAATTTTCTCACCTATAAAATATTTACATTTCTCAAATTTTAACGAGCAAAAATTGTGTTTCACATTAATTATAAAACCTCTGTTCCTATTTTTCAATAAAGAATTCAAACGATATATGCTTGATTGTTCTCTCTCTCTCTCTCTCTCTCTCTCTCTCTCTCTCTCTCTCTCTCTCTCTCTCTCTCTCTCTCTCTCTCTCTGTCATCCGTCGTTTTTCTGTTAATTAAGAAGTGTCTATCGGAGCTTTAGGGTTGTATACATTGGTGGATCCATAGGTGAGGTTCAAAAGGGCCATGGCCCTCCCAAAGCTGATAAACGTGAAGCTAACACCATTTTTGCCACCCCCCTTCCCTAAGGCCACGTACTTTTCTTACCCCTTCCCTTTTTCTTCATGTTACCTACAAAAGTGTTCTATATATATCTCCCTCCTTTTTTTTTATTTACCTGAAATCCGTACATTGGCCACTTACTTGTGTTTGCGTGAATGTCTTTATGTCCCAATATTTTCGAACATTTCTTGTGAATCTAGCGATTTTCAGCTTTTTAGGATGGATCTAGTGACACTCGGTAATTTGCAATGCATTTTAAACATTGCCTTTGGAGCACCATAATATACAAAAGACCGTATCTATTCTACCAAACCTATGACATTTGAAGACCAAAAGACCAAAGTCTGTGAGGTAATCAACAACATCCCAGCTAAACTATTTCCAAAAATTATGTCAAACATTTGTGTAAAGTTGAATATTGTGTTGGAAAAAGTGGCGATTACACTGAACATGTTTAATAAAGGTTAATAAACTATGTTTTATGTACTTATTGCGTTTGTCTGTGCAGATTCCTTTTTTTTTTTAGCTTAAAACATTTATTTAGAAATAGGGGCATTTTTTAGGGACACCTGGTACCTGTATATTTATGTGGCGAATTGGGTTAAGGTTAGCTTGAGTTGCGTTAGATTTGCCCTCCCCCCGGCCCCGCCAAACGTGAGGGTTAGATTCACCAATGATTGTATATACGCCTCCTTCACAAGGAGTAGAATTATATGTCGGAATGTATAAGTTTTAAGTAGAATAGTTACACAAAGAATTATAGCCGGTATTTATCTATATTTATGATTGTAATAGAGCAGTAGATATAATATATTTAGAGTTTAAAAAAAAACATTATTGGAAAAGCTTAAAGCTCGTGGAATAAGGGGTCAAGTTCTTAGTTGGTTAACTGATAAGAAACAAAGGGTAGTAATTAGTGATGTACCGACTCCAAAATTTAGCGATGCCGATACCGATGCCGATACTGATTCTTTGTTTAGATTTTAAAAAATCAATTCCCTTCATAAATTTTACTAATCTAATGTGAAAACGTTCAATTTTCATATTTTTACATTTCAAATTTGTTTAAATGCTTTCCCTTAGCTCACTCCACAATATACAACACCATACTTTGTTACTCGGAGTCCCGACAAAAGCCCCCTAGGACAAAAGCCCCCTGGACAAAAGCCCCTCAGATAAAGTGCAAAGTAGGACAAAAGCCCCTCAGTTAAAGTGCAAAATAGGACAAAACCCCCTCAGTTAAAGTGCAAAGTAGGACAAAAGCCTCCATTTTTTATATTATTGTTCGTGTGCTATGAAATAATCCTAAACAAATATTATAATCTTTGTCTATGTTGATTCACTCTACTTGATCACTGTTTTGTCTACCTGAATGGTTAGGTTAGGTTAGGTTAGGTTAGGAACGTGCCACAAAGGAGCATCAACAGCGTTTGAAGAACCTATGTCTGGACTATGCGAATGAGAGGAAGACCTTGGAGGAATTTCTGAATGGTGTAGGTCACAGCATTAGGTGGAAGTAAAATGAACTTTAAATGAACCTTAACACTTAATGAACTTTTTAATATTGTGCTTTATTTGTTTGATTTTCCCTAGATATGGTACGATGTTCCTTTTATAATGTTCATTTTTATGGTTGTGTAAATAATTTTGTGCTCCTCTAAAATAGTGAGCTATAAATTTATAATGCAAGTGTTAATGTGTGCTACTGTATAATACCTATAAAGCTGACTTTGCCTAGATAAGGCATGATGATCCTTTTATAATGTAATTTTTTATGGTTGTGTAAATATTAGCGTTAATGTGTGCTACTGTATAATACTTATAATGCCTTCCTTATTGCAGTCTTATGATGTAATAAATGTAATATTTTACATGTCAGAGAAGTGTTCATAAACTGTAAATAATAAGGAATAAAAATAATGATTAAAAAAAATTATTATTATTTTTCCTAGGGGGCTTTTGTCCTAGGGGCTTTGTCCTAAGGGGCTTTTGTCCTAAGGGGCTTTTGTCCTACATACTTGTTACTCATATACCGTGTAGCTAAAGTGATGTTAAATAATTTTATTACTCAGTAAAATAATAAAATAATGGATCACCTGAAGATCAGGACCCCCAGCCTTCTTTAGTTAGCTTTATAAAGCTAACTAACGAAAATATCACGACTTAACCTAACCACTCATCAAAGGCGTACAGTTGACCTAACGACTGGTTAGGTTAGGTCGTGATATTTTCTTTAGTTAGCCTTATAAGGCTAAGTAAAGAAGGCTGGGACCCTGATCTTCAGGTGATCCAAAATAATTTTAGTTTAGTTTCATAAATTGAATGTCGGTATTTAAAGTAATTGGTTCTCCTTATGTTGAAGTATTTTCTTCCTTCAGCAATGTAAACAACAACAAAATTTTTCACTAAAGTTTCAAGGCCATGATGGCCTATTTAAATAAAAAAATTGGATATCAATTTGAGTTTATAAAATTATTAAAGTACTTAAAATAAAGTCAACATAATAAGATGGTTTAATACAGTGTGTCCGTAAAGTCATGGTGGGATTTTAAATAGCTATATTATTGCAACGAAACATGATAATGAGATGAAAAAAAGGCAAATTGAAGAACAACTCTAAAAGAATAACTTTATTTAGCGTAGTTCGATATGGGCTCCTCTGGTAGCCCTGCAGACATCTAGGCAGTGATTCAATTCCAGCCACACACGCCCAAGAACATCAGGAGTGACGGATGCGATAGCTTCCGTGATTCGCTCGTGCAAGTGATGAATATCCCTAATGGGTACACTGTACACGCTTTGCTTGACGTAACCCCACAAATAAAAGTCCAAAGGTGTCAGGTCCGGAGAGCGTGGAGGCCATGGCTTCCATCCTCCTCTTCCTATCCATCTCTGTGGAAATTTTTCATTAAGGAATTCTCGAACAACGTTGGCATATGCGGAGGAGCACCATCTTGCTGAAAGATGACATTATTGTCAATAAATTGGGGTACTGCAAAATGTTCCAACATAGCGAGGTAGTTGTGTGACGTCACAGTGGGTTCCGCGAAGAAAAATGGGCCAATCACTCGATCTCGTGCTAGAGCACACCACACATTAACTTTCGGGCTATTACGCTCATGTTCAACATAGGCATGTGGACAGCCTAGACTAACTACGAGATAAAGGTTAAGCTTAGTCTAGACTAACTACAAGATACAACTTTGAGAGTTGTTCTTAAATTTGGCATTGTTTCATCTCATTATCATGTTTCGTTGCAATAATATCGCTATTTAAAATCCCACCATGACTTTACGGACACACTGTATATAAATTATAAAGTACAACTTAATATACAGTTATTATTAATGTAGAGTAGGATACAATAGTTTATAATATTTAGAAATTAGCTAGTTAGAGAACTTAACTTATTAAGCTTTGCCTTTTTCGTGAAGATAAAATATTTTTATATAATTACACTTTGAAATCAGTATAAATGATCATAAACAGTTTTTTGTATGTCAAATTTTCTATAAATATAGAGGATCACCTGAAGATCAGGGCCCCCAGCCTCAATTACCTGATCTTCAGGTGATCCAATATAGATTTTGTTTTGTAATGAAAATTTTAAAATTTCAAAGAATCGGTAAGATTCGGCTAAATCGGTTAAATTTGTCTGATGCCGATGCCCCCAAAAATGGCCGATTCTGCCGATGCCGATTGATCGGTACACTACAAGTAGTAATTAACGGGGAAAAGTCAGGATGGGTTAATGTAACTAGCGGTGTTCCGCAAGGGCCAATTTTGGGACTAGTATTTTTTATAATTTATGTTAATGATCTTGATGTCAATACATTGAGTAAAATGTTCAAGTTTGTCGACGATACTAAAATTGTGGGTAAAGCAATTAGTTTACTAGATGGAGAGAATTTGAAGCGCTATTTTAATAAGTTATGAGAATGGTCTTACAAGTGGTGAATGAAATTAACGTAGATAAATGTACAGCACGCATAATTAGTATGGGGAATAGTGTTAAACGAAGTCTCTGAAGAAAAGGATTTATGTTATTGCTACGAGTACAAACGATTTAAAGCTCTCAAAACTGTTTCAGTCACGAGCAGTAAAGCTAATAGAGTATTAAGTTTTATTTCTCGTAATTTTTAATATAAATCTAAGGATATTGTTTTGCCATTGTTAGGCCTCATTTAGAATATGCTGTACAGTTTTGGTCGCCGTATATGAGTAAGGATATAAAAATGGTACGAAGGGCCGAATTTGTGGTGTTTGAGAGGTGAATTAATTCAGGTGTTCAAAGTTTGAAATCGATTTGACAACGTAAATTATACGAATTTATACCTAGGATAGGATATTACGAGAAGCAACGGCTTTAAAATAAGGACAAAAGATTTGAGACAAACGTTGCGAGGGTTTTTTTTCACCTATAAGATAGCCGAGGGGTGGAATAGCCTACCGGCGGGGTTGGTGGCATTGGTGGCAAGCACTTCAGTTTATATGTTTAAGAATAGGTTGGATAGGTATTTTAGTATCAACAATTTGCATCAAAGAGCGGGTAAATTGGGATGTGATTTTTAGTTAGTATAGGGAGCAGGGCCGGATTAAGGTGGGGGCAGAAGGGGCGCATTCTCAGAAGGATGCTAAATATACAAATATTTGTGTTTATTTTATTCCGCGCAATATATATTTTAAAAAATTTAATGTGACGAGAATATGCGTAATAAATATGATAGTTTTTGTCTTGTATTGTGTTCTTTGTTAACATTAGTTAACACCAAACTTATCAGAGGCGACGCTTTATAGTGTATGATGTATGAATTGTGATGCGAATGCGTTAGCGTTCGTTGACTCGTTGAGTCTAGTAAAGTCGTCTCTGTCAGTTGCGTTTGCGTGTGGCGGCTGGCGCCGTTTTTCTCATCGAAGTTCATGTACTTTTACATGTATATTCTTCCTGACAAATCCTGTTGAAAGATTTTTGAAGTTTTTGCCATCAGTTGGGCATAAAAGTGCCAAAATTGAGAAAGCATTGTTGGATGAATTGAAAAATTTGGATATTTCTATACAAGACTGTCGAGGACAAGCATACGATAACGCCTCAAATATGGCAGGTCCCTATTCTGGACTACAAGCCAAAATACAGCAGCATTTTAAATATGCAGCATTTGTATCACGTTCGGCACATTCCTTAAACATCGTGGTGCACTGCTGAAGGTGCTAATTTTTTCTCGTTGATTCAAATGTATAATTTTTTTGCCAATTGTACAGTGAGGTGGAACGTACTTAGTACGAAGTTGTTTTCTGAATCTGATATCCTTGCAGTAAAGAAGCTCTCAGCTACTCGTTGGTCATGCCGAGATGATGCCTGCACTGCTTTAATAAAAGGCTACAAACCAATAAAGGACGCATTAGAGAAAATTATGGAAGACAATCTTCAAATTAATGCAACACGTGAAGAAGCTTCGTCCTTACTAAATAAACTACGTAATCTAGATCCTCTATTCATGAGTGATGTGAACTCCTATTTTGAATAGGTTCAATGCGACTAGTAAGCAATTACAGTCGATAAATATGGATATTTCTACAGTTGTATTGTTGTACGATTCATTAATTGAATATTTAATATAAATTTCGGCAACAATTCAATGAGTTGGAAACGCAGGGAAAAGAAATGTGTGGAAACGATAAGAACACGTATGAAATGCTTAAGAAACGTCGAAAAAAACATTTTTACGATGACAAGAACAAAGAAGACACGCAATTGCAAAGAAGCGAAAAAATGAAAATAGAAACATTTTATGCTATCGTAGAAAATATTATTTCAGAATTGCATTGTAGAAAATCTGCTTATGATTTAATATTTGCAAGAGTTGGTTTTATTTTTCATTTAACTGATTAAGACTATAAAATTGTTGAAGAGAAAGCTAAAATGGTGGTCAAGTTTTATATAAGAGATTTGGAACCATACTTCATAGAAGTTTTACAACTGAAAGGTGTTAAAACATACGCAATTTTTGATGCTAAATTAAAATCGAACAAGGAATTTAATTTATTAAAAACAAGAAGGGAGAAGAAATTAGATGTTAGTTTTCCAAATGTAGAAATACGTTTGAAAATTTATTATTCTTTGCCAATAAGCAACAGTTCGGGTGAAGAGTCCTTTTCAGCCTCAAAAGGGTTAAAAATTATTTTTGATCTTCTTCTATATCCCAGGAAAATCTCAACAGCTTAGCGCTTCTGAACACTGAATCAGAATTATTAAAAAATATTTCCTGGTACTCCGCTAGAGAACAGTTCGCCAGAGAGAAGAGCCAAAAAGTGCTCGAGTTTGTTTTTTCCTCAAAAGAATATGATTATTATTTTTATTTAATTATTTTAACTTAATTTTTATTTAATTAAATTTCAGTTAAACGGAATTTGTTTTTTTTATTACATAAAAATTTAATGGTAGGAGGCGAATATTGCATATGCCCCCAAAGGGGGGTAGAAAAAAGTGTTAATCCGGCCCTGATAGGGAGTGGCCGATTTTCTGTGTTTTAAATGTAATAGGAAGTGCTGATCAGGTCTGGTTACAGTTCTCAAATGATACCCCATTGGTAGAGACGGGAAGCTTGATGGGAATTCTCGGGAGTCAAAACCTCCGAATAGCTAATTAAGTATAAAGGATGGCTACTCTTTAAGTACATAGTGTTTATTTATTGAGATAGAAGCAGTGATTTCCCTTACGAGGTAAATGTAGTAGGGGACGATGGTCTGGTCTGTTACAGAGCAGTGGATGTTGTCATTGTGAGAACGCTCGCGAGTCAAAACCTCCGAATAAGCCTACAGAGGGAGGTTATAAGGGGAGTTGGTTGGAGTGGAGTTGGGAATGGTGATATTCCCATTTGATAGTAAATGTAGTAGGAGGCACTGGTCAGGTCTGGTATCAAAATATTGGGAGTTCTCAAATGATAGATTTTTTTCTACTTTTTTATTTTTATTTATGTGCTTGTAATAGATGGGAATTCTCGGGAGTCAAAACCTTCGAATAACTATATTAAATTATTTCGGGAAGCAACTCCTCTTCCGTTTTCTTTCCTTTGCGCCTTCCCTTTTCTTTCCATTATTAAAAGGGTGCTGCTTGAAGGAGGGCTAGTTAAGATAGGGTAGAAGTAGTAATGTTCCCTTTGTCAATAAATTTAGTAGGAGATGCTGCTCGGGTTGGTTTCAGAATATGGGACTTCTCAGATGATAGCCTATTGGTAGAGAAGCGAAGCGAAGTTTGAAGGGATCTCTCGGGAGCCAAAACCTCCGAATAGATGAATTCAATTTTAGGGACGCTACTTGGGTTTACAGTGTAGGAATGTTGGTATTTTTTATGTAAATCGCGGAATATCTAATTTAGTTAGCTAGGGAAAGTTTTATAGTTTTATATAGAAATAGTGATGTTCCCTTTTGCGATATATGTAATTGAAGGCGCTGGCCAGGTCTGGTTTAAGAGCACTGGGAGTTCTCAGATTATGAGAAGCTTGATGAGATCTCTTGGGAATGAAAACGTTCGAGTAGTCATACTCATTCTCAAGGAAGCTGCTTAGTTAGAATGGCACTTTAGTCGAAAATATTGTACATCAAAATTTCGCAAGAAAAGAAGTCTGCATATTATACATTATTATTCCCCATTATGCATGGGGGAATTCTTAAAGAGCTGACCAGTTGTGGGCGCCCTCGGGACCAGTGCAACTTTATCTAGGTAATTCCTATGCGAAGGCTGCAATACAAATTACTATATGATAAATCTTCTCAAAAAAGGGGAGAAAGCATTTTCTTAGTGTACACTTCCGTGGGAATTCTTAAATTTGAGTGTGCTGACCAGCTGCAAGTACCTATGAATTAGTGCTCCCTTATCTGAGTAATTCCAATGCAAAAGATGGCATTGAAAATAGTAAATTTTTGAAAGCAGGTTTCTGGAGATGGTGGATTTGGCAAGCACGGAGAAATGATGTAACAACTAAATAGTAACTTCTTGTATATAATAAATAATAAAAAGAAAAACCTTTAAAAATAGGCACCTTAAAAACGTTGTGGATTAAATTAAATTCATGCTGTCCTTTATTTTCCGCTATCTTCTAATGCGTAACTGAGTACACGAGGTAAATGTACGCATGGTGTGAATGAACTCTAAAGCTATTCTCTTCATTATACTTTTTCCTACTTTCCTATAAATCTTCTTTCACCACTATTTTTTGTCAGCAGTGGCTGGGGGAGGGGAAGAGAGGACCTTGTCTGTTCTATACTACTATTACTACTATTCCTGTGTGAAAGCTTTACACGTCTATAAGTGTAAGCATGGCATAAGTTTTCAGTATTCTTTACTTTCTTTTGCTATTTTTTTTTTTTGCTTCCTTCTTGGGCTAGCCTAGAGTGGATCTTAGGTTTTTTGTTAGCCTGTAACTCTGTAACTAAAGCCTACCCACAAAGTTCAGTAACGCAATTACTGTCTTTAAGTGGATACACTGACAGATTGGCAAGAAATAGTGTAACGTCGACTGGCGTATAGGCTTAAAATGGTAAGTATGGTTACCTATTAACTAAATGGTATGTATGGTTACGCATTAATCAAAATTATAACGCTTATAAAAAAAAAAAACAAATGTCGTGCGAGATGGAGGCTATTTTAATTTATGTAGCGTCAGTTTATTAGCTTTATTAAAGAAGATTTATAGACTTTGATCACGGTTTATTATTAATTAATTAATTAATTCATTTTGTGCAGCCCTCATCCGATCCTGATTTTTTTTTTCGAAAGTGAACTGAAAAGTCGACTTTCAAATTTTTTTAACTTTTGACAGCTGCAGACCGAATGTTGCGCCAATGTTAGGCCCAGTTAGGTTAATTGAATACCCGGTCAGGTCAACTGTACGCCCTTAACGATTGGTTAAGTCATGATATTTTCGTTAAAACTAACGAAAATATTACAACTTAACCTAACCAATCGTCAAGGGCGTACAATTAACCTAACCGGGCATTCAATTAACCATTTTAGAGCAATTAACTCCATTTTAACTCCATTTTAGAGCAATCCAAGAATAAGCACCCTCGTTCGACCCCAATCCAAGAAAAAGCACCCTAAATTCAATTTTGGGGTGCTTATTCTTGGATTGCTCCGTTAAAAGTAGGTTTAGTAACGTAATAAGAGGAGCGATAAAAATCGATAATATTTTGTAACTGCGTCATTAATTCATTGAATTAAATTTATTAGTAAAGTTTCCTTATATACAACGAAGGATTCCTGAATGGACTTTTAATACAAATTCCAACAACAATTTTTAAAAAATCAGATCAGTTCTGAAGAGTTAAATATATTTGTATTTATTTTATTTTATTATTTTCTTTTTTAATTTTTGTTTTCTTCTTTTTTCAAAATTTCATTTACACTGTTGTGCCGACAGACATTATTTTAAAAATGTTTGATTAACCCGTTATACAAATATTAAAATTTCAAAACTTTCGTTGCAATTATAGTATTAAATAACTTTTATGATCTGGGAAGAACCATAAAAGGCCGGGGATATATAAGAAAGGCAAGTATCCTTAACTAACTTTTAAGTATCATTTGATTGACAACCAACTAACAACTAATATAATTAACTCGGAAGAATTACTCCGCGTGTGCATCAGTAATAAATAAACGTAGCATCATCGACTTTCTGTGAATTCTCACATCAGAGTGAGTCTGCTATTGACTTCCTCTTAATCCCCTTATCGGTGCCAGTTTGCAACAAGTGACCCTCTCATTACTCCCCCATTCAGGCACTCATCCACTCGACTAATCTGAAATATATATATATATATATATATATATATATATTATATATATTATACATAGAGTGGCCGAAGATAAAGTAGCCCCATTAAGTTTTATATATAAAGTTTTTTTTTAAGTAATAAATGCTGGTGATCTAAAAGGATTTGCATCATCTGTCACTTTCTCAGCCTTTGACGTTGGCACTCTATTCAGGTCCGATAAATGTAAAAGAAAAAAAGGTGAACAATCCATTAAAGGTGACAAACTTTAAGTCTTTAAATTTAACTGCTTTAGATACAACTTCACATTTTTCTCTTCGCGATTGGATGATGATAAGGTGTGTGTGTGTGTGTGTGTGTGTGTGTGTGTGAGAGAGGAGAGAGAGAGAGAGTTACAAGGAGTTACAAGGAAAAGAAGTACCTCAAAAGGCCTTGCAGCCCATACCGAGGAGGTACCAATGGCAACGGGTGCCAGGGAAAATTTTGTAAAAGTTTATTTTTCTTTCAACTATCCTAGCAGTAGTAGAAAACTGGATAGAAAAGTAGAAAGCTCTCTCCCCACCCTCCGCTCCCTCCCTGCCAGAGGCAGGTACGGAAAAAGGTTGAAGAAAATACCTTGACCCTGGAAAAGTAGCCAAGGAAATTTTACAGGAAAGTGGAGAATAATAAATAGCTCTATATTTAGCTTGCTCACAGAGACACCGAGCAAGCGAACTCGTGCAGAGTTTTCTGAGGTTTTAATCTTAAACTATGAGTGTGTTCAGTACTTTGTCTAGCCTATTTTTAAACAGATTTACACTGACTGGAAACAACCTCTGAGGGAAGTTGGTTCCAGATATTAACTATTTTATAGGAAAAGAAATTTCCGCAGACTGAGGTCCTAAATGTCTTTATACACTCAAATAGTGTGCAAGATTTCGTCTACCCTTTTCTTGAACTGATCCACAGAGGAACTGTTCACAACTTCCGAAGGTAACCTGTTCCATGTGTCACAGATCTTATACGTAAAGTAATTCCCACACACACTAGTCCTAAACCGTTTCAAATCCAACTTCCAACCATTGTTGCGAGTTGGGTTATCATTTAAACTAAACATACTTCTAAAATCGACATCGTTGAACCCGCGTAAGAGCTTAAAAACCTCGATCAGTTGACCGCGCAGCCTCCGAGTTTCAAGCGAAAACAAGTTCAGGGCGCGTAACCGTCGATTGTAGCCCATATGCCTAACGGAAGGGATTAACTTTGTGGCCCTCGCCTGCACTCGCTCCAGCCTCTCAATATCTTTCCTGAGGGTGGGCGACCAGAACTGCACAGCATACTCCAGGTGCGGCCGAACAAGGGAATTGTACAGTGAGAGCACAATCTCCTTGTTCCGAAACTGAAATTGCCTCCTGATATAACCCAATAGTTTCTCTTTCTTGGGCTTTCTTTCCACCTCTACGCACTGTTTCGTAAACTTAAGGTCGCTGCTAATTAGCACACCCAAGTCCTTTTCTAAATCAGTCACCTCGATATTACTACCCAACATCGAGTAGTCCCACTTGGGATTGGCGTAGCCAATGTGCATCACTTTGCATTTACCCAAGTTAAACGGCATTTGCCATTTTTCGGACCACTCTCCTATCCTACCTAGGTCCGCACGCAGTTCCTCGATCGCTTCGGGCGTCCCAACATTGGCCCCAAGCTTGGTGTCATCAGCGAATTTGGCGATCCGACTGACGATGCCACCGTCGATATCATTTGTGTAAATGATAAACAACAGCGGCCCCAAAACGGAACCCTGAGGAACCCCACTAGTGACCGAGGCCCAACCCGAACTAGCACCTTTAATTACAACCCTCTGCCGCCTATTCTTCAGCCAGTTTTCAATCCACCTACCTATTTCCCCACCGATACCCAGCGCGCGCACTTTCGCCATTAGCCGGCGGTGAGGTACCTTATCAAAGGCTTTCTGAAAGTCGAGATAAAGTATATCAATCGCCCTACTCTTATCGTACTCACCCAACATGACGTGGAAAAACTCGAGCAAGTTGGTGAGACACGACCTATGCCGTCTAAACCCATGTTGGGAGTCCCCAAGTAGCTTGTAGGAATCCAAATGGTCAACGATCCTATCCGCTATTATCCCCTCTAATAATTTACCTACAACTGAAGTGAGACTAATGGGACGATAGTTCCCTGGAGAGAGAGAGAGAGAGAGAGAGAGAGAGAGAGAGAGAGTTTTTATTCACATTTATAAAAGGACATTTTTCCAATATTGGGATATAACGATTTCAGTGCCTCAGTATATATATATATATATATATATATATATTATATATATATATATATAGCAAGCATTTCTGTATATATATATATATATATATATTAGGTATCGACCGGTGGTTGTATCGGTATCAGTATGGGGCCGATATATCGGTATCGGTACCGATAGTTTTTTGTTTCTAAGAATAAAAAAAATGGGCGGTTTCCAAATAGAAACTTCCCGGCTGCTCGAGAAGTTACGTGTGTGTTCGCGATTTATCCCGACGTTTCTAGAAATTTCCATGACTCATTACCGCTCTATATAAAGCGAGCCCGTAACCATCACGGCGTCATTTCCTCAGTTCGCAAGTTGTGAATCAGTTCAACAGTGTGTAATAATTTTTTTTAAAATTTATTAACAACTGGTATAAATTTATTCGCTTTTGCTTTAGTGAGAGTGACAATGCCAAGCACTGTTTGGAAGTTCTTCACTGCTTCAAGCACTAATGGAAAACAGGCGATCTACAATTTGTGCGGTGTCTCTGTCTCTCGTGGAGGAACAAGCGCAAGTACCTTCTCTACATCGAACCTGAGGAGTCAACAAGCACAAGACTGAGTTTGATGGAGCCAATAAGAGTCAATGTACAACTTCTGCTACTAATTCTGGTGAGTAGATTCATGAAAATCTGCAAAGTGATTCTTCAAACATTCTCAGAGAGAATTCGCAGTTGCTCAAAGCCCCACCATCCTAGTGGCCTTAAAAATTATGAATTCATTAAAAATTTAGGGAGTCTAAATATTTGTTTTTAATGTATGTTTCGGGTCCTTAAATTTTAGCCTACCCAGGGCCCCCAAAAGTTGCTATGATGTTGCTATATATAAAAAGTTGCTATATATAAAGTTTGATTTCAAGTTTCAACATGATTTACGAATTTATTGTAATATCAAAGTCTCCCCTGAAATTACTGTTTTCTGTTTGTTTCTAATTTCCCCCAATCAGAATTAGGATACAACTAAAGTAAATTTAATTCTCTTTGTTAACTTTGTTAACTTACTTAGCTTCTATTTATTAAAAAATATTAAATATATAAAACTTTACATATGGATATTTCTGTATTAAAATTATTTTCTCATATATATACAGTATATATATATATATATATATATATAAATTCATTTTTTCTCTCGAGGAGACATGCCTGGAACTTCTTCCGCCACTGCTACTCAATCCATTAGGGTCGCGTTTTCCAAATCTATTCCATATGCTCATAATGACCGAAAGAAAATTGATCTTGACCGGAAGGTGGCAGAGATTATCTGCATCGACCGTCGGCCCTTCGCATGTGTCGAACGGGTAGGATTTACGCGACTACTTCAGGCTGCCGATCCGAAGTACACGATTCCTTCTGAGAAGTTTTTCAGGACGAACCTTATTCCAGACATGGCAGGCAAGGTGAAGGGCAAGATCGAGGAATTGATGTCACAAATGAAGGAAGAGAAGAGGAAATTCTCCTTCACCACGGACATATGGAGCAGTCGAGCAAGTGACTCATATATAAGCTTGACCTGTCACTTCGTCGGCCCAAACTTCGTGCGCAAAAACATCATATTGAATGTCTCTGTCTTCAACGAGGATCATACAGCAGAAAAAATTTGTCTTCAACGAGGATCATACAGCAGAAAAAATTTCTGCCAAAGTTCAAGAAATGATTCAAAGTTGGGGATTGTCCGAAGAAAACACTTATGATCATGAGAGATAATGCAGCTAACATGCGAGCCGCTTTCAAACAGGAATGGATAGTTTCGGTTGTTTGGCTCATACACTCCAACTGGTGATAAAGGATGGCTGTTTGAACCTCCCGTGTGTGGCTAATCTTTTGACAACGGTTTGGAAAATCGTCCGTCATTTTCGCCACTCTCCGCAAGCGACGCAGCGCCTACATCAAATTCAAAGAAGACTTAACTTGCCTCAACTGAAGCTGATTCAAGATGTGCCAACCAGATGGAATTACACGCTGGAAATGTTGCAGCGACTCCTTCCCAAAAAGCAAGCTATCATTGAATATGACGTCGAATGGCCCCTGGAAAATACGTTGACTTTAACGCAATGGAAGCTTATGGTCAAGCTTATCGACGTGCTTGCTGTCTTCAAAACTGCAACGCTCAAAATCAGTGAGGAAAACTCGCTTTTATCAGAAATTTTACCTACAGTCAAATCTCTGTCAAAATGAATCTGTGCAGCGTGCTCAGTGAATGATGCTGGTGTCAAGATTCTGAAGAGCCAGCTGGGTGATTTTCTGGAACAGAGATTTCGAGAGCATAATTCAAATGAGAAACTACTGCTAGCCACAGCAGTTGATCCCCGATTCAAAGGAGCTGGGCTGATAGACGACGACATGCGAGAAAAGGTCAAGGAATTGTTGAGACAAGAGATACGCAGTCACATGGAGGGGGCCCAACGAAAGCGTATTGGAGGTCCAATTGCCGTGAAACACCGCCGAAGTGGTCCGGTTTCTCCGTCCAAGAAAATCGCTCTTTGGGAAAACCTTTCCGATTCAGAAGGTAGCGATCTCGACGATCACGTTCGTCCTATTCTAGTTGAAGAACCCCAAACGAGGGATACGGACACAAGGTTCACCGTCCCAGACGCACAAATGGAAGCAGCCCTGGACGCCTATTGGTCGCAACCTCGGATCGCTGGGGATAGGGATCCATTCATTTTCTGGCGAGAACATTCTGCTGATTTCTCGGAGATTGCCAAAGTTGCTGAGAAGTGCATGAGCTGCCCCTCTGGATCAGTTGACTCTGAACGGCTTTTCTCAACGGCTGGAGATGTTATCAATGCGAAACGAGCCAACATCACCCCAATCAACCTGAGGAACAAATTATCCTCTCCAAAAAGCTGAAGTTCCTCAATTTTGATTATTGAGTGAACTGTTATATTGAGTTACACTTTTTGAATTACAATTTTTGAATTACATATTGTTTCCACTACGACTTTTATTTTGTAAATTCCATTTCTTCAGATATATATTTTGAATTACAGTACATGTGTCGAATTACATTCTTTGAATCATATTTTGATATTTTGGACAGATATCGGTATCGGTATCGGCCGATACTTTGTTCTAACTATCGGTATCGGTACCAATACGAATACTATCGGTCGGCCCCTAATATATATATATATATATATATAACGTAAAGAACGACGCTTGTATAGGAGATATTCCGCGCAAGACGAGAAAGAGAAAACAACAAATGAAAAAATGAAGTACCACCTGGGAATCGAACCCGGGATCTTCCGATTGCCGGTCAGACGCGATAACCACTACACCATGGACTTCACTCTTCCAAATGCCGTAATTCCTCTACATACTCGCAGAAACCAATGCCCCAAGGGGGCACCTCCCGCATGCCGTAACATTATATACATTCAACTGCAAAGAACACGCAGTATAAATAACGTAAAGAACGACGCTTGTATAGGAGATATTCCGCGCAAGACGAGAAAGAGAAAACAACAAATGAAAAAATGAAGTACCACCTGGGAATCGAACCCGGGATCTTCCGATTGCCGGTCAGACGCGATAACCACTACACCATGGACTTCACTCTTCCAAATGCCGTAATTCCTCTACATACTCGCAGAAACCAATGCCCCAAGGGGGCACCTCCCGCATGCCGTAACATTATATACATTCAACTGCAAAGAACACGCAGTATAAATAACGTAAAGAACGACGCTTGTATAGGAGATATTCCGCGCAAGACGAGAAAGAGAAAACAACAAATGAAAAAATGAAGTACCACCTGGGAATCGAACCCGGGATCTTCCGATTCCCAGGTGGTACTTCATTTTTTCATTTGTTGTTTTCTCTTTCTCGTCTTGCGCGGAATATCTCCTATACAAGCGTCGTTCTTTACGTTATTTATACTGCGTGTTCTTTGCAGTTGAATGTATATAATGTTACGGCATGCGGGAGGTGCCCCCTTGGGGCATTGGTTTCTGCGAGTATGTAGAGGAATTACGGCATTTGGAAGAGTGAAGTCCATGGTGTAGTGGTTATCGCGTCTGACCGGCAATCGGAAGATCCCGGGTTCGATTCCCAGGTGGTACTTCATTTTTTCATTTGTTGTTTTCTCTTTCTCGTCTTGCGCGGAATATCTCCTATACAAGCGTCGTTCTTTACGTTATTTATACTGCGTGTTCTTTGCAGTTGAATGTATATAATGTTACGGCATGCGGGAGGTGCCCCCTTGGGGCATTGGTTTCTGCGAGTATGTAGAGGAATTACGGCATTTGGAAGAGTGAAGTCCATGGTGTAGTGGTTATCGCGTCTGACCGGCAATCGGAAGATCCCGGGTTCGATTCCCAGGTGGTACTTCATTTTTTCATTTGTTGTTTTCTCTTTCTCGTCTTGCGCGGAATATCTCCTATACAAGCGTCGTTCTTTACGTTATTTATACTGCGTGTTCTTTGCAGTTGAATGTATATATATATATATATATATACACAAACTCAGAATGGTTCCCTGAGAACAATATATGTTAAACACAGACCGTGCATGGCACAAGGAACTCTTCTGGGAAAATTAAATCCACTATAGTCCGAATAAGTAATGATAAATGACAAATACCATAGTTTTTTTCCTTTTTCATGATTTTAGCCCGACGTGGGCAACGGGTCTCTCGCAAAGAGATCCCATAAATATAGCTTCCCTCACCAGCTATCTGCAAAGCAGACAGGATCCAGCTTTGGGACGTGGATCTAGGGTTTAAAGCAAACCTAGATCCCTACACTCAGAACCTCTATATAAGTAAAAGACTCGTTGCATTCACGTCGTGTTGAATAAATCAAAGAAAAAGGGGGTAACTATTGTATTTTTAGCCAAAAAAAACCAAAACTTAAACCTCAACCGGGACATTGAGCGTCCACTTTTCAAGGCACGAAACACGTCCGTTTAGTATACACAAACTCAGAATGGTTCCCTGAGAACAATATATGTTAAACACAGACCGTGCATGGCACAAGGAACTCTTCTGGGAAAATTAAATCCACTATAGTCCGAATAAGTGGAAAGTGGACGCTCAATGTCCCGGTTGAGGTTTAAGTTTTGGTTTTTTTGGCTAAAAATACAATAGTTACCCCCTTTTTCTTTGATTTATTCAACACGACGTGAATGCAACGAGTCTTTTACTTATATAGAGGTCTGAGTGTAGGGATCTAGGTTTGCTTTAAACCCTAGATCCACGTCCCAAAGCTGGATCCTGTCTGCTTTGCAGATAGCTGGTGAGGGAAGCTATATTTATGGGATCTCTTTGCGAGAGACCCGTTGCCCACGTCGGGCTAAAATCATGAAAAAGGAAAAAAACTATGGTATTTGTCATTTATCATTACTTATTCGGACTATAGTGGATTTAATTTTCCCAGAAGAGTTCCTTGTGCCATGCACGGTCTGTGTTTAACATATATATATATATATATATATCCCTTGCCTCTAATTAAGTCAGCAGTGAACAAAGTCTTTGGGATTATAAAGTATTCCCGCTTTATTCTGAATATTATTATACAGCTTTTTATTCAAATCGGATTAGGACGAATTGGGACAGAATTAACATTTATAAGGTTAATCATTAAATTCATGAATAAATTATATAAGGAAAAAAAAAAGAGTTCTATTTTTATAAGCTGGCTAATTGAAGTTAATCTCAATTTTGAAACCCTGAAAATAATATATATGATAATGCTAATTTTATATATATATATATATATATATACATGGTGGGCCGTAAGTTTCCATACATAGGAAAATTTAAACGTTTGTTTTTATGTTTCAGATACCCTAAGAATATGCGTTTGACGAAAGAGCAACGAATTGAAATCATACTGATGGCTGGGTCGGGAAGCAGTCGCATGGTTGCAATGAACTTTAACAGAAAACATGGAACGAACATCACACACGACACTGTGGCAAAACTTATTAACAAGTTTCAGAAAACTGGAAATGTTGCAGATCAACCGCGAAGTGGTCCAAGACGTACAGCCACCGATGAAGACACAACAGCTACGATACTTACAGCGCTTACACGGAGTCCCAGAAAAAGTACACAACGGTTGTCTGCAGAAAGTGGTGTCAGCAGATCGAGTATCAGGCGCATTTTGAAAGCAAACAAATGGCATCCATACAAATTGCATATGGCACAGCATTTGAGTGAAGACGACCCGGATAGACGGATGGAATTCTGTGAATGGGCATTAACCAAAGTGAACGAGGATGCAAACTTTTCAACTAAGATCTTGTTTACTGATGAAGCAAATTTTTACGTCAATGGAGAGGTTAATCGGCAAAACATACGTTATTGGAGTAATGCTAACCCTAACTGGCTGAGTCCGACGAAGATGCAAGGTGCCGGTAAAGTGATGGTGTGGGCCGGGATATGGGGTGACAGAATTATTGGACCAATTTTTGTCAGTGGAAATCTTAATGCCGAAAGGTATCATATTAACATGTTGCAAGAAGAGATTTTCCCATCCCTGCTAAACGAGGAAGGTAATTTCCCAGTTTACTTCCAGCAAGATGGAGCTCCACCTCATTATGGTCTTCACGTGCGTCGGTATTTGGATCAGCAGTTTCCGGATGCTTGGATTGGTCGGCGTGGTCCTGTGGAGTGGCCTCCCAGATCCCCAGATCTCACCCCCTTGATTTCTATCTTTGGGGGCACTTGAAGGCCATGGTGTATCAGGAAAAGATACGAGACATAAATCATCTAAAGGAACGTATCACCAACGCCATTACAAGCATAACGTCAACTGTGCTAATGCGTGTTCATCAACAGTGGGGAACACGTATTGAAATGTGTTTTCAAAACAATGGCAACCATGTAGAGCATATTATATAAATAAAAATGGTTGTCCATAAAAAAATGTTTATTTTTCCTATGTATGGAAACTTACGGCCCACCCTGTGTATATATATATTATATATATATATATATATATATATATATATATATATATGATGAATTTCACAATTAAACACGTGAAATGAATCAATGATGTAAACCCACAAGGAAATAAAAAATAATTCCAAGGCCTTTCGTGTATTCAGAAGTACACCTCATCAGGGAATGAAGGGAGCAGGCGAGATGCCCAAAATATATATAGCGGGATGGAAACGAAAAGATTAGCACATAATTAACAAGACTTAATGAGAGGCAGAAGGAATTTAAACAGGATATTGTCAATGTTATACATTCCCGCACTGTTATTGAAAATATTTTTAAAATGGATAAATGCACATTCTAGAATATTTCTTTCAATTATATCTCTGTTTTTAACGAGCGCTTTAGAACTATTCCACTTGATGCTATGATTGGTTAAACAATGGATTAGAATTATTTGCTGTTCTACACACATATTTATGCTGTTTTACCCTAATATCTGACGTTTTACCCGTTTGGTTTATATATACTGAGTTACATTTTGTACATCCGATCGAATACACAACCAACCACATTATCCGGGCTATTCTTTATTAGGCGTGATTTAACAGTATTATTATATTTAAAGACTACATTGATGCCAATTGCCTTAAGTAAAGTCGGAAGATATTGAAAATTAACATAGTAAGGTAGGCTAAGGATATTTTTACGCTCAAATTCCTTTACAGTTACATTATTATAATACCTATTCTTGGCTTTCCTAAGGCAATTATCTAAAAATGAAATAGGGTAACATAATTTCGTATCAATATTCATGATATTGCATAACTCGGAATCTAAAAATTCAGCACTAACAACTCTCAATGCTCTAAGAAACATAGCAGAGAAAATAGAAGATTTAATCGAGGGATGATGGTCAGAATAAAAATGCACATAAGAGTTATTCTTAGTAGGCTTGCGATAAACTTCAAATTTGAACTGATTAAAGCATCTCCGAATTTTTAGATCCAGAAAAGATAAGCTTCCATCATTTTCTTTTTCAACTGTGAAAATCCCTCGATCCTTTAATCCCTCAATTAAATCTTCTATTTTCTCTGCTATGTTTCTTAGAGCATTGAGAGTTGTCAGTCCTGAAATTTTAGATTCCGAGTTATGCAATATCATGAATATTGGTACTAAATTATGTTATCCTATTCCATTTTTAGATAATTGCCTTAGAAAAGCCAAGAATAGGTATTATAATAATGTAACTGTAAAGGAATTTGAGCGTAAAAATATCCTTAGCCTACCTTAATATGTTAATTTTCAATAGTTTCCGACTTTAATTAAAGCAATTGGCATCAATGTAGTCTTTAACCCTTTAACGCCGGAATTGTTTGTAGGGTTAAGTTATATGAATGCGTGTATTTGAAAGGTTACCAATATGTAGCGGTCGTCCTTTTATGGTCAAGTATAATAATAGGCTACTGATAAATCACGCCTAATAAAGAATAGCCTGGATAATGTGGTTGGTTGTGTGTATTCGATTGGATGTACAAAATGTAACTCAGTATAAATAGGCCAAACAAGCAAAACGTTAGATATTAGGGTAAAACAGCATAAATATGCGTGTAGAACAGCAAATAATTCTAATGCATTGTTTAACCATGTGTATAGATATAATCATAGCATCAAGTGGGATAGTTCTAAAGCGCTCGTTAAAAACAGAGATATAATTGAAAGAAATATTCTAGAATGTGCATTTATCCGTTTTAAAAATAATTTCAATAACAGTGCGGGAATGTATAAAATTGACAATATCCTGTTTAAATTCCTTCTGCCTCTCATTAAGTCTTGTTAATTATATGCTAATCTTTTTGTTTCCGTCCCGCTGTATATATTTTGGGCATCTCGCCTGCTCCCTTCATTCCCTGACGAGGTGTACTTCTAAATACACGAAAGGCCTTGGAATCATTTTTCTTTTTCCTTGTGAGTTTACATCATATATATATATATATATATACATACACACACACACACACTCACACACACACACACACACACACAGGGGTTGGACAGAATAATGGAAACACTCGCATTTCCGGTGCTGTATTTTCTGATATCATTAATGGCGTTATGTACTTTATTAAATTAATATGTAACCGCATATAATATTGAGAACATCTTCTATTTTAATATGTTCATATTGGTTTTTCATGTTCTTTTAAAATAAATAAAAATATAGCGCTTGGAAAAGACGTTACTGCCTGTGAAAGGGACATGATAGTAGGAGCCCGTTTGGTTGGTGTTTCAGTAATAAAAGTCACATAATTGCTCCTGTATCTCGAGGAACAGTACTCAGGGTTATGAATACATACAAAAATAATAAAAAAAGAACATCAACTAATCAATATAGTGAGCGTAAAACAACACTGGCAGAATGCGACAGAAGAACCTTACATGATAATTATGAGCTGTGAAGAATCAGTCAAAGACTGTTGCATCAAAACTGTTTTGTTCAAAATTTAACAATAGTGCGCAAAGACCAGTTTCAGTCATAACTATGTTATGGGAACTGTAGTAAAGCCTATTTTAACACCAACCAAACGGGCTCTTACTATCGTGCCCCTTTCACAGTCAGTAACATTTTTTCCAAGCGCCATAGTTTTATTTATTCTACAAGAACATGAAAAACCAATATGAACATATTAAAGTAGAAGATGTTCTCAATATTATTTGCAGTTACATATTAAATTAGTAAAGTACATAATGCCATTAATGATACCAGAAAATATAGCATCGAAAATGCGAGTGTTTCCATTATGATGTCCAACCCCTGTATATATATATATATATATATATATATATATATATATATATATATATATATATATATATATATATATATATATATATATATACTGTATATATATATATATATATATATATATATATATATATATATATATATATATATATACACAAAACTCTAATTCGTCTCGCTCTTTCTGGCACCTAACAAAAAACTCTCCAACAACTTCATTTCTTCTTTCCCTCCTCTTTTCCATTCTGACGGCTCAGTTGCCGTCTCTTTTCCTAATAAAACTGAGCTTTTCGCTCAAACTTTCGCCTCCAACTCAATCCCGGACGATTCAGGTGCTGTTCCTCCATCTCCTCTCCCCTGGCCCTGACTTGATTATATCTGAAATTTGAATCTTTTCCAAAGATGTTTTTTTCTGCCCTATCTGGCCTCAACTCTAGGAAGGCATACGGGCCTGATGATATTCTTCCTGTTGTTTTCAAAAACTGTGCTTCTTTGCTGACACCCTGCCAGGCAAATTCTTTCGTCTTCGTCTTTCATCTGGTACTTTTCCTTCCTCCTGGAAGTTCGCTTTCATTCAGCCTGTCCGAAAGAAGGGTGACCGCTCTCAACCCCCCAACTATCGTCCAATTGCTTTGATTTCTTGCCTTTCTAAAGTTTCTAAAGTTTTTGACTCTATCTTTCATAGGAAACTTCTTAAACACCTCCCTATTCAGAATCTTCTTTCAGATCGTCAGTAGTTCCCCAAGGTGCGCTGTACTGGCGATCTTCTTGTACAACTCACTGACTCTTGGTCATCCTCCTTCACACAAAACAAGGACTTCCAACCTTCTAAGGGGTTCCAAAAAACATTAGGCCCCCCCATTTGCAGCTTACATGTTTACTTATATCGAAATAGTTTTTAGTGAATACAAAAATATATAAAATTCTTTATTTATTGCAGGTATTAAAATTACTCTAGCTGATAAAGTGATAATATAATGGCTTCTCAATTAATTGATGATTCGGAGAAGCAACGTGTGATAGATCGCATACGAGCAATAACATTTCGGGAAGCTCATGATGCTGGAGCCACCTTTATAACACGTTCATGGGTTGCCAAAAAGTTGCGAAGAAGTGAGGATTTCGTCAAAAGAAATTGGAATAAAACTTTGGATGAATGTGAAATGGATACAACCAAATCTGGGCACCCAAATTTGCCACTCTCTCAGGAAACAAAGGACATCATTGAAAGCGGTACGCGTAAGCGGAAAAACAGCAGTGCTAAACTTTCTAGAGAGATGGAAGTGTTGAGAGGAAAGATCGTTAGTGGTGAGATCATTCGACTGTACCGTCATAGGCAAGGTTTAAAGCCTTGGCATGAACTTCCAAAGCCAAGAAAAACTCAACTTAACATCGATGACAGAATGTGGTTTGCCATTATCTTGAAGATTGGGATGTGGATGATTTCATGCATTTAGCTGTCTCCGATGAATTTTTTGTTTACGTAACACGTCGGCCTAACTACCAAAATGATCGAGTGTGGGCCACAACACCAGATGAAATCGATGACAATGAACATTATGGCGAATTATTAAAAAGTCCAGACTGTGTTGGTGTGTTTGTTTTGTTCACTGCAAAGAAGCTCATGTGGGTGCTGAAGCCAAATGGTCAGAGTTGGGATGGACAGTATTTTCGTGATATTATTCTATCCCAGCATGTCATTCCTTTTCTAAGAAACCCAAACAATGTTATGGATGTCGATCAGGTCACACTTCTGCACGATAAGGCCCCCTGCTTTAAGGCATTAGCCACTCAACAGTTGTTGCGGAACCATGAGATCGATTTCTTTGGAAATGAAGAATGGCCAGGAAATTCTCCTGACCTGAACGTCTGTGAACACATTGGATCAGTTATAAAGGACAAGGTTGAATGTCTCTTGTTTCAAGAACCTGCAGCAAATCGATTTTCGAAGGATACAATGACGCAACACATTGAAACTGTTTTAGCAAATTTGCGTAACGATCAAGATCTATTCACGTCACTTTTGGCAAGCTACCCAAAGCGAATTCAGGCTGTCTTGGAAGCCAATGGCGGGAACACCAAGTTTTAATTGTTTCTCATTAAATGCAGGATTAAATTCTCTTTTGTAAGGTATGTTTAGTTTTACTGTACCTCTAATGGTTTAGGCCATGGGCGGGGGGGGGGGCTAAGGTTTATTGGAGCCCCGTATAGATAGAAAATTATTTTCTGTTACCTCAAATCACTCAAAAAAAAAGTTCTGAAGACTATGTATTACTAAAATAAGTTAGTATATCATCTGACAAGAATCTTGGTACCCAAAAGAAAAAATTTGCCCCCCTAGAATACACCCCTCAAAAAGAAGTTATAAGTTCTAAATTTAGAAGGTTTTATTTTGAGTGTTTCGGGATTTCAGTGAAACCTTCGCTATTGGGGTAGACATATCAAAAGCTTAATTTCCACACTGTTCTCCTTCGGTTTCTATCTTTCTATATGTGTTTTAATTTCTGATTTCCTTTCTGGCTGATCTATAGATGCGGTTGTAGATGACCACTGTTCTTCGCCTAAAGCTATTAATAGTGGTGTTCCCCAGGGTCCTATCCTGTCACCCACTCTATCTTTTATTTGCCAATGATCTTTTAAGTCGTACTTCCTGTCCTATCCACTCCTATGCTGATGATTCCACCCTTCATTTCTCCACCATCTTCACAAAGCGTCCCTCTCAACAATCATTCTATGGTTCGCAAGAGACGGCTATGGCGCATCTGACCTCTGATCTTTCTACTATTTCTGATTGGGCAGATAAAATGTCGTGTTTTTCAATGCCTCAAAAACCCAGTTCCTTCATCTCTCTACTTGTTATAATCTTCCACACGACTATCCTCTTACCTTCAACAATACACAACTCAATCCTTCCTCTTCCCTTAACATTCTTTGTGTTTCCATATATGTTCTTTTTCTAAAAGAGCTCCTAAGAGGTTAGGTATTCTGTACCGGCTCCGCAGTTTCTTCATCCCCACTCAGATACTCTCTCTGTTCATGGGTCTTGTCCACCCCTGTGTGGAGTTCGGTACTCTTCTCACGTGTGGGGTGGTTCAACCCATATACAGGGTGGGGCACGGGAATCAAGTGTTTTTTGAATAGCTAGTAATCGGCCATTAGGAATGGGAGGGGCGTGCGGTAGGTAGCATTCCATTCCTGGGTTCATAGCATTTAACTTTAACTAACACTCACCTTTATCTTTCAGGTGCCATCATGGAGCAGTGGACGTTAGAACACCGCATGTTCGCGTATGATCATTTTGTTAGGAGTGGCGAGTCAGTGACAGCAGTTCAGCGTGCGTTTCGCCGCAGATTCAACATTCATCGAAATGACTCTGTTCCCGCTCGTGACACAATCTTACGTTGGGTTAACAATCTTCGAACAGGAGGCTCAATAATGAAAACAAAACCGAAGGGGCCGCAACGCACTGTGCGTACTCCAGAGAACGTTGAAAGGGTCAGACAAGCGATGTTGCAAAGCCCAGGCCGCTCTGCTCGGAGACATTCAGCTGCACTCGGAATCAGCAATCGTACTGTTAGACGGATTTTGCATGAAGAATTACATTTTCACCCATACAAGTTAGCGATGGTGCAGGAATTGAATGTAAACGATTGCCCCCAACGACTGAATTTTGCACAGGAAATGCTTGCACTTTATGAGCAGAATGAAAACATGATGGTGGTAATGAGTGATGAAGCCCATTTCCACCTTAATGGGGCCGTCAACAATCAAAACTGTCGGTATTGGGCTGCTGAAAATCCGCGACAACTCCATGAAAAACCGCTGCATAGCCCTAAGGTTACAGTTTGGTGCGCGGTGGGAAAGTTTGGCGTCATCGGTCCCTATTTCTTCGAACAAAATGGGGTTACCGTTACCATAACATCTGGGCGTTACATTGAGATGGTGAACACCTTTTTCATCCCTGAGTTACGAAGAAGGCGTATTGCTCGTCGACATTTGTGGTTTCAGCAAGATGGGCCACGCCACACACCGCCAGAGCGTCAATGGCTGTTCTTCGCCCCCTGTTTCCCAACCATCTCATTTCGAGATTTGGTGACATTGCATGGCCCCCTCGGTCCCCTGACTTGTCCACATGTGACTTCTTTCTATGGGGGTACCTCAAGTCACGTGTCTACGAGGACAAGCCCCGTACATTAGATGCATTGAAGGAAGCGATCCGTCAACAAATCATCCAAATCAACAGAGACCTGCTGGGAAGAGTGGAGGCCAATTTTCGTAAACGCCTTCAACAATGCGTCGACGGCCAAGGACATCATATGCCAGATATAATTTTCGGTACATGATTATTATGACATGAAATGCTATGTTCTTACGAATGTTGTTCTACCAATATATTTTCTTTACAAAAATAAATATCATTTTCCTGATTATTCCAAAAACACTTGGTTCCCGTGCCCCACCCTGTAGCTCTACTTGACGGCGCGGAATCAAAGGCTTTTCGTCCCATCACTTCCCTGTTTTACTGACTGAATGTACATTTAATTTTAAAGTAATTTTGGCACCTGTCATGCGGTCTAGCACATACTTCAAAATATCACTTCACTTCTCCCTCTAAGAGTTACTACAGTTATTTAGGTAGTTTGTAAACCGCAGGAACTTACCTTTTTTCAAATGTCCAGTGTAGGAAACGCAGTACTTTTGCGTCTGGTTACACACTTGAGTCTGCCCAATGCCGTCCAAGCATCTGGGATCTCTCAAGCTTGTGCATTTTATGCATCGAAGACAATAACCTTGAGAAGAAGAAAAAATGGTTAAAATATAGGGAAGAGATCATGAATTGACTTTATATTTAATCTTCAACAAAAAGGAACATTGCGCCAACAGTTCGTATACTCATTGAAAAAATTAAATTCAATATTTGAGGGGTTCCGCGTCTTAAGGTATCTAAGCACTAAAATTAAAATTCGTCAGAAATCGCCTCCAAAGTTCAGCAATATTCTGGCAATAGTATCTCTGTTATTAATTGAGCTAGAACGTTCATTTTTGGCTAACATTAGAGTTCTAAGTATGCTAATGAAGATGTTGATGAGTTTTTGGAATAGATTTTCATATTTTATATTTTATATATATTTTTAAAAAACATTTATTTTCTTATTATGCCGAAGTTTGGGTGAACTTTTGGCTGGCGATAGAGGTGAAAAAAGTAGTTCGTTTCATAAGGTTTTCAACCATACTTCTAGTGTCGTAAGGTCATTATAACCCAAACCACGCGATAGAGGAAGGGTGAAAATAGTAGTGATATCCATCAAAAACACGCTTTCGCCTGTGGGGGCGCTTAGGTATCTTAAGACGCGCGACCCCTCATTTATCTAGCACTATTTGATAACCTTGGAATTGAGTGGTTTTTTATGGGTTTAGTTAACTCAAGAATGGGTAAATCAAAAACGTTTAATTTAAAGTATATACACACCCTTATTCATCTTTAACCTACTCAACCGGTCAATTCTAAACAACCTTCCTCAATCCATCTTTCCCTCTGTCTATGACATCCAAGCTTTCAGAGTGTCTAAGCATCTCGAAAACTTTGGACCTTAATAAATGCAAAAACTTCACTTTTTTCTACGTGAAAGTCAAAATATGATAATAAAAACCCACTCTAATAGACAGAGTTTATTTCCACAACAGTTTCGATGCCCACTGGCATCCTCTTCGGATATAATAGAGAGCTGATAACAAAATAATTTTATGGAGTACTCTCCTAAAAGAGTTGATTACCAACAAATTGTGAAGATTATCAAATGTGCTTGAGCGAAACGTCAGCAAAAGGAAATGAACAAAAAACCATTGAAAAGAGAAGAGATTTACTCAATTTATAATGCGAGAGCCGGGCCTTATTATTATTATTCCCGTGTCTCTTTGCAGAATTAATTTTTTACACCAAAGAAAACCGTTTTAATTTATGACTTACTGAAATATTCGTCGAATTATCCGTAGAATTAAATTATTCTTATACTGTAATTGTATGTCTTGTTCAGTACTGTAATTATTTTGGCAGTACCGTTTGACATCTGCATATAATTTTCCACTTTATTAATGTATATGAAATTAAAGCAATATATATATAAGCAATATATATATATATATATATATATATATATATATATATATATATATATATATATATATATATATATATATACACACAGGGTGGTGCAAAAGTCTGGACCCATAGGCGGTTTATATGGAAAAAAAGTGTGGCCTGCAGGAAGTTTATTATGAAATGAAATTTAATTAACCATACACCAGTGACTAAATTATGTTAAATTTAACGTTCTAGTTCAGAATTTACAATAAATGTAATGGTATTTCGTATAATCGAGGCATAAGGAAATTTGCGACTGAACGTGAGGTGGCTCCTTCTTTTGCGTACAAAAGCACAAGCTCTATTCTTTCTGCTATTGTTAACTTGTCTGCCATAGGGTAACAATCTGAAAAATATTTAGTAAAATTATAAACAAAAATTAAATTATAAAAACTATTATAAAAATCGAAAGATATTTTTTATATAGTAAATTGCCTATGGGTCCAGACTTTTGCACCACCCTGTATATATATATATATATATATATATATATATATATATATATATATATATATATGTGTGTGTGTGTGTGTGTAAGAACAGAAACTAAGGGATCGCGCACCACTTAACACTTCTGAAATGGAAAAAGTGAGAAAGAGACTGTATTGTCCATCGCTGGTCAGATAAAATCTTTTGGCGGGACGTATTTTGGTCACTTCTGCTCTTACTCCTGTTTTATACCCTTTTCTCTGTAGTTATTCCGGTAGTGGGTATTTCTTGAATAATTTTAGGGGTTATATCCCTCTTCCCAGGAAGGTTATATCCACAGCATTTTTAAGGGAAGGCGTTGCCTTTAATGATCACCCGCTTCGTGCTTGTTGGGTACGTCGGAGAATGGTATCTCTTGTTGCAGTAGTTTGGTAGTGGGATCCACGATAAGCACTGTGCCCGTTCCTTTTGGTGCAGGGAAAAAGTTTAATATGGTTGAGGATTAATTTATCCATAAATTCTGCTACTTTTCGTTATTGATACTTTAATTTTAAGCAGGGGTAGAAAATACGGCCCGCGGGCCAGATACAGACCTTCGCAAGATCTAATCCGGGCCGCGCTGTCGACTAGAAATTATTAATAAAATGGGCCGCAAGCTGTCATGCGACTAAACGTGACACGCATCTATTATTTAATCAGAACCCTACAGACTTCTTTAGGGATATTTTAGAGAAAATAGGCCAAACACGGGGAAATTCTGAGCATATGCCAAGGTTTCCTGATTATGGCATATTCTGTCTTAAGATTTAACAAATCAAAATATGGATCAGAGATGACTGAT
The DNA here is from genome assembly GCA_023014485.1 of Bathynomus jamesi. Taxonomy (NCBI): domain Eukaryota; kingdom Metazoa; phylum Arthropoda; class Malacostraca; order Isopoda; family Cirolanidae; genus Bathynomus; species Bathynomus jamesi. Next base: position 894,025 of record JAJOZX010000646.1, on the reverse strand, counting down.
ACATCTTGGTTCGGTGCTCCGCATTACAATAACAGAACTGAAGTCCGATATCGACATGTTGCTCAAGGTTTACCAGCGCTTTCACTCGTTCCACAACGATAACAACTTAAATGTTATGCCATCGCTGCGCAACTGATCTTCATAGGTTAAGAACCTCTAATTTAAAATTCAATTATCAACAAATTGTATGAAATTCAATAACTAATTAAAATTAAAATTTTAGTATTTTAATTGAAATTATTTATTGAATTTTAAATTATAGGATATTAACCTATCAAGATCAGTTGTGTAGCGATGGCATAACATTTAATACTTTTTAATTATTTATTTACAAACATATTTCTATATTTTTTTTGTCATATTTTTCACATACACTGTTAATCATTAACTGAAAATGTATATATATATATATGTGTGTGTGTGTGTGTGTGTGTGTGTGTATACTGTAGATGAATGGCTGCTTTAAGCTGTAATTATTTACAAACTCTGTTATTGTGAAGGGTAACTGGTCCTCGATTATAACCGGACCTTTTTAATTGGCCCTCCGCTCGAAATAATTGGCCACTCTTGTTCTAAATCAGTTCTCGTCATTTACAATCGAAAACAAAAATAATTTTCTTCGTCAAGGGATAATAATTCTATATGATTCCAGTGACAGGAAATAGTGCAAATTTTGAATGCAAAGTACTTATTCCTAATTAAGCAAAGACTAAAATGAGAACTAACTTAAAAGTGAGTGTCCTCTCTACAGACATATTTCATACAAACAGTAATGGAGTTTTAGAACGGCTTACCTACAACTAACTGTAATTCACTCCACAGACACAGATGCGCGCGCGCGCGCGCACACACACACACACACACACACATATATATATTCAGCGTCAAGTTGAGTGATTCATTACATAAAGTTGCTCCTGAACATCAACTTTATTTGTGTGAAAATCCATTTCTAATATAAATGTTAAATAACTTGATTAATCGAGTTGCAAAACAACTTTTTATCTTTTTTTATGGTCGGTTTATCAGCGAATGTCGTAAACTAGATCCGTTTTAAAAAAGCGGCCGGTTAATGACCTCGAAAACAAACTCAATTACCTTAATTAGGTCCCCTTTAAAGGGATGATTTAATGTTGTAAGTCGAAATAATTGGATTTAAAAAATCTCGAATGAAACTTCGATTTCGTCCTCAGTAAAAATCGAAGCAAAAAGGAATTCAATATTGGGAGTGGGGAGTGAGGATTCAAAGATGAATTCTTAGTGAATAGAGAGCAGTTCCACTAAATGGATAGTATATTAGCTTTTATTGGACGAACAGCAAATAATGTCTCATCAGTCATATTTGCCAATCAAGTGGGGAGTTGCCAAGTGATAATTCGCGAAGGTTTTGAATGAGTCACATGACCTATGCGAGAATTAGCTTATGGCATACATTTACCGCCTTTTGTTTTGTTTTTTTAATGTAATTTGGAGTAGAAAAACGATTTTAAGCAAATATTTTCTTTACAAATAAAGTGAGATAAAAATAGCTTTTCTGCTATTCTGTCTGACTATCAAATGCTTTATAATTGTAAAAAATTATATTTGCAGCTCGTCGACAAACCCATTTTGAGAAAGTAGTTCGCTACCCTATAGACGTTGCCGACTCCTGGATTAGGCTGTCGAAAATACTTGGAGAGAATACATTTAACCCACTGGTGAGGTTTAGTGAATGGCGTCATGTTGGCAAATGAAATGAAATACTGAAGTCATTGAGAGAATGTGGATGGAGAAATAATCTATATGTTTATAGTTAACTAGCTGAGGTACCCGGCGTTGCCCGGGATAAATTTCACATTAGATCCCCAGCTTCCGGGCTTCTTTATTTTTTCTGGCTGCTGATGTAGATCTGCCCAAACTTGCCCGTTTCTTTGGTGGCATGGTAAAGTAGTTGGGATTTTCAAAAACTGCACTGCATTTTCAAAAACGCACTTCTTGTAACTATTCGCACAAACAGACAAACAGACAGGCTGACCGACTCTGTGTTGACATTCTTCATCCCATAAGAGGTTCCCGTGCCAAATTTGGTAGCTCTAGGTCAAACAGTTTGAAGTTGTCCTAAAAAATAATTATATATGAAGCTCAAGATTTTCATGACTGTTCTTTTCTATAGTTGACCAAATAATTAGTCATGAAAATGTTAAGATTCAGAAATCTTGACACGATGTGAAGCTCAAAATTTTCACGGCTGCGTTCTTTTCTGTAGTTTAATCGCGGTGTTGGGGCCTTTGGGCCCAGTAATTTTAATTATTTAATTTATTAACATTCTTCATCCCATAAGAGGTTCCCGTGCCAAATTTGGTAGCTCTAGGTCAAACGGTTTGCGCTTGCATAAAGGACAGACAAACAGACAGGCGAAAATATATAATAGATTAATCGGAGCTATTGAAGAATAGGGACCCCAGCCTTCTTTAGTTAGGCTTATAAGGCTAACTAACGAAAATATCACGACCTAACCTAACCAATCGTTAGGTTAACTGTACGCCCTTGACGATTGGTTAGGTTATGATATTTTCGTTAGTTAGCCTTATAAAGCTAACTAAAGAAGGCTGGGGTCCCTATTCTTCAATAGCTCCGATTAATCTATACTATAAAAAGGCTGTCCCATCTGTGCGTCTGTAGACAACAGGTATTTACTATTAAGCGATTCTGAACATACTGTAGAAATAAATGTGCTTTGCTTTGTTTCAACTTTTTACTCTAGCGAGTTAAGATTTGCATTTCTGCGTTCTTTTCTATAGTTTTATTGACATAATAATTGACCCCCCCCCCCCCCCCCCCCCCCCATTTACTGAGGGTTCAATTATTCGGTCAATAAAATTATAGAAAAGAACGCGGCAAAGAAAATCTTAAGCTTCACATCCGAACCCATTGTATCAAGATTTGTGAAGCTTAAGATTTTCATGGCTGCGTTCTTTTCTATAGTTATATTGACCGAATAATAGACTGCCCAGTAATTAGGGGTCCTGCGGCCTCCCAATTACTGAGCCCGAAGGCCCCAGCACCGCAGGGGCCAGTCTAAATGAGCCCGTAGGGCCCACGTTTGCTAGTAACTGTGATTTATCGAGCCAATGTACCCATCAGCTTCCTCTTTACAGATTTGGCACTTAAATTAAAATAAAAAACAAGCATTAAACCCTTCATATAAATTTTAAATTATTACACACACACACACACACACACACAAACACACGCGCGCGCGTGAGCATCTCCGCATAAGTGAGAAATCGACTTTTTAAAATCCATTTATTTAAAAAAACTAACTAACCAAACAAAATTTAACCCAACTAACTTTACTGGCATCGAACTGAGAAGAGCTTAACAAGTGTTTCGAATGCAATTGGTTTCTGTTAAGTCATTAAATAGTGAAGTACTCTCTAATCTAGCCGAGTCTAACCTAACCAAATTTTAACTTACCTAACTTAATTAGAACCAACATATCCATTAGCAAAAATATTTCTAGATTTTTTTAAAATAATTTTTTTAATGTTTAGAAGTACTAAAAGTGTTACCTCACAAAAAATTACCCCACTATATCTGTGAATTATCACGCACTCCACCAAACTTATTCCCAGTTTCTTACGCGCAAATGTACCCCACACACGCATAAACATACGTTTTGCTACCTTATAAAACCACGACATTTTCACATTTTCAGTTATGGATATCGACATTTAACGTATTCTAAAATAGCGTACTTAATTTAATCTAACCTGACAAAGTCTAACCTAACCTAGTCTTCCCTTCATTATATCCCATTTTCATGATATTTAATGATTTTCAACAAACAATAAGTGTGAATCTATGACGATACCGCCAATGTCGCTATACACTCGTTTGTGTCGCGATGAGATCTGTGTGAATCCTCAAGATTATCGTTACAGTTACTCCGTATACGAAATGTCTGCAATACACTTTGACTAACAATACATCACTAAATACTAAAACTAAAATAAACAGTCTTTTCCTAGAAGAGCAAAATGGACTGAAAACCGGGAAAAAAGTTTGAATTATTGGGAGAACTTTACGAATGCACTCAACTGTTACTCAGATTTATGAGTATTATTTTTATTGAAATGAGAATCTGATATTACGTTTAACAGCTAATAAGCAAAATTGAATGCATTCGTTATGGGACTTCTTTGTTTTGTTGGGCTGTTTTCATGATAATTTTTCTTTTTATTACGCCTTTTTATTTCCCTGTCCATTATTTTCATTGAAATGTCCATTGAAATACACTGAACGTTATATAAACATTTTGCCTTTTGTTTTTATTTAACATCGCTTTTTCATGCATTTCGTCGAGAGGAATTTTATATATATATATATATATATATATATAATATATATAATATATATATATATATATAATATATGGTGTACATAAAGTCAGGATCTATTTTTGTGAAATAATTATTTTTTTCTATTTTTCTTTTCGGAAGCCCTTAGAATGAATACAGAAGAGCGTGTGGCAATAGTAATTTGGCGAATCGAGGGAAAGAAATACAATGACATCAGAGAGAAGTTTAGAAGGAGATTTCATAAGCCGGGGCCAATAGACAAGACAATACGAAAATTGGTGAACAAATTTAAACGAACGGGATCTGTAAATGATGAAGCAAGATCAGACGACCGTGTATGTCAGATCTTACCGTGAATGCAGTACGCGGAATTATCACTGAGGAGCCACGTACGTCCGTTCGTGCTGCATCACACAGACTCGGCCTCCCGACGTCATCTGTGCACAAAATTCTGAAAGTTAATTTGCAGAAGAAAAGCCATCATTTGCGGGTTTTACATGATTTACATGAGGAAGATTTCCCTCGACGAAGTGCTGTGTGTGCTGATCTCGTAGAACAAATCTGGAGTGATAATTTAATGGACAACATTCTCTTTAGTGATGAAGCCACTTTCCATACGTGTGGAAAAGTAAATCGCCATAACTGTCGAATTTGGGCAGATGAAAGACCGAATGATTTCGTCCAAAATTGGGAGAGAGACTCACCTAAAGTTAATGTCTGGATGGGTTTAACAAAATCTAAGGTTTATGGTCCTTTTTTCTTTGCTGAAGCTACAGTTACGGGGCTTATTTATCTGGACATGTTGCAGCAATTCCTTGAACCTTAGCTGATTGGGGATAGGATTTAGTACCGTCGTCTATCAACATGATGGTGCTCCTTGTCACTATGCCAAAATTGTTCAGGATTATCTAAATGGACGTTTTCCAAATCGCTGGATCGGACGCGGAAGCAACAGACCTTGGCCAGCGAGATCACCAGATTTAACCCCTTTAGATTTTTTTGCATGGGGCTTTATCAAATCGCACGTCTATCAGACGAAGATTTACGAGTCTTGAAAACTTACGTACACGTATACGAACTGCTGCAGATAACATAACCCCGCAAATGCTCCAGAATGTGTTTAGAAATGCTGCGGAACGATTTGAGCTGTGCAGGGATACTGATGAGCATCACATCGAATCCTACTCTTAATTATTTAATAAATGTTACCACTTTATCATTTTATGATTGAATTCCATATAATTTCCAAGTGCTTCACAAAAATAGATCCTGACTTTATGTACACCCTGTATATATAAGCTAAAGTGCGCTGCCATCGACCTCGGCCTGCGATCGACCTTTGGGTTTTTGAATAGAACAGTAAGTTGTGCGTATGCACCGTGCACCGACCAATGGAAACGAAGTGCGAGGTTGAAATATCCCATTGCGCGCCAAACCTTTGTCAGTGCACAGTAGGGTGGTTAAAAAAAACGAAAGTTTGAAATCTATAGGTGATGGTATTTTTCCATATTATATAAGTCAATAGAAGTTGTTTGATACCATTTTGTGAAAATCAAAATTTGTTTAGGGGTTCCTCATCGAGGTTGAACTTTTCGGATTTCGGGAAACTTCAGTTTTTCTTCAATTTATAGCAATTTCGGGAAATTTAGTGATTGTCACTGATTCGCAATAATGGTAACACTGCAATTTACTAATATAACATTCATTTGTTCTCATATTTAATTGTATAATTTAATTTATAATAATAAGGCACTTATTTCTCGATTTGTATGTCAATTAATAAACATTTGATTCATGGCGGTGTCGCATGCTTTCTTCTGTATTCCATTATTCTTGTTTTTTGTATTTTGTGGGCGACCACAAAGCTATTTTCTATAACAAAACGTAACTAAAAACATTGTTCTTTATTATACAGATGACGATTATATGCATGTTTCATATAATTGAATGTAGGGCCATGTGAAACCCACTACAGTTCAAGACGTATTTTTTCAGTCAATGATTTCTTAAATTCTGTATAGTCTGTCTAGCGTAAGGTTGTTACCTCAGTTATAATTAATTTTCTGTTGCAGATTGATTTTGTTTATTGAAATATTCTAGTAATGGTATAAGAGTGATTGCGAAATGAACCAGAACAAAAAGGAGAAGGTTTCGCTTTCAGTTCCTGTACTGAGACACTCGACCGAACGTTTTCTGGTAGGACAGCCGACACACTCTATCTGCGGCTCGAAATTGCCAACTGCCCGAGAAGTTCTTAGTTATTTCTTTTACGTTAACGAAAAGTGTTGTAATCGGCGAGAAGCAGTCAAAATAACTGTTGACAATGTTCTTACATTCTGGGCGATGGCTAGAATTAAGACAATATGGCCATGCAACTGCATCAAGAAGCTGGAAGCTTTGTGGAGTGAGTGGAATGCGCTAAACACAAACGGGAAAAGGGAATCTGACCCTGGAGAAAAGAGAAAGCTGTTTACAGACAAACTTGATCGACTTTGGGACATCGGAGCAGATGATGCGATCGAAGAAATCAAATGCAACAGATTCCTAAATGCATACGATAAAGACGAAGATATCAGGTTTTATATAGATCAACGTTCAGAAAGACTTGGTACAATGTCTGGGAATGACAAAGTGTTTAGCAGAAAGAGAAAACAACAAGCAGAAAGGTTAAGACGAGAAGAAAATAAGATAGCCCGACACTTCAAAGATGCGAGCTTTCATTCTGTAGCTTCCACTTCAAAGGAACAGCATTATGCTGAAGCTTTCTCTGAGAACTCGGATGACTCTGAGAGTAATGATAATTCTGAAAGGATCAATGGTTCGGATAGTCAATTCGTTGCACCCACAAAACGATGTATTGAAGACACAGTTTCTGTCAATCTGCCTCGTAAGCTTCTGAGATGTACTTCCATTATTGAGATGGCCGATCGATTCCGCCTGTCCAACAATCAGGTTTGTTTACCGGTTGATCTACTTTCGTATAACATATAAATATCAGTACAATTAATTTACATGAGTTGGCTTTGTTTGTACAATTACTTCTCTTAAAAATGTTATGTATCTTATTTTTATTAAGTTGCTGGAGTTGTCAGTGCAGTCGTGCGATCAGCAGTTCCACCGGTGGATCTTGACCAATTTAACATCTCCAAGGCAACTACAGTGAGACAGAAAGCATTACATCGACGTAAAGTGGCACAAGATGTTAAGAGTAAATTTGTCCCTCCAAAATATGTTGTAGTAGTACACTGGGATGGAAAGATGATGAAGGTATAGAAATAGATGTATAATCAACACTTAGTTATACTAGGGTTGCCAGATCAGATGGTTTCCAAATCCGGAGATTTTACCTACGAAGCTCATCATTATTTGTTTATGTAGCTAAACCGATATATAAACTTCCTAAATTTTTAGAATAATAATTACCTTGCCAAACATTTGTTAGAAAAGAGGAAAAATCTACTTTTAATGACATTTCTGCAAAGCTTAATTTGCGAGACTCCGGCACAAAACCGGAGACCTGGCAACCCTACGTTATACAATGCTTATAGTTCTAGATGCTGCATTTTAAAATTCTGAATGTTTTACAAATCCGTAATCATTATTACCTAATGTTTTTTTTAATACAGGATTCCTTTGGGATATAGGAGCACAGACAAACCATCCTTATCTCAGGCAGTCCAGACCATGTAAATGGAAAACTTCTTTCAATAAATAGACTTCAGGATGGGACTGGCAAATCGCAGGCACGTGCAACCATGGATGCTCTAGAAGACTGGAATATAGAGGAACGTGTCGTTGGACTTTGCTACGACACAACTGCTAGTAACACAGGAAGAATTCAGGGAGCAGTAGTCAGGCTTCAAAACATGTTGGGAAGAAGGCTACTCCATCTAGAATGTCGCCATCATGTTTTAGAATTGGTAGTAGGGTCAGTATCGGCTAAACTATTTGGAAAAACAAGTGGTCCATCTGAACCAAGATTTCTCGAATTACAGGACAGATAAGCTATCTTGCTACATTATGTTTTAGAAAATACTGAATATGAAACAATATGAAAAAAATTATAATTTAAACCACAGATAGTTTAATACAAAAAATATGTACTTATCATGCTTGAACAAAGACAATTTATACGACAAACATGAAGCATTATATTTTGTGTGCAGATGGCTAGATATAGATCTAGCAACCTTCAAGATACTTCCTATCAACGACACGTTGTTAAAACAGATGCGGAATCAGGTGATCTGCAATCTTCAAACGTTGGTCCAGAAAAAAGAGTGCAGTCACTTTATCCGTGACGACTATCGCGAGGTGGCAGAGCTAACACTCACTGTGTTCGGAGCTCGTGAGCTTCACGAAGTGAAGTTCCGTCGTCCAGGTGCATATCATCACGCTCGTTGGATGGCCAAGGTTTGTAAAAACATGTAGAATAGTATAAACAATAAATATATAAATTCTCTGACAAATATTACAACTTATTAGAAAAATTATAGACAAATTAGTATATAGATATTTTAAATCATTGAATTTGCCCATTATTAAAACATTGGCATAGAATCTAATAAAAAAAAAAAATGAATGAATTTATCCATTTTAGGTGATTTACAACACGAAGATGTACCTTTTTCGGGAACAGCTGGGTTACGATGAACACACCTTACTGACGTTGCAAAGAATGGTACAGTTTACCGCCGTACTGTACGTCCGAGCCTGGCTCTCAGCTCCAGTTGCTGCTGATGCTCCTGTCAACGACCTCTGCCTCTACCGAGATCTGATCCGCTACAAGATGGTGAACAAGGAAGTAGCTGAGAGTGTTCTAGGTGTTCTCCGACGGCACATTTCTTACATGAGGCCAGAAAAGGTAGTGTTTGCTCTTTGCAGCGATTGTGTGACCAGCAAACAGAAACAAGATCTGGCACAAAAGCTGGCCTCACTACCAGTGTCGGAAGAAAATGAAGAAAGCCTAGTCCTCCTAGACAATGACACACAGCTGATAGACATACTAGACGAAAGATCGTGGTTTGCTTTCCAGCTCTTGAATGCTACTTCAACCGCGTGGATGAGCAAACCGGTAGAGGAATGGATTGATGATCAGGACTTCAATACTTTTTATAACTTTGTCAAATGTCTTAAAGTCACCAATGATGTGGCCGAGCGAGGCATTGCTATGATCCATGACTTCGCAAAAACGATAACCAAAAACGAAGAACAATTGCAATGGCTTCTACAAGCAGTTGAAAAGCATCGAAATACCATACCCAACTTCAATAAATCTACATTGAACATTCTACGTCAGACACACCATCCAGAACTAAAGAAACAGACTATAATTAGTACCAAAATGTGATTCAAATAAATGTCTCGTAACAGTAATTCATTTATCTTTTGTACAAAAATATCAGCAAATGTTCTTAATTGCATTTTTATATCAAGAATACATAAAATCAAGTAAACTTCAATAGAAATATAATAATTAGGTTCATAATTAAGGAAACATTTAACTTCCTTAAACGCAAGAAATTCAACCTCAATGAGGAACCCCTAAACAAAATTTGATTTTGATAAAAATGGTATCAATGGACTTCTATTGACTTATATAATGGGAAAAAATACCATAACCTATAAATTTCAAACTTTTTTTTTTTAACCACCCTAGTGCACAGTGTATATTTTTTACCAGGTGAGTTTTTCACATTTTTTCATTTCCAGTATAAATTTTGGTCTGTATTTAGGTACAAATAGGTAAGAAGTGGATATAAAAATGTGCAGAGTAATATGTGCATACGTTTTAGTTAGCATCGCTGACTACCAATCCATCGGCCTCAAGTTGGGATTATCGGAGATGGCAGGCGGCGCTCAACTCACCCAGCTGTTCATATTTCCATACAAAATACTGGTTCGTAGATAAATGAGTACCTTGGGTAGCCTATGGTTAAGACGCTAGGCTGCTGATCGGGATTGAGTCCGAGGAATGAGAACTTTGTAATTTCTGACCGACCTTGGTGGTTCGTGGTTCGGATTCCACGTTAAGCTGTAGGTTTAAGGTGGGACAACAAACTTGACTTTCGTCAGAATGAACAATTCGGGTGAAAGCAAAAGTAAAACTACTAGGGTAATATATATATATATATATATATATATATATACACACACACACACACAAATATATATATATATACACACCCAAATATATATATATATATATATATATATATACAGGGTGTCCGAGAATTATCTGTACAATTTTTGGCTGTTATTAAAAGTCAACCATGAAGTGTAGAAATTCCAGTTTGTCCCATTTTACAGAGAATCTCATTAAGTTTTTTCTGATACCACGTTTTGATAAGTTTTTTAGAAATGTACGCGGGTGACAGACATTGATGATTTAAAAGCAAGAATCACAGCTGCTATTGAGCGAATTGATGTGGATATGCTGCAGCGTACATGGCAACATTTGGAGTATCGATTGGATGTTTTGCGAATCACTAATGGTGCACATATTGAATGTTTGTAACAACGTTACTTTAATAAAAGAAACTTTTGAAAATACAGATTCTAAATAATCTTGTTTAAGAATTTTACGTGTGTTATCAAGAATTTTATTAAAAGATGAAATTGTACAGATAACGTTCGGCCACACTGGAATTTCTAAAAAACTTGTCAAAACTTGGTATCAGAAAAGACTTAATGAGATTCTCTGTAAAATGGGACAAAACTGGAATTTCTACACTTCATCGTTGACTTTTAATAACAGCCAAAAATTGTACAGATAATTCTCGGACACCCTGTATATATATATATATATATATATATATATATATATATATATATATATATATATATATATATATATATATATATATATGTGGGTGTGTGGGTGGGTGTGTGTATATATATATATATATATATATATATATATATATACACACCCACACACCCACATATATATAGCTGGAATAGTTTGCCGGTAGAAGTAATTAGTAGCACGTCTATAAACATGTTTAAAAATCGATTAGACGCATATGTTGATAGAAAGGGTATAGTTTAAGGTAGTAAAATTAAGGCTTTCTGGGGATAGATCCCACAGCTCAACACAAGTGTTGTGGGATATAGGGAGGCAGCGTCTTGGGTTAGGGGATACTCTCTGTCCTTACACACCCCATTTAGAGAGATTCCTCTGCCGAGCGGTGCCCCCCATAGTACTGTGAGGTATTGAAAAACTCATGATCTTCACTTGCCCCACAAACACCTTTAAATGGGAGACCCAAAATGGGTGCACACACATTTCTACATTACTGTAGTGTCTTTACAGCCACACCTACTCTTTTTCTCGTAAGTGTATAATTTATATTGTAATGTATATGATTGTAAATTTTGACTTGGTCCGATATCGATATGGACCGTGACTTGATGGATACCGTAATGAAATTGACTGGATTCTTTGGATCCGATATATTTGCATGTCCTTTATAAATAGATATAGAGTGTAACATATTTGTGGATAGTAGTCTATTATGACTTGATCCTCTGGATCAGAGATTCTATCTTTAATTTTAAATCGATAATTAATTAGTTTTAAATTGATAATTATTTAGTTTCGTAAAAATTGGTCGTTGCCAATTTACCGGCAGTTTTTACATAAATTTCTTATGTTCTTGTGGTTCGGAACCCACGTAAAATTGTAGGTCCCCTCCGCCACCACGGAGGACATACACAATACACGAACACAGTTAGGTAGACCAGCCATGAGTGGATCCTAGGGTCTTTGTTGGTCTGAAACATTATAACATTATAACATTATAACATATATACACACACATAATATATATATACACACACACGAGTATATATGTATATTGCATAAGTATTTCTTGTGATTAACTGTCGTTTAACTAATTAACTTTACTACACTTTTTGACTTTCTTTCTTAACTTTATTGTATTTTTGAAGAAAGTATTACGATAGTATTTAACTTAATATAAGTTTTTATATTACAATTAAATTATTCTTATTACCTTGAATCTGTAACTTCTTTGTTGATAGTACACTTCCGCTCTGTCTTTCAATTAAAACAACCTTCAAAAGATTAATTGAATTGGGAGTTAAAGGAGAGAGAATCTGCAGAAAAATTCCATAAATTTGTTTGTTCTTTAGATCAAAGAGAGAGAGAGAGAGAGAGAGAGAGAGAGAGAGAGAGAGAGAGAGAGAGAGAGAGAGTTACAAGGAGTTACAAGGAAAAGAAGTACCTCAAAAGGCCTTGCGGCCCATACCGAGGAGGTACCAATGGCAACGGGTGCCAGGGAAAATTTTGTATTTTTCTTTCAACTATCCTAGCAGTAGTAGAAAACTGGATAGAAAAGTAGAAGGCTCTCTCCCCACCCTCCGCTCCCTCCCTGCCAGAGGCAGGTACGGAAAAAGGTTGAAGAAAATACCTTGACCCTGGAAAAGTAGCCAAGGAAATTTTACAGGAAAGTGGAGAATATATAAATAGCTCTATATTTAGCTTGCTCACAGAGACACCGAGCAAGCGAACTCCTGCAGAGTTTTCTGAGGTTTTAATCTTAAACTATGTGTGTGTTCAGTACTTTGTCTAGCCTATTTTTAAACAGATCTACACTTTGACTGGAAACAACCTCTGAAGGAGGTTGGTTCCAGATAGTAACTATTTTATAGGAAAAGAAATTTCCGCAGACTGAGGTCCTAAATGTCTTTACACACTCAAATAGTGTGCAAGATTTGGTCTACCCTTTTCTTGAACTGATCCACAGAGGAACTGTTCACAACTTCCGAAGGTAACCTGTTCCATGTGTCACAGATCTTATACGTAAAGTAATTCCCACACACACTAGTCCTAAACCGTTTCAAATCCAACTTCCAACCATTGTTGCGAGTTGGGTTATCATTTAAACTAAACATACTTCTAAAATCGACATCGTTGAACCCGCGTAAGAGCTTGAAAACTTCGATCAGTTGACCGCGCAGCCTCCGAGTTTCAAGCGAAAACAAGTTCAGGGCGCGTAACCGTCGATTGTAGCCCATATGCCTAACGGAAGGGATTAACTTTGTGGCCCTCGCCTGCACTCGCTCCAGCCTCTCAATATCTTTCCTGAGGGTGGGCGACCAGAACTGCACAGCATACTCCAGGTGCGGCCGAACAAGGGAATTGTACAGTGAGAGCACAATCTCCTTGTTCCGAAACTGAAATTGCCTCCTGATATAACCCAATAGTTTCTGGGCTTTCTTTTCCACCTCTACGCACTGTTTCGTAAACTTAAGGTCGCTGCTAATTAGCACACCCAAGTCCTTTTCTAAATCAGTCACCTCGATATTACTACCCAACATCGAGTAGTCCGACTTGGGATTGGCGTAGCCAATGTGCATCACTTTGCATTTACCCAAGTTAAACGGCATTTGCCATTTTTCGGACCACTCTCCTATCCTACCTAGGTCCGCACGCAGTTCCTCGATCGCTTCGGGCGTCCCAACATTGGCCCCAAGCTTGGTGTCATCAGCGAATTTGGCGATCCGACTCGAGAGAGAGAGAGAGAGAGAGAGAGAGAGAGAGAGAGAGAGAGAGAGAGAGAGAGCTACAAGGAGTTACAAGGAAAAGAAGTACCTCAAAAGGCCTTGCGGCCCATACCGAGGAGGTACCAATGGCAACGGGTGCCAAGGAAAATTTTCTACACTCAAATAGTGTGCAAGATTTCGTCTAACCTTTTCTTGAACTGATCCACCGAGGAACTGTTCCTGTTATTAAAAGTTTATTTTTCTTTCAACTATCCTAGCAGTAGTAGAAAACTGGATAGAAAAGTAGAAGGCTCTCTCCCCACCCTCCGCTCCCTCCCTGCCAGAGGCAGGTACGGAAAAAGGTTGAAGAAAATACCTTGACCCTGGAAAAGTAGCCAAGGAAATTTTACAGGAAAGTGGAGAATATATAAATAGCTCTATATTTACCTTGCTCACAGAGACACCGTGCAAGCGAACTCCTGCAGAGTTTTCTTATGTTTTAATCTTAAACTATCAACGTGTTAAAGTAATTCCCACATATACTAGTCATAAATCGTTTCAAATCCAACTTCTAACCATTGTTGCGAGTTGGGTTATCATTTGAACTAAACATGCTTCTAAAATCGACATCTTTGAACCCGCGTCACGTAAGCGTCGATTGCAGCCCATATGCCTAACGAAAGGGATTAACTTTGTGGCATTTTTCGCCAGTTTCCAATCCACCTACCTACTTCCCCACCAATACCCAGCGCGCGCACTTCGGCCATTAGCCGGCGGTGAGGTACCTTATCAAAGGCCTTCTAATCAATCGCCCTACTCTTATCATACTCACTCAACATGACGTAGAAAAACTCGAGCATGATGGTGAGAACGACCTATGCCGTCTAAACCCATGTTGGAGTCCCCAAGTAGCTTGTAGGAATCCAAATGGTCAACAATCCTACTCGCTATTATCCTCTCTAAATATTTACCTACAACTGAAGTTAAATGGTGTTATTTATAGAGGTTCCAAGCCTCTCTTCCCACGCATGAGATAGCAGTAGCGTCCTAATCGTAACAGTAGAGAAAAAGACAATACTAAAAGTTTTTCTTTTTTTTTGCAGTCAGAGGAGAACATCCCTAACCTAAGCTAAGCTAAAAGGACAGAGTGGGATGGGAAGGGGTCCTAGTAACCCACGGGACAGGTTTGTACAACAGACTTCACCCGCCCTCCCGAAAGAGAGAGAACCTAAAGGAATTGGCAGCCAATTTCTCTAGAATCCCACGACTCGGGACCGGAGGGCTGTCACACCCCAAGTATAAAGTTTACAACACGGAGAAGGAACGTGCATAACCTTTATACCCCCTGAGAGAGAGAGAGAGAGAGAGAGAGAGAGAGAGAGAGAGAGAGAGAGAGAGAGAATTCAAATGAAGTTGGATCTACACATAAAATCTGTAAATTGAGATAGCTTCCTGTTTGTGAACTTCTTAAGTTTTAAGTATTTTGTGGTTATTTGTAATTGTAACACTATATACACTGAGCGCAGAAAAATCGGCCCACTCGGAATATCGCGAAAAGCAAAAAAGTGGGCAAGCTTCTGTTTATAAAAGTTTTAAAATTCGAAAATATACTGTAGTCTATTAGGCAACCAAATAACGAGACAAAACAACGTCAGCTGCGAACACACTAGCTGTAACGAATTTTTGACTTGTTTTAAGAATTCGACAGTCTGACATTCAGTTACTTTTAGACTGCTAGTGCCACTTTTTTCTTCCACTAGTGGAAGGAGGCATTTGCGTTTAGTAACAGATAGACTTCTAATTCTTTTGGGTTTCAGAATTGGACATTTACAATGGATTTGAGTGCCGTGAAGGTCGCAAGAGTCGTCGCCCTAATTGAAGATGGTCGGAGCCACGGTTACGTCGCCGATGCGCTAGGAATTCCAAGAACAACGGTTCGACGTGTCTACCAACGTTATGTGGAGACAGGAGAGTACACCCGAAGACCAGGATCTGGAAGATTGCGCTGCACATCTGCCCGTGACGATCGTTTCATCGTCTTGAGTGTTTTGCGAGATAGTGGCTTGACTGCCACAAACGTCCCTATCGGAGCGAACCGTTAGAAGGAGACTTATGGAAAGTGGCTTACATGCTAGACGTCGAGCAATGGGCCTGGAATTGCTCCCACACCACCGCAATGCTCGTCTTGCTTTCGCTAGTGAGCATATCAATTGACCTATGGTCCAATGGGGACGAGTATTGTTCACGGACGAATCCAAATTTAATCTTCAAACATAATGATAATGAGGAATGAAATACATTATGTGAGTGAAATCCATTGATGATGTAATTATGTGATTATTAATTATGAGTAATTTTTGTAAGTTGTCAACAATAAAAAATGAAAGAAGGATGTTCTCGTCATCTCCTGACCAGAATCGTTATTTTTCATCATAATTTTTATGGGTTTTGGGGAAAAAATAAATGGGGTCCACGGGGATTTTGGAGGTTCCTCAAGGGGAGAATGGAGTGAAAAAGATTGGGAACCACTGCTCTAGATATTATAATTTTTAAAATGTTACACTCTCTACATAGTCCGCAAATATTTCAGACGCAACATAAAAAATGCGAAAAAGAATCCAACATTTATTTTACAAGTGAATTATACCACAATTCCATAATTTTAGATTTAAGCAGAAAATACAGTTTAAGCTGTTCGAAGCTAATGAATGGCCATTCGATTAATTACTGTAACTTTCTCTCTGTTTTCAGCCTGTTTCGCTACAAAGTGACTTTTACTCCCTGCTGTACTGTAAGTTTTGGGAAGTTCCATGAACTCGAGGAGGATTATAATGAACTCTCAAAGAGTGTATATATTAAGAACTAAATTCGGAGAGCTCATTTTACTCTCCATTAATAACAAATACAACTTCTTGAAAGAGTGTGCTCAACTTTCCCTTCGAATTAAATCAATTCATGAAAGTCAACTCCTAATTCCACAAAAAAACAACTCGCTGTTCGTGTGTAAAGAGTCGATTGAATTGGGTGGCGCCATCTATTGGAGAAAATTTTAATTAAATTCCATTTCATTCTGTTTTCATTAACCAAGTGTAATTTACATGTATATTATTTTTATGTTAATCGAGCACGACACACGAACAGCATCCTCAGTTTTAAGATTAAATACATTAGAAGTAAATTTGTCTTAGTCGGTGAGATTCGGACCGATGTCGCAAAAGATTTGAGTTTTGCGAGCCACCACATTATTTACTCGGCCACGAGACATTAATTGACAATGAGAGTGTTTCGCGTATATATTCTTTCGCATTCTTTTTAGTACGTATACTTTAACACGTTTACTTTCCCCATTGCGGTGGAGGTTAGTCAAGTGCGGTGGAGTTAGGGGGCTCGAGCCTAGGATCTTAGCCCCAGTTATTACGAGCGTTGGCCGGCCAGCCGCAACATCGTGGAGTTAAATTGGATGAACACCTTGCCAATTTTGGAATTTGAACCAACGACTCGAGAGTAATAGCCAACCCGACCAAGCGCTCTAATCACTAGGCCACGAGGCTTAATTATCTGAGTGAGTTGAATATTCTCCCAATGCGGACATTATTGACGATTTTGCGTCTAGAAAATGTAAGAAAAAATGTGAGAGAAGTGCCGATGGAGAAATGTGGAAAAAAGTAGAAAAAGGAAGAAAAAAAAAAAGGAAAATGTAGAAACATTATTGATTATTTTGTGTCGCTACGAATTATATTGTGTTAATTTTTTTTATTGGTCCGCTCAAAATAACAAACAATTATAGCTCATAAATATAGCCTACTCTTAATTAATGAGTTCGATTTTACTGTGCTGTTTCTGTACTTTGCGTGTGTACGTACATTTTTGTGCATTACTGTGATTACGCCTTTCTAGTTCGTTTTCCTTTATTAAACACTATAATGACTTATATACCCGATCTGAGTTAACTTCAACGTATTAATTACGAATTAACGTATAAAATATGATATATAACTTAACGGCACCTCACAACGTGACGTTATTCGCATAAATCATAAATCTGCCAAAATTAATTGTAATGAAAAGATGTATGCATTGCATTTCATACTTTCATACATTAAATACTAAATCTTCATATGTTATGTTCAGTATTCAATGTATAGTAACTACTCCATATTTTGTAGTATATAACCTTAGCTAACCTTGGTTTTGCTCCCGCCCGAATTGTTCACTTTGACGAAAGTCAAGCTTGTCACTCCACCTTAGACCTACAGTTTAACGTAAAATCCGAATCACGCCCACCACGGGCGGTCAGAAACTACAAAGTCCTCGCCCGGAGTTGATCTCACGACCTCCCGATCAGCAGCCCAGCGCCTTAACCACCAGGCTATTAAGTAGGCTACCCAAAGTAGCCCTTTATCTACCAACCAATTTTTGTACGGTGTGGAAGGATGAACAGCTGGATTTTGCTGTATGTCGCCTGCCGTCACCGGGTCTCGATCCCGGGGCTGATGGATTCGTAGTCAGCGATGCTAACCACTACACCAACGAGGTGCATAGGTCATTACATATATCGCGTAATTCATTTATCTACTGGTTACCTATGCCCTATCAACCTATCAACTTATATCTACCTATTCAAACTCGTGCATATTATCTTACGAACACCGTCATTACTTAACACACTTACATATGTGTATCTCTAACTACGTTATCTTATGTGCTCCGGGGGGCCGGGGCCGGGGCGGCCACTGCTCCCTGACAGCAATTTGCGAAGTCAGTCCTTCAGAGCGCCTCAACCCTATTCTGCTTATGTCAGCTTACAATTAAACATCTCACTGAAATATCTTCACAAACTCATTCTCGCTTCTGTTTAAAATTCATAACATTATTATGTTATGCTTTGTTATCTTGTTATCGTGCTATGTTTTCTGTCTATGTCACATAGCTGTTAGCATTGATCGTACGTATTGTTTCTGTTTAACGGTTACTCAAATTTTATGTTACTTGTATGTTACGTTACCATAAATTTTCATGTAATTTCATTGGAAAATACGTTATTATCCTTCTTCCTTTTACGTCGTCACTGGCTAGTTAGTCTTTAAAATTATGACAGATAGTTATGTTATAATTATATTCATAGTCAACTGATGTAAAATTGTTAATTTAAATTTACTGTGAATAATATAACGACGAATCAATATCATAAATTATATAAATCCTATAAATTACTAGGGGCACTCAATATATTTTTCCCCACCCTTTTTACTTAGCTAAATAATAGGCCATGGGGCTCAAATGTCTTTTTGGCCGTAAGTTTGAATTTTCTACGCTTCACATAACCGCATTTTTCCAGTTTGAACCTCCCCTCCTTGTATAAAACCGCTTTTAAACGGCCTTGTATAAAAATGATGATTAACGCAATTTCGAAAATGGCGTCTGACAGTGATGTGCGTCGTAAACAGAGAGCTGTTATCGAGTTCTTAACCGCAGAGAAGGAAACAGTTGGAAATATTCACAAACGTCTACAAAACGTTTACGGAGATGCTGTTGGTGATCGAAGCACAGTTGGAAGCTGGTCTAAACGTGTGAGATCATCGGAGAGAGGGAGAGCCAACTTCGATGATGAGCCACGCAGCGGTCGCCCGGCATCGGCTGTCACATCTTACACTGCAACGTACTAACAGCATCATTCGATCAAATCGGCGCGTCACATACAAGGAGCTATCACTGGAGCTAGGAATTAGTGAAGGAAGTGCGAATACGATAATTCAGCAACTGGGATGCTCAAAAGTGTGTTCACGGTTTGTTCCTCGCCAACTGACTGAAGATCACAAAGTCCAAAGAAAAGAAATTGCTTCTGAGTCGTTGGTTCGATACGAGACAAGAGGGGATGACTTCCTTTCACGAATTGTGACTGGAGATGAGACTTGGGTACACCATTTTGAATCTGAAACAAAACGCCAATCAGTGGAGTGGCATCACGCAGACTCCCCACGCAAGAAAACGTTCAAAATGGCTCCCTCTGCAGGAAAGGTTATGGCCACTATCTTCTTGGACATGAAAAGGGTGGTTCTGGTGGATATTATGAAGAAAGGACAAACAATCAACTCAGAGGCATATATTGCTACCCGACAGAGACTCCAGAGACGTATAAAGCGAGTTCGACCGGAGAGAAAACTGGAAGACGTCCTTCTTTTGCACGATAACGCAAGACCACGCAACAGTTTGCAAACAAGAGAGGCCATCACAAAAATGCGGTTCACTGTATTACCCCACCCTCCATACAGCCCGGATCTGGCACCTTCAGACTTCCATTTGTTTGGGCCAATGAAGGATGCTATTCGTGGAAGAAAGTTTCAGAGTGACGATGAGGTTGTTGAAGAGGTTAAGAGGTGGCTCCAGCGGAACCTAGCGGACTTTTACCAGCAAGGAATAAAGACCCTTGTTTCGAGGTGGAGGAAAGCCGTAGAAAAGGATGGAGACTATGTGGACAAATAAAAACTTGTAAAAAAGGTATGTAACTACTTGTGTACAAAATTTCTGGAACTTACAAGGAAACTTGAAAAGGAAAAAAAAGGTGGGGCAAACTATATTGAGTGGCCCTCGTAAATAAAGACAAGATATCTTCTTAGATATTTCAGAAATATTGTAATTAACTATTAAAGAATGTACTTAATGTATTTCATATCAATGTACAATCCTGACATTAGGTCGCCACCCAAAGATGTATAATCGGCAGATTATTTCACTTAAGATGAAGCAGTTGGTAGATTCTTCAACGAAGCTGAAAACTCAAACTTCAACTCCAGTTCTCCGAATAAATTTTAAATCTTTATTATTATTTAACGATGTAAAGATTTATCCCTGCGACAGCCACCATTCGCAGCGGAGTATCTTTCCATTCCTTTCCTTGTATGACTATCGGCAGTGATATAGGCTCTTGCAAGCAATCTGCCCAAGACCTTTAACTATTTGATTCATTCTTTGCCAAAGTGAGCCCTGGCAGTATCTCTGCCTTCTGTGAAAATTTCGTCAATAAAACTGTCTGAGTGAAGAAAGACTCAATTTAATTAACTTATGTGTTTACATCAACTCTTTCCTTGCTTTAGTTTTAAATTACTGGTGTCATATAAATTGCTCCTCCTACTCGGATGTCTTACAGATAAGGCTTGTTAAGCTTTGATGACCACTCCTTCGTCAGATCGTCCAAAGTACTCAGATATCTAAATTACAGTGCGGAAAATGACAAATGTTTTACACGTGTGTGTGTGTGTGTGTGTGTGTGTGTGTGTGTGTGTGTGTGTACGTAGTTTAAAGTGAAACCAAGGAACAAAAACTTAATTGATTTAGAAAAAACTGTTATTTATTCATTGATTCATTTACAGTAAAGCATGTTCTAACACGTTAACATGTTTTCAGAAAGAGGCGAAATAATGGACAGTTCAAGCAGTTTTCTTCAATGAAGATCAAAAATGAGAAAAGTCGAGAATGGACTGATTTACTGTAAACGCAGAAAAAAAATTGTTTTCAAACCAAAATAAAAAAATTCCTTTGTATTGATTTTAGTTGGAAAATAATTTTCTTGCTGTGTATACCTTTGGTTAGCTTCCGCCGGAATTGTTCATTGTGACGAAGGTTAAGCTTTTCCCATACCAAAACGTTGCAAATAAAATTCTTTACCGAAGGAAAAGGCATTATTGGTGATACAGAGTTTTATCAGTTCTAAAAATACTGTTGTGGGCATGCCTAATTCTACGTTACATGTTGGCAATTTTCTATCTAAAAAACTAAGTACATCATCAATGGGAACTTTCGTAAACAGGGACTCAACATCAAAACTGATCATTTTTTCCCGTTTTAAATCTAAGGACATAACTTTGTTAATAAAGTCACAGGAATTAGTGATGTGCGAGCCTGAAAATTTACCAACTAATGGGGATAATTTATCTGCAAGAAATTTAGGTAACCTGTAACTAAATGGACCCCTGTGTGAAATAATGGGACGGAGTGGTATGTTAATCTTATGGGTTTTGGGTAAGCCGTAAATGTGGGGGAGTTTGGGGTTAATCTGTAGAAATCTTTCAGGGTCAATCGCCGGGACATCTTTTAATAACTGTTGTGGAAATAAACTCTGTCTATTAGAGTGGGTTTTTATTATCATATTGTGACTTTCACGAAGAAAAAAGTGGGTTTTTTTTCATTTATTAAATTCTTGTTTTTTACTGCATTGATGATTTAAAACTCATAATATTATATTCATTGATATGTGTATTTATACTTCAATTATTTCAACAATTTATATACCAAATTATTTTTTATTACATACCATATTTATTTATATGAGTGTATATATATATATATATATATATATAAGCCCACCGAGAGGGTGAGGATACCGTGGAAAAATCCCCTGGGCTCGGACCTCTAGGGGGCCCGGAAAGAGAGGGATAAAATCTAAAAATATTAATAAAGCAATTGATTAAATAACAGAGAGGAAATGTAATTAATGAACATACATTTTACAGAGATTATCATAGTCAAACTGAAGCAGATAAAATATTATCTGCGGTCCACCAATGCCCAAGACCGACTGACAGATCTGGGAACCATTGTGTAATTGAAAGCCAGTTAGCCCGTACCTTAAATTTCATCAAAATCATTTACCACTTTGCTAGAGAGAAGGCAAAGGAAGTACACTTCTAATTATGAAAATCTTGCAGTAAACAATTGTCTTGCCTGCATGGACTGGTACTGCATTTGTAAATTGTATGGTGATAGAATTAATATAATTGATTCGAAAAATAAAATGGTCATTTTCCTCTGCGTTGTTTATTCATACTGTTTGTTTTGAATAGTGACTTGGACATATAATCAGTTTGCTTGTTATATACACAAAAAACATTCATAATAAAATACTGAGTAAACAGGGGGGGGGGCCATATACCAATCCTTCCGCGGGGCCCGTGGCAGCTCTTGGCGCCCCTGATTGTATCATCTGCATATTGAATACAGTCTAATACTGTTGATCGATAAAAATCATTTACATGCATTAAAAAAAGTAAGGATCCAAGGATTGATCCTTGTGGAACCCCACTTTCCAATATAGCTTATTCTGATGAAATGTCATTTACTTTAACATACTGGTGACGATTAGAGAGATATAACTTAAACCAATTTAGCATATTTCCCCTTATGCCATATGTGTTTAATTTGTCTAGTAAGTTATGTGAGAGCGTATCAAAGGCTTTCGACAGGTCAAGGAAAACAAGATTGTGTGTTTTTTGTAGTTTAGGTTTTTATAGATATTTACTAATAGTCCGGTTGCACGGGGTGGGAACTCTGCATTGTTTGTTATAAAGCAAATCTTGACATATTTTGAAAACTTATACCACCCCATTCAAGAATCCATCAGGTGTACACCTGACCCCCGCTTGGCTTTTTCAATATGGCCGCCAGTTTCCAAGATGGCTGGCGAAACTGAAAAATCCCATATCCTGGTCAATACTTGATGGATTTTGATGATCTTGGTGTCATTTCTAGGGGTTTTTAGGATGATGAGTCGATCTGGAGGGGTTGCAGATACTTTGGGAGTCGTTCTGACCCACATTCGTCAATACTCAAGGTCATTGGAGGTCAAACGCCCCCCGAAATAAGGAATATCCCATATCCCGCGCAGTCGTGGAGATATTTTGGTGATCTTACAGTAGGATATCATTTTGCAACTCCATGGGTCAAGTCAAGGTCATTTGAGGTTAAAGTTTGGCCTTGAAATATGATAATGCCACAGATGACATCACTGTATTTGCTTTATTTCAGTGACAATTTCTACAATCTAGCTAACTGCTGGGCACTTAACATCTTTTCTGCAGATAAAACCAGATCATAATGCTTAAATGACATAACCCACATTATATGAATATGGATATTCCGATATAAACCACAATTTATGCTGAAGTGCAGGGCACATGCATTCTATGGAAGGTTGCAAAGCTACAAGATATGACCTCGTAAGCAAAACAAAGCTCACACCTAGATGGGGGATTGGCATTGACAACTTTGATGCAGTTATTCACATTAGGTAACCACTTATTGGGGGCAAATATCAAAAGACATGGTTGTGTCAG
The DNA here is from genome assembly GCA_023014485.1 of Bathynomus jamesi. NCBI lineage: Eukaryota > Metazoa > Arthropoda > Malacostraca > Isopoda > Cirolanidae > Bathynomus > Bathynomus jamesi. The sequence goes on along the minus strand of JAJOZX010000646.1, from coordinate 870,066 downwards.
GATCGTCAGGATCATCAGTCTGCTCTTCGTTTGCATTTGGGGTCAATGGATTGTTGCAATTCAAGCCGCTGCCACATGCACAGAACATTGTGCAAGGGATTCCGCGTCCCATGCAGCCGCAGCGACTCCCCCTGCATGCTGATTGTGATTCACACCCACATCTGATTAGCTTCAGAACCTCATCTGGTGCTAAGCACACTCCTTCACCAACTGTTTTTGGGATGAGAACTCTGTTTCATCTCTCTCCCACCCATAATGCACAGGATCAAGTGGTGGTGGGTCACACTTTAGTGTATCGAGCCAGTTCGCCACAGTGTAGTGGGCTCTGAGCACATTTTGACGGAAAGCTTCAGTTGTTGGTGGTAGAGAACATAGTTTGGGTGCAGCAGTTCCCGACTTCCCTGTCTTCTGAGCCCATACTCGCTGACGACACTCAGTAAGAGATGAGGATTTCTTATCCCCATAGCATGCAACAATGAACGCTGTTGCCTCTTTCTCGATATGGTCAAAGCATGCATCAAGGGACCCCAGCTTGTCTAGCTTCCGACCCTTCTTGGCTGTGGCAATGGCAGTGGCTTTGCCGATGCCATGTATTGCTGCAACTGTGTCACAACCACTCAAAGCGTGTAGTTTGAGGATTTGTGGGATGATGTCTTTGTGCTGGGTTACAGTTGCTCGGATGTCCACTGATTTTCTGCCACGCACTGGAGACTCCATAATCATGGGACAGACTAGTTTCTTAAATTCATAGAAGTGAGTCAGCATGGCAAACACGTCTGTGTCATCACGAATGATGGAGATGCAGGCAACAGAATCTTTCTCAGCTTGTGCGATAGCGTGTTGTGTTATTATCACGTCAGCCTCTTCATGAGATGATGAGAGCTCCAATGCTGCTCGACTCCTGCCTCGCACAATGGAAGTCGGTATGGTCTGCCATCCTGCAAGCACTAGCTCATGGTCTTGGGTTACAGTTGCGAGATACTCACTGTCAGCAAGGATTTGCTTACAAAGCAGCCTGTTTAGTTGCTCCTTGTTCGCGGTGCACGTGAGAACAGAGTCTCTTGTAGGCAATGGGGTGTTGAGGTCCAGCTTGTGAACTCTGCTGCTCTTGCTTCTCATTGCCCGAGTGCTTGATTTCGGAGAGAAATCAGAGTAGCGATCAAAAGCTAGTGCTACAGATGCATGAGAAAGATGTTTCGGTAGCCATACTTTGAAGGTTTGGATAAATGTAGCAACTGTGCCACTAGCAGGCCACTCGACTGTCCACAAAACAGCTGACACATCCATGATAACAACTGTTGGTCAACCCCATGTTCGAGAGGATGTTTCCACTCCCAAGTTCTGTTTCACCGATGACGCGTGCATAAATCGCTTCTTGGTCCATAACCAAGTGGGCACCCACCTTGATATGTTTCGTTTTACTTGCAAAGGTGATGACATGTTTGGAAATGGTGCCATAAAAGCCTTGTGGCCATGATTACTCGTACTGTGCCAGTTGCGTCTTTCCAATAATAACAGCTCTATCGGCATTGGCATCTGGAGATGCAAGCTGCCCTGTCTGAATATTGTATAAGTTGCCTCCTGGATGTGACTCTGGATCCATTGGGTCCATGCACTTAGAAAGGGAATCATGAAGTGATTGGAGATCTTCTCCATCATGTTTGATGCGACCTCCTGCCTCCTCTTTGTGGTACAGATGGAATGTTTAAACCCTATTTTAAACCCTATAAAACTACTCAGTCTCGGCCCAAACCATAAAAACGACAGTAAGATCACCAAAATATCTCCAAGACTGCGCGGGATATGGGATATTCCTTATTTCGGGGGGCGTTTGACCTCCAATGACCTTGAGTATTGACGAATGCAGGTCAAAACGACTCCCAAAGTATCTGCAACCCCTCCAGATCGACTCATCATCCTAAAAACCCCTAGAAATGACATTAAGATCATCAAAATCCATCAAGTATTGACCAGGATATGGGATTTTTCAGTTTAGCCGGCCATCTTGGAAAATGGCGGCCATATTGAAAACGCCAAGCGGGGGTCAGGTGTACACCCGATGGATTCTTGAATGGGGTGGTATAAACTTTCAAAATATGTCAAGATTTTCTTTATAACAAACAATGCAGGGTTCCATTAAAATCAGGGTCTGTGTTACCGGACTAAAGCATGTTAATGGCGTCTTCTGTGGTGTGGCCTTCTCTAAACCCAAATTGTGTTTTTGTTAGGATGTCGTATTTAGTTAAGAATTTAATTAGTCTATTGTATACGATTCTTTCAAATACTTTACTCAGAGTTGGTAAGACGGAGATTGGTCGGTAATTAGATGGAGAATCAGGGCTGCCTGATTTGAATACTGGACAAACCCTGGCTATCTTCAGGTGATCAGGGAATACACCTTGTACTCTTAACTCATTCATAAGTCTTGTGAGTGGGGTTTTTATATCATCTGATATTAGTTTATATATTTTCACTGGAATTAAACTGATCTCAGCGTTTTTATTATTTAATAAGTTTTTAATGTAGCTGATGTTTCGTTTGGCAGAATTGGTTCAAAGAAGAAAGTATTTGGTGTGGGTTGTGGCATATATTGTTGGTAGTGACTGTCTGATTCTGGAATGGCAGCTGCCGTATTGCTTTCTGTCTTCGAAAAGAAATTGTTTAATAAATTGGCCATGTCTTTGGGATCACTAGGAAATTCCATCAGGTGTTAACGAAGTTACGGGATTTGTCTTTTCTTTTTTGTTGTTAACTAGGACCCTTAAAGTATTTCATAATCTTTTAGGATTAGATTTTTGTGCGGTGATTTTAGAACAATAATGGTCCACTTTTGTTGTTTTTATGAGCAAATTTAGTTGGTGGCAATAATTTTTATATGCTTGTTCATTGATAATATCATTCTTCCATAGTTTAGAGAGAGAATGTTTATACATATATCGGGTCGGCAAAAAGAAAGGGAGACCTTTTAAATCCTTCATATCTCGGCAAATACGGTACATAGAACCATGAAATTTTAGTATGTTAGGACTAGGTTATTTTATGGTTTGTATGCCATCTTTTAGCATTTTTATTAAGAAATTAAATTTATGGCGAATATTCCAGAAAAATCTTGCTAATCATAGGTTCAAGTTGATAATTAAAGCGATTTTAATTAACGTAAACCAACTGCAGGAGATTTGGACAAGCTTCTCAAAAAATCGATAAAACAGGCGATATCAAAAGAATACCAGGTAGCGGTATTAAATTTGACCACCAAAGTCCTGATTTAAATCCTGTCGATTACGGCCCTTTGGGAAAATTTGTCACAGAGAATTTATCGGGTCAAAGTATGAAATGTCGCTCATTTACGACAGCTTCTTCTGGAAAAATGGGATGAGCTACCACAAGAACAAATCAATAAAGCCATAGATGAGTTCCGTCCTAGACTGGAAAAGGTTGTAGAAGTTCGTGGTAAACATATCGAGCAGTTTTTTTAACATCAAGGTTGCACCATATGTGAGTACTTTGTAACTTTTTATCTGCACATACAATGCAGTAGTAGTGTAAATGGAGAATTTCCAGTGGCATAAAAAATGCTCAATAAATCCGTAGTTTTCATTGGTTTTCTTTGAAATCTGCTGACCGTATAGGAAATTTACGTAGTTGTGGGGTGTGAAAAAAATATTGAAATCTGCATAACTTTGGATTTTACAGACAAAGTTCGAGGTCTCCATTTTTTTGCCGACCCGATATATATATATATATATATATATATATATATATGTGTGTGTGTGTGTGTGTGTGTGTGTGTGTGTGTGTGTGTTCCAAGTTTTTTTATGAAATTTTAGATTGGTTTTTCTTCACTGTGAACTCTGATCCTTTGGTCCCAGTAGGGGATTAATAGGATTCCTTGGAAGTGAAATCGTTCTGAAGGGGATTTATCCTTCCTTACCGATGCTTTTGTCACTCATTGTGTTCACCACTGCACAACTTTACCGTCAATTGTTTATAGTGTAGGGTATGAAACACTCAGTTGTAGATTCAAATATAATGAGGCTAATGAAGAATATTTATGAGGCAACAATGAAACAAAAGTTATATCGTTCAATTTTGTCTTAATCAAATAGAATCAAATTATATTCGATTGAAATGGGTAATTCCCAAATACCAGCCATAAATGTACCAAAATACCAAGAAATATATCTTTTATATATATCTTCAAATGCTGAAAGTACATTGTGAGAGTAGCAGAAATAAGAATCTTAATTTGATGTGGAAGACCGACAAACTTTTGTACCATATAACATTAATATATAATAAATATAAGGTTGTAACATATTCTGCGCGATATTTTAGTTCATTCAGAACAAAAATTGGTAATTATGTCGCAAATGACAGGCCCTGAAGTTGAAATAAAAAATACATTTTTCTAGTGTATTTTGGTGTGCTCTGTTCTTGTGCAAATGAACAGAAATACAGTGTGTCCGTAAAGTCATGGTGGGATTTTAAATAGCTATATTATTGCAACGAAACATGATAATGAGATGAAAAAAAGGCAAATTGAAGAACAACTCTAAAAGAATAACTTCATTTAACGTAGTTCGATATGGGCTCCTCTGGTAGCCCTGCAGACATCTAGGCGGTGATTCAATTCCAGCTACACACGCCCAAGAACATCAGGAGTGACGGATGCGATAGCTTCCGTGATTCGCTCGTGCAAGTGATGAATATCCCTAATGGGTACACTGTACACGCTTTGCTTGCTTGACGTAACCCCACAAATAAAAGTCCAAAGGTGTCAGGTCCGGAGAGCGTGGAGGCCATGGCTTCCATCCTCCTCTTCCTATCCATCTCTGTGGAAATTTTTCATTAAGGAATTCTCGAACAACGTTGGCATAGTGCGGAGGAGCACCATCTTGCTGAAAGATGACATTATTGTCAATAAATTGGGGTACTGCAAAATGTTCCAACATAGCGAGGTAGTTGTGTGACGTCACAGTGGGTTCCGCGAAGAAAAATGGGCCAATCACTCGATCTCGTGCTAGAGCACACCACACATTAACTTTCGGGCTATTACGCTCATGTTCAACATAGGCATGTGGACAGCCTAGACTAACTACGAGATAAAGGTTAAGCTTAGCCTAGACTAACTACAAGATACAACTTTGAGAGTTGTTCTTAAATTTGGCATTGTTTCATCTCATTATCATGTTTCGTTGCAATAATATAGCTATTTAAAATCCCACCATGACTTTACGGACACACTGTACGTGTTGTGTTTGGGCCATGCAATGACAATTGTATTTCTGTTCATTTGCACAAGAAATGAAGGTCATATTCGAACAAAGCACACCAAAATACGCTTGAAAAATGTATTTTTTACTACATTTTATACAATAAAGCATAACCTAACATGTTCATGTTACGAGATCTCGTAAACGACGCATTACCACAGGAAACGTGCAAAACACCTCAAAATTAACCAGAAAAGTTTGCTTTCGTCATTTTCGTTTAAACTAACGGAAATATCACGACTTAACCTAACCAATCATCAAGGGCGTACAGTTGACCTAACCTGGCATTCAATTAACCTAACCAGGCATTCAGTTGACCTAACCGGGCATTCAGTTGACCTAATCGGGCATTCAATTGACCTAATCGGGCATTCAATTGACCTAATCGGGCATTCAATTGACCTAACAGGTTAATATTGGTTATTTCACCTAAATATCTTCTGATCTTTTCGTATTAGGCACTCACTGTCATATTTCGGGCCAGTTAAGGATGAGAGAATAACGCCGTAATTGATAAAAACATTCAATGCTTTGTCTTCATCTAGGGCATGACGAATCAAGTTCTCAAAGTCGAAACCACACGAACGGCACGTCATAATTCTATCACAAACACCACCAAACTGAATCCAATTAGAAAAAAAAAAATAGCCAGAACAGAAACCAACAAACTAATTAAGTCGCAGAGTAGCGAAAAAATAGCCCAAAATTATACTCGTCAGACCAAAAATGAGTGTATTTATATATATATTAGTAGTATCATAATTTTCACCATTAATATGCATTTGCACAAAAAATGAGTGACAAATTTGAATAAAGCGACTAAAACTACCTCATAAAAAGTTATTTTGATTTACAGGTCCAGCCCATGTCATTTAAAACATATTACCCAAAAAGTAAATGACTTATAAGGACAAATTTGCTCGAATTTTTAGTTTATTCACAACAAAAATTAAATGACAATGACAAATTAATCATCAATATAATTCCCTTCTTTTTCTATAACCTTCTCCCACTTGTAGAAAAGTTTTTTTATGCCACGTTCGAAGAAATCCCTTGGTTTCGAGTTAAAAAAAGCGATCACTTCGTTTTCGATAGCTTCCTTGGATTGCAACTTTTGTCCATCTAGGTGGTGTTGCAGACTTCTGAAAATGGTAATCTGAAGGTGCGATGTCCGGAGAATAAGGTGGATGAGGCACTTTTTCCCAACCAAATGCCTTCAATTGGGCAGTGGTGATTCGAGCAGTGTGAGGGCGCGCGTTATCCTGGTGGAATAGAACACCTCTGCGATTAATTAATGTAGGACGTTTTTCTTGTAATGCCATCTTCAATCGTTGGAGTTGTTGGCAGTAGACTTCAGCTGTGATTGTTTGGTTATGTGGCAGAAGCTCAAAATGAATAATTCCTTGCATATCCCACCAAATGCATAGCAAAATTTTCTTTAGATGGGGTTCATTCCTTGGCTGAGGTTCAGGCTTTGTTTCACGGCTAAGCCACTGATGTCGACGCTTAATATTGTTATAGAGGACCCATTTTTCATCCCCAGTGACGATCCGATTAAAAAACGGTGCCTGCAGTTGCCGAGAATGCAGTGATGTACAAATATCGATTCGATGTTGAAGATTCGCTTGTGACAAATCATGTGGAACCCATTTTCCAACCTTCGCTACTTTTCTTAGCAGCTTCAAATGACGATGAATGGTCATTTGGCTAACGCCGAGTTGCAGGCCAAGTTCTCTTACAGTTACCGTTAGGTTTTCCTCCACTGTTGCTTTCAGCAACTTTTCATCTAACTCATTTGGTCGTCCTGTTCGTTGATAATCTTTCAGACTGAGGTCTCCATTTCTGAACTTCTCAAACCACCTCCTACACATCCATTCGCTCAAAACATCATTTCGATAAACGCTTTGAATGTTTTTTTGCGGATTCACTAGCGTTAGATCCTTTATGAAACTCATACAGCATCACATGTCGAATATGCTCTTTCGTGGGCTCCATGCTTTTCCAATTACTGTAATATCGTAGGGGTGGCGTTGAAACTGTATGAAAAACACCAGAGAAAATATTCATTAACCTAATCCTACAATAGCCTAATCCTACACTAGCCTAAATCATTCTGTATCATTCTGTATCGTGATAAAACATGTGAGAACCTGTCGCCGCGTGTATTTTGCAACATTTCTAAAACCATTTCACATTATCCTATTATCTATCGTCCGTTTTCTAGAAACCCGGAAAATTGTGTACGCCAACATTTGTACGACGGAAATTTATACGCCAGCATTTGTACGCCAGAACATTTATACGACTGGAAATTTATACTCCAAGCATTTGTACGACGGTAATTTATACGTTATACGCAAGAAATTCATGATCAGTTAATAAAATTGAATTTGAAACTAGGTAAGTTAAAATACAAATTATCACAAATTATGAAATTACATATTACAATAATTAAATGCATAATTGAAACTAGATTTCAGCTTATCAATTTAAGAGAAAATGTAACTAGCGATCGGTGTAAAATGTCAATAAAATCTGTTAACGACTTCGATGATTTTCTAATGAAAGTGAATTTTGATCCAGAAAACTTCATAGCCCCCGTCCCGAGTAATTCAAACGCTCCCTAACATCCCCAATAGATCCTTGGCTAACCTTGGTTCTGCTTCCACCCGAATTTTTCATTCTGACGAAGGTCAAGCTCGTCACTACACCTTAGACCTACAGTTTAACGTGGAGTCCGAGCCACGCCCCACCAGCAGCACAGCGTCTTAACCACTAGGCTACCCAGGGTACCCATTTATCTACCAACCAATTTTTTTTATTGTGTGAAAGGATGAACAGCTGGGTTTTGCTGCTCGCCGCCTGCCATCACCGGATCTCTCTTCCCGGGGCCGATGGATTCGTAGTCAGCGATGCTAACCACTACACCACCGAGGCGCATCCACGCAGTAATAATAATTAATGACAATAATGATACGAGTACATTCTTGTGTTTATTACAATATGCTTTAAAATAAGAACCCCCCTTAGTATCTTCTTCTTATTATTATTATTATTATTATTATTAGTTATTACTGTTTATTATTATTATCACTATTATTATTATTACTTAGACTACCATTATTACTACAACTGTTGATGCTATTACAATTTTGGTTTTGCTCATGCTACTGTCGGAAAACTTCAAACAATATATGATTCTCAAACAGAAAAGTGCCTTACAGCCAAAGGTGGGCAGTTGCGCCGCAAAAAGTTGCGGCGCAACTTTTTGAAAAGGGTTGCGCTTGCGCGTGCGGCGCAACTATTTCAGCAGAGTTGCGGTTGCGGCTGCGGCGCTACAAAAATCGTTGCGCGTGCCCACCACTGCTTACAGCATACCTCATTTGTAACATCCTGCCCAAATTTTCCTTTCCGCTCAGCTTCCCTAAAAATGTATTACTTCCTCTTTCTAGCTGAATTCCTAATCATATTTTTCATGGTTCTCTGAAAGGCCTTCCAAGCCTCTTAGAATTGTTACGAGATGAATACGAAGTCAATTATGAATTTTTTAATGCCACATATCGTCTCCTAGAGAGCTTATTACGATATAAGTGATATAATTTCCACCCATCTAAATTTCAATAATAAGTTTATGATATTAACTTTGAACATTAGAAACGTACACGCTAATTTTGAAGAGCTACAAAATTCGTAACAATTAATCGAAATACAATTCTCCATCATTGTCCTCGCAGAAACATACATAAACGAAATAACTAAAGACGTATACCCTTTGAATGGTTATAAATGTTTTCAGACATATCGTGACGGCAGAAGAGGGAACGTTTCAATTTACGTGTATAATAAATCCATTCCACGTACACAAATCATTGATCTTACTTTATTGTCCGACTCTTTTGAAATATGCTTCGTAAATATAATCTGGAAAATATAAATATAAATATAACTGGTATCGACCGGCCTCCAAACGGACGCTTTACCCATTTCCTGGAGAATATTGACTATTTCAAATCATAATAATATAAAACAGCATAAAGCAATCTTCTTGGGCGACTTGAATTCTGATCTCTTAAAATTTAATAAATACACTCTCTAAACATGATGTGATTATTCAATGTGGGGTATAATAAAAAATAGAGTTTACGGCCAGAAACTTCGGGACTTCGATCACATGAAGACTTTGATAAACCAAGAGTTCGAGACGTTGAATAATAACAAAGAACTGTGCTGCGCTATTTGTTGGTCAGTGGTTCGGAGATGCAACGTATGTATTGAACATGATGGAGGACATTTTGAATAATTTCTGTAGTAAATGATAAATATTATTCTTCACAAGGTGATTCCCTTATTCTGCTAGGGATCTCTGACCATTTTGGTTTTGTCTTAGCTTTAAATAAGCTTCATAAAATCTCGGAGACATATCGCGTAAAAATAAAAGTCAGAAAAATAAATGAAAGTTTAGAAGGTCAAAAACAAAGATTGGATTCAACAGATTATAGGTCCGAAGTCCTCGAAGGGGCTGACAATATACAGTAAATTAAAAATTTATTAAGTTCTCAGATATACTATATGAGACATTCAAAGAACTTTGTCTTGTGATTACTATAAACACGACCCGTAAATGGCAAAATACACCACGGTTACATAAACTTCTCCTAAAAGCCGTACGGCAAACGCATTTAATCTATAAACACGTTAAAAAGGTACAATGCCCAAAGAAATTTACACCACTTACAGATACAGACTAAATACCATAATCATAAAGGCAAAATCAGGGTACTACAGCAATAAATTCGAGGAATACAAAGGCGATTCTAAGAAACGATGAAAGCTTACCAATAAAACTTTACATAGGAAGAAAGGCCAAAATTGTTTTTCCACGAATGTAACTGTCAATAATACCATTTATAACGAACCACCAGATGTAGCGAATTATCTAACTAATTACTTTGCTACCGTAGGGGAAAAAAAAAACCGTGATCGACACGTAGCTATAAAGAATATCTTGAAATCCCCCAGCTCACATTTTCCACTTTTCTTCTATCTCCCCCAGAGATGTCAAAACGGCTATTTCCACCCTTAAAAGCAAATCATGTCACGTTGATTGTATTTCAAACTCAACCTTTAAATATTGCTCAGATACTTTATCTCCCACTTTATCAATATTATTTAATTCATCTCTCAGTCAAGCTATTTTCCTTGACGTACTTAAAAAGACGAGTATTTTCCAATATTTAAATCAGGAGACAAATCACTACCTTCGAATTATCGACCTACATCCATCTTACATACATTATAAAAGATATCTGAAAAACTTGCGTACAAGCAGCTCTCAAAATATTTCGAAGAAAATAGTCTCATATCAAAGAATCAATTTGGTTTTAGGGAGGGCAATAAAACAAACGACACGATTTCAGGCGTATCAGACGTACCATATAAAAACCTTAATAGTAAAGAGTCTTCTGTTCTCTTAATTACGGACCTATCAGGAGCCTTTGATACAATCTCCTACGACGTACTTATTTAAAAATTCTCATTATGGCACAAACACCGTTACTCTACAGTAAATTGGTTCAAATCATACCTATACAACACAAGTCAATACAAGGTGTTTCAAAAGTCCTCGAACTTTGACTGCAAAATCCAAAGTTATGGTCAGATTTCAATATTTTTTTCACACCCCACAACTAAATAAATTTCCTATACGGTCAGCAGATTTCAAAGAAAACTAATGAAAATTACGGATTTATTGAACATTTCTTTATGCCACTGGAAATTCTCCATTTACACTACTACTGCATTGTATGTGCAGATAAAAAGTTACAAAGTACTCACATATGGTGCAACCTTGATGTTAAAAAACTGCTCGATATGTTTACCACGAACTTCTACAAGCTTTTCCAGTCTAGGACGGAACTCATCTATGGCTTTATTGATTTGTTCTTGTGGTAGCTCATCCCATTTTTCCAGAAGAAGCTGTCGTAAATGAGCGACATTTCTTACTTTGACCCGATAAATTCTTTGTGACAAATTTTCCCAAGGGCCGTAATCGACAAGATTTAAATCAGGACTCGAGGTCTCTCCTTTTTTTGCCCACCCGATATATATAATCATTATAATATGTGTATACACAGTATATATACAGTGTGTGTGTGTGTGTGTGTATATATATGAATTGAAAAATAAATATTCCTATGATTCCGGACTTTTGAAATAATTCATATATATATATACAGGGCGTCCCAAAAAAATGTATACACACCTTAACAGCTGATAGCTCAATTGATGTTTCTTTCTTTCCAAGTTAAACCCATTAGAATTAATAATGGCAGTCAGACTAAGCTTTGAACAAAGGAAATTCATTCTAAAATGCTACTGGAAGTGTGAAAACGCAGTTGAAGTGCAAAGACAGTTTAGGAGGGAGTTTCAAACAGATCCACCAACGCGACCTTACCATCACTCGAATTAGAGATAAGTTTGAAGCCGATGGAACTGTTCAGAATGTCCACAAGAAGCGTTCCGGAAGACCACGGACATCGACAAGCCCCACAAAGCAAGAAAGAGTACTGGAAACGTATCACCAAAGTCCAAGAAAATCTGTGCGGCAAGCGAGTCGTGAGGTAGGAATTTCAGAATCGTCTGTCCAACGCATTTTGAAGCGCTGTCAATGGAAAAGTTACATTCCAAGATTAGTCCATGCTATTAATGAAGATGATCCGGACCGAAGAGTGGAGTATTGCGAGTGGTACTTGGCACGATGTGGATGTGGATTGGACGAAGGGGTTTCGTAGAATACCCTCCGCGTTCACCAGACCTCACACCACTAGACTTTTTTATGGGGATACTTAAAAGACAAAGTCTACGCTATAAAACCTGCAACAGTCGCTGAATTGAGAGCAGCCATTGAACGAGAATGCACACAAATACCAAACGAAATGTTTCGTGATGTTTGCGATTCCATTGCTTCGCGTTATCAGCAGTGCCTGGACCAGAACGGACGTCAGTTTGAAAACAGGCGTTGACAAAACAATTAAATAATGTCTGTAGATTCTATTACATTTTGAAAATGAAATGTATTTTAATAAACACTGCCTTTATAATTATTTAAAGTGTGTATACATTTTTTTGGGACGCCCTGTATATATATATATATATATATATATATATATATATATATATATATATATATATACACACACACACACACTGTATATATACTGTGTATACACATATATACACATATTACAAATATTTCCTATGATTCCGGACTTTTGACACATCCTGTATATTAAACATAATAACATTATCACCACCGAACTAGAACTTACACATAAATTTCTACAAGGAAGCTTTTTGTGTCCCCTACTTTTTCTGCTCTATATAAGTTTTTTAGAACTCTCATAATGGGAAAGGCTTCCAGTATGCGGATGATACCTCCCTGATATGCTCAAACAACGATCCCTAAATGAGATAATAAATGGAGACATCGCGTTAGTATGTGACTGGCTGAAAGCCAATCAATTATCTTTAAATAAAAATAAAACAAACTTTCTGATAATCACAAAAAAGAAGTTAATACCAGACTTTAATATTATTGTCGACTCGCACATGATCTTGCGTGTCACTGAAGGGAAATTATTATGAGTTGCGCTTCATAAAAAACTATCCTTTCGTCGACATGTTGAAAATATTGATCATAAACTATCGAAAATCTCGTTTATGTTAACAAGATTACATTTCCTTCTCACAGATACACTTAAAACGCTATACTTTTCTCTAGTTTATCCATATCTCACATACAATATTACCGCATATGGAAATGTATGTGATTACACCATTGACTCTTAATTAAAAACCAGAAGAGAATTATTAGAAAAATTGCCAAACGCAATGTTACCTTTAAGCAACTGCGTATATTACTTTTAAAGATATTTAAAGTATAGATGTGCTTCCAAATGTTCAGTTGCAAAACAATTTGCCTCAGTAGTATGGGCGAAAAATGGACGAGTGCAGAGATAATGATCAATGTTGCAAAAGGGGGTGGGGTATGTTGCAAATGGGATGGGGGTATGCGATGAAGGGGGAGGGGGTATGTTGAAAAGGGGATGGGGTATGCAACAACTCAATGCTGCAAAGGGGGGAGGGGAATGTTGTAGGTGCAACAAGGGGTCATGGAACTTGGAGGCGGCGTTATCCCCCAAGAGAAAGACAGAAGGAGAGAAAGGAAGAGAGCTGTTCACCTGGCAGAAGCCAAGTGCATATTAACACTTCAGCCGACCCGCCGCTGTTTTATTAGTTGTAAATCAGCCAGTTGGCTTAATCCGCCAGTTGGCTTAGAAGGTGTAAATGGCTTGTACAGGTTGAGTTGCCAGGTTGTGCTTTTTTAATTAAGGCCTATATTATTAACTGTTGGCTTAGAAGGCATAAATGGCTTGTTCAGGTTGAGTTGCCAGATTGTGCCATTTATTTATTTAATTCTTAACAGTTGGCTTAGAAATCCGTCAGTAGGTTTAGAAGGCGTAACCAGCCATTTGGTATAATTGTCTACAACCAAAAGAATTAAATAAAACAACATTACATCATTCTGTTTATTAAATATTGGAAATATATAGAAATTAAATATACATTGGAATGATCAAATTAAAAATAATAATAGTATAAGAAATATGAACGAGGAATATGCATATAATAAAAAATATAACCGTCAATATAACAGTACAGGAGAAATATACAGGGTGGGCCGTAAGTTTCCATACATAGGAAAATTTAAATTATGGTCTTCACGTGCGTCGGTATTTGGATCAGCAGTTTCCGGATGCTTGGATTGGTCGGCGTGGTCCTGTGGAGTGGCCTCCCAGATCCCCAGATCTCACCCCCCTTGATTTCTATCTTTGGGGGCACTTGAAGGCCATGGTGTATCAGGAAAAGATACGAGACATAAATCATCTAAAGGAACGTATCACCAACGCCATTACAAGCATAACGTCAACTGTGCTAATGCGTGTTCATCAACAGTGGGGAACACGTATTGAAATGTGTTTTCAAAACAATGGCAACCATGTAGAGCATATTATATAAATAAAAATGGTTGTCCATAAAAAAATGTTTATTTTTCCTATGTATGGAAACTTACGGCCCACCCTGTATATATACACAATTATATTATGGAAATATAGAGAAAATAAATATACATTGGAATGATCAAAAATAAAAAAAAAAAAATAATAAATAATAATATAGCAGAAACACACACACACACACACACACACAATTATGTTAAATAAATAAATACATACACTTTATCTACTACCGCACAAAATAAAAATAAGAAATACAAAACGTATAGCCATCAATATAGCAGTACAGGCGAAATATATATATACACAATTATGTTAAATAACTAAATACATTTCACTTTGTTTTCAAAACACTAAACTCACACTTAATCGAGTCTACAATTACATCATTATTGCTCTGCATTACGCAGTATACGCGGTTTAATAATATTTCACCGCTTAAGGTATAGGGAAACTTGTACTCGATATGAAGGGCCGGCCTTCATATCGTTCAGTCCTATATTTGTTCCCACTTTACAACCGGTTGGCAAGTTATCTTTAAGTACGTCTAGAATACAATCAAAAGCACGCACAAAGAGTTCATCGTTAGCCACAACGTCAAATACAAGTTTATAAACACGCCTTTCCAACCGAGGGTTTATTTCTACCGACCCGAGCTTTTCAATCGTGAACGCTTCTTCACACTGCATAGCTGCAGTTGAAATAATCGTCTAAGTCGTTACGACAGCTGCGCAGGGACAAGAGCGTTATTATCAGAAGCATTCTTCCACATCAACCGTATATCAATGCATGGCCGATCGTTATTTATACACAACGTACATGCAACGGCATATGAGGGGGTGTCACTAATCTGCTCTCTTCTTGTACCTACACCTGTAGGAATTTTATAACGATCTTCACTCCACTTCTCAACTATCACGAAGATTGTATTCATCTCCTCGACACTTAAATAAACAACATTCCGTTTGTTTGTTTGTCTACAATCCGTTTCCAGTACATAGTTAACGACACCGGATTTACGCCTGAACGCGCGCAACGACTTCGTCACGGACACATCGTACACGGCATTGAGAATGCTGCTCAAAGGAAGTTCCATCGTATTCGAGGAGCGCACGTCCACTCGGCTCAAGCTCTGAGATAACTATGAAGCACATGCAACGCGACGGTTCAACGGGAGGAGTGAGTCATACCATAATCTAATGAAACGTGTACGGCGCTGATCCAACATGAATCGTTGTATCCCATTATATTTGGCAGGTGTTTTGAGAATTTTTCCAATACAGGAAGTAATATCGGTTTTAATGTTTTATCACTCCCACTCTCCCGAATACGCACCAGGCATTTTCCTTCAGGGTAATTTTCACGAACTAAACACATTTTATAACGGTTTTAATGTTTTACCACTCACCACACGTTCATTTCCACAAACTAAACATCTTCACATTCCGGCGCACTATTTGAGAGGAACATATGCCCATATTTTTCCTGTTAAAAACTCACACAGGGCATTAGCCACAACCTCACTACAAACTTCGTTATGATATATATTAATATAGTGGTAAAAATACTTAAGATTCTCCATGATGACGAGATTTACATTTTCAGTCGCAGGGTACGAGTGCTCGGTATGATGCAACATGACATAATAACGCTTGTCACACCACTCATCAACAAGACTCACTATCCATAACCGTTGTTTCTATTCTGCACGTGTTTCTTTTACTTCACGGTATATGTAAGCTTTTATAAAGTTTAGTCCTACAACATAGTTCAACACATCACTTGTCCCACGAAATCCTACAATGCTCTCACCAGAATAGCCATAGAGTATTTGTACATCTTGCTCCTTCGCACGATTCAATGTAGCCTTAAAAGCATCAAAGGAGGGTGGAATAGGGAGTTTTTCAGTATCCACCACATCTTGATACTTTGCAGAATACCATTTCATAAGCGTTGAGCAAGCAGTATTAAAGGTAGCCATTACTATTTTCTGTCTACGCGGGAGAACACACGTCTGATGTCCAGGGCTTACTGCGATCAACTGAGCACGCAGGGAAGCCCAGGTAGTAGCATGACTCACGTTGCTGGTCTTACAGTGGGCGGAGCTTAGAACTTTCTCCTGTGTAAACACACACACACACACACACAAAGGAGAAATTGAAACGCTAATTGAAACACGATTTATTTAATAAACGAAATATTCAAGTGAGTCAAAAGTAGCGCCCGATTTCTGTCAGTTGATTGTTTGTTTGCCATTTGTATTACAGTGTACAAGAAGGTAGAAATAAATGAATGACATGTTTATCTAACCATTTATTCGGGGGAAAATTATTACGGAACTGTACCAAGCTGTTTTACTTGCAATTTTCAAAGTGCCCTCCCTCGTGATCGATGCACAATTGCAGCCGAGCAGGCACAGAGTGGCACACACGCCTGCAGAGTTCGATATCAATTTCCTCAAACTTTGCAGTGATTTGAGCCTTCAATTCCTGAATGGTACGAGGCTTTTCACGATAAACAAGGTCTTTCATGAGCCCCCAAAGAAAGAAATCTGGAGGTGTAAGGTCTGGGGAGCGTGCCGGCCACTCGATCGGACCGCGGCGGCCGATCCACTTTCCGGGAAAGTTTTCATCAAGCCACTAACGAACATGACGTCCATAATGAGGTGGAGCTCCATCTTGCTGGAAATAACAGTCCTGATCTTGTACCCTGGGCCAAAAGAAGGTTTGCAGCATATCCAGGTAAATTTCTGCAGTGACAGATCCCTCAAAGAAAAAGGGTCCAATTATCCCTAATGGGGATATGGCTGCCCAAACTGTCACGCCAGGTAAATTTACCTCCTTCTCAACTGTCACTCTTGGGTTCTCCGCAGCCCAGTAGACACAATTGTGTCTGTTAATTGTGCCGTTAAGCTTAAAACATGCCTCATCTGACCACCAGATGTTGTCTAGCATTGTGTCCTCTTCGTCAAGTTTAGCTAAGAACTCTTCGCAAAATTGAAGACGGCGGTCGTCATCTCCATCATGAAGGGCATGCAGTAAGCGTGGAATGTAAGGTTTCCATTTTTTCTGGTGAAGGATACGGATAACACTTGATTGGCTCACTTCCAACTCTGCAGATAAACGGCGAGTTGACTTTTGCGGACTTTGTTCCAGTCTCCTGATGGCTTCTTCAGCCTTAGCTACATTCGTTGCCGTTTTCGGACGACCGGACTTCTTTGCAGTGGCTACCGACCCTGTTGCTTCAAATTTCTCGACAATCAATCGTATGTTTCTTCCCTGGGGTGGGTTAATATCGAATTCCTGTGCCAAACGGCGTGCCGCCATCGTTGGTTGTTCATTACATTTGTAGTAATGTTTCACGGCCGCAATGCGTTGATTCATTGAAAGGTAATTCATGGTTCAATTTGGTGCAAATTCAGTAACTTTCCAAACTCTCAGCAATAACCTGCAAAACAAAAACAAAAATAAATAAACTAAGAAAATAAATAATCTGCAAGACAATTATTAACAACATGACTTCCCAGAAAGAATCTGACAGCAGAAAAAACAGAAATCGGGCGCTACTTTTGACTCACCCTGTATATATATATATATATTTATATATATATATATATATTTACAAATACGTGTAATAAATAAGTGGGCAATATACATATCAAATATTATATTCAAGGTATATATATTTACAAATACAGTACGTGTATGTAATAAATAAGTTAACAATAGACACATCAAAGATTATGGTAACCAAACGGTACGGTATCATAGGTACCAGGTAACTGGTAACGTTTCCTATAGGTGTTACGGCACATCTTTCTACCCCTAAGTTCCTTCACGCCCCCCAGCTTCTGCGCCCGAAAATTGTGGGTGCCTACAGTTAGTTGGGGCGGCCGATCGCCCTCATAATCATCCAAACATACTAGATCCTTCAACGATTCAAAGTTAACGACCCGCCGATTCGCATGGTTGAGCGTGATACCCTTTGCCTTCACGATATATTTCATATCCTCCCCCACCCTCACCCGTACCCCATAAGTTTTTGGTCCTGTTGAGACAAAAGAGTCGGCGTATGCGGTGTCTCCATACTCATCCTTGATCTCATCAGTCAACTCGCCGAGAAATTCACCAATAGGAGGCATGTATTCACCCTCCCTCTCTGTGAATATCACACTATCTGTATCAGCGTACAATACGCTCCGCCCAAGAGAATGCAATAAGCCCCAAAGTTTGATGCGTGCGTAGGCCGTTGTGAAGCCGGCTACAGGTATGTTTGTAACCCGTGAGGTATCTGTGGCCAATTCGGTATTGTTGTACTTTATTATGTAAGTATTATCTACATTCATGATCTCCATGACCTCTTTATCGGGAGCATTGGCATAATCCCAAACTTCACTATAACTTTGTGCCAAATGAATGTTCCCTTTGCCGGTATTCTGTGCAAATTTTCCCCAAAGACTGTTTAGACACAACTTTGCACTAAAGCGCTTGCCAGGGTTCTTTACAATTTGGGATCGGTCAAGCTGTATACCTTCACGGTAACGTTGAATATAGGCCGACTTTTCATCTTCGGTATCAACTCCTCGCGGATACCCTGATGCTTCGACCTTATCTTTCAAAAAAGCGTTTATATATGGTGTGAAAAGGTTGGGTAGCTTCTGAAACCTCCACACCTCATGTATCTTCAATATGCTGTAGCCATGGCGAACAGCTAGATCCAGCTCTGGACTTGTATATACACCTCTAATCTTACGCTGGTGGGTTGTATGGTCACAATCACCATTGTTCTCTTCTGCGCACTTCACGCACAAGGGAAACATGAGCTTGTGATCGATAACGGTGGGTAAGATCGGCATCCATAAATCGCGAGGGGGAAGTACGTCTACGAAAGAAAGGCCGAAATAGTACCCGTTCAAATTTCTTGAGAACTCGTCGATGGAGGGTAGGTCAGGCCCTACCAGTTTCTCAGGCGCACCTACGGGGTACGGATTGTTCTTCATCACGTAGGGGTATAATGAACAGAAGTCGTAGTAATGGAGTTTCACACCCTCCGTAGGCGGAAAGTATAGCTTGAAGGGATTTGTACGCCCTCCGAACAAGCTATTACCGCATTTGAGAGGATCCAGCACCATTGAACGCTTGATCGTGTTTATTTCTTCACGGTACTGTCCGTCTGTCTCCATCCCTGCATCATACTCATGCTCCCACAAGACTTTGTGAGAGAACCGGGATCCTATAAGTTGATCGCGGGTGCGGGTCCACGCAAGACAGTCGGCAGGAGATCTACCGTGGATATCTCCTGCGATTCCACACTCAGGACGGGGGCATCCGTGCCACCAGCAACCGTTAAAGGAGTACACAGTGTTCTCACCAGTAACACGGTTTTCACTTAGACCATCAACCCAAAAACACGACCATTTACCTTAATGGGCACTTCACCCGTGTTGCGGGCATGCTTTATGTATACGCATGTCTGCTGTTGTAGGTGTAAGAGCCAGTAAATAGCCTTGTGCCCATAACTGCGGGGATTGTTTCTGTGAATAATGGCTAAGGTGTCTTTAGGCATGAAGTTATTCTTGAACACCGTAAAACATAATGAGGCGATGGAGGTTGCGACTTGCAACGGATCGCATTTGAAACGACCTATGTACATCCTTCTAAAGGCCTGGAAACATACTCTAAGCACGCGCACATCATTCACGCAATAACGCTCACATTCATCAGCTATATTATAAGGACTAGATTCATTAAAACTGTTGTAGTATCGGTCAAAATCTTCACGTTCATCTGTACTCATACATTCATAGTTAAAGTAATTTGGGTGGAGGTAGTCCTACGTAATTTAAAGTTTCGCTAGTGAGGAATGTGTAAGGGAAATATCCTTTTGAAACTTCAGCTACGCCCATCACCTTGGGTAGCTTTGCTAATTTACAAGGTGTGAATAATAAAGTGTCTTTAAACTGTACATTACCTCTTATTTGCATCTGTATTAGTTTGTTGCCTCTTTTCAAGGGTCACCTGTAAATATCTCAGATGACTCGTGCTCAAGCAACTCCTTATAAAGGAACTGTGTGTCAAATTTTGCCCCGTTATGGGCGAGAATATACACAGTCATTTTTTTTAACTTGTCCGCTAACTTGACAATATAGGACACAAAGAGTTTCACAGGGCTATCGTACGCACTCGTTTTAAAAACGTTTGTACGTTTACCGCATTTGTGACACTCATCACATCGATCTCCATACACTCATCACAGATAGTCTGGTTTACAAGTAAATGTGGAATAACCTCTCTGGTTTCTGCGTTCGTGTATGTATCTATATCGTTGTACACAGTTATACAAGGGTTATTTTTAGGCTTGGCATCTTTCATATAACATACATGCTTTACTCCATCCGCCTTATATTTCTCATGGCATGTAGGACAGTGAATTTCATAAAATTTATGCCTGAAATTCCCCCAATTATTCATCATATGAAACATACCACATTCACAGACTCTCATTTTCCTGCACGTGCCAATTGATTTATGAAGCTCAAAACAGTTATTATTGAAAAATGTGCATCTACACACATCACAGTCCTTCTCAGCTTCAACTACACGGCTTTCACATTTGGAGCTTTTACACTGCTCACATACCATGTGGCAATCTTTACAATGTTTCACTATATCATCCGCAAACTCGATACATCCCTTACACAAATCATGATGTCGCCCATATTTTCGACTTTTATCATAACTCGCGTAAAGGTCCCTTATATTACGGATGGGGAGATACGTTGTCCCTGACAGTCCTAAAATAAGTAGGGCCTTGTACGATCTCTCACACTGCTTTTAAAAACATACACAGTCTACGACGATCATCCATTCCAAATACAACTATACGAACATTCATTTCCTGTTCTACCCTTCTCAGCTCTTCAGGACCCATATTACAGTCAAACTCAAGTTTACAGTCTACAGCTAGTTTACGGGCACGCTCCACTACCGTAGGCAACCAAATGTTTTTGACCCTGTATTTTACAGTAAACATACGAGCCAAGACTACTGCTATAAAGCCGCAACCACGATCGACGTTTATATGCCGTCTAAAAAGCCTGAGAATTGAAGTTAAGAGTATAAGGTGTGGCGCTATGACCCGCAACACGGTATACACGGTCAATATTTACCGTGAAGTTGTCCATATTGAAGGCTATACTACTTTGAGAGGCCTGCATTATACGGCCTTATATACTCTATATCTTCAGCTGCCAAACGTCTGAAAGGTATTACTACCCAAAAATCATCTACATCTCCGTCATCTGACCCGAATCCAAAAGACAGCATCGTCCTGACTTCACGTTCGTCGCGGTTCTGAAGGGCAAACTCTACAATACGCTCAACTATGCGCCGTAGTCCGTGTTCAACACCATTGCTATACACAAGGAGATCAACCCTGACTATATACCGATTTCTAGTCAAGACTGGGTGGGGGCATCGGTACGCACCAACTCGAATGTTATGCCATCCTCAACAGAGCGAGAAGCTGCTGCGGAGGATGTACAAGGAGTTTACAGGAATAAGGGGATATATTTTTATTTGAGGAAGGTACTATTGTGGGGGTTGTGTCGTAAGACGTAGAGGGTTGGGGCTCTACTACTGGTGGTCTAACAACCGGCGCAATCCTGGCGCTTTATACCTGACGTGGAGGGCTCTTCATCATGTCCGCTTTGAATTGTCGCGTGCTACAGGTATCGCTGGTGAGGATTCGTCGGCGGGGAAGGATCTGTGATCACAACTACTGTCGTCGGGGTCATCTGTAATCGATGATGGGGTGCTGTACCTCATCGTCATTCACGGTTCTGTGGGAGAAGAGAAAAACAAGACTGTAGAATATAAGGAGCACTCAAAATTTGTAATATTTTGTAAATGACCCACTTAGGAGTGTGACGTGTTAGAAATGGACTCTGTAGAAAAATTCAGGTTCACGAGCCCATCCACATGTATTATATCTGGACCTACAGGATGTGGTAAAACTGTGTTTATGCTTAAAATCATTAAAGAAAAGGGAGAGTTCTCAAAATTTGCATAAAGTTATATGGTGCTATTCGACGTATCAATCAGTGTTCAACGAGTACCAAGATGATATTTTGTTCCACAAAGGTGTATATGATGTTAATTCGTTAAAGGGAAATGAACATACAGTCATTGTAATTGACGATCTCATGTTGGAGATGGATAAAACGTTTGCCGAGACATTTACAGTATTCTCCCACCATCTTAACATAAGCGTGTTCTTCATCAATCAGAATCTATTTTTCAAAAATAGATACATGCGCGAGTGTCGTTAAATACACAATATCTAGTCTTATTCGCGCAACGTAGAGATGTATCACAAATTGGGGTATTAGCCAATCAAATGTTCCCGAATCAGCGTAAGGAGTTTTTGGAAGTTTATAAAAAGCTACAAGCCCGTTACGGATATTTGCTTTGCGACCTCATCCGCGAAACACGTTTAGGGTGCTTCTAAGAACGAATATATTTCCAAACGAGCCTGAAACGGTGTATATTCCAGAATGACAAAGAGGCTAAAGAAATACAGAATTAATAAAAATCTATCATCGACTGCCCCGGGCAATGCAGCAGATGTTTTTAAAAATATCGACTCCGACTTTTTAAAATGCATCTGTGAAATCTGTCTTAACGTTATAAATTGCAATGTATCAATGAAACCACCTCAGAAGGCTCGCCTACGCCGTTACAAGAACATAATACGTGCACTCGCTCGTAAAAGTCAAACTGTAGGGAAGAAAAAACGAATTATTGTACAAAGAGGAGGGTCATTCCTCCCATCTTATTTTCAGTTTTGGGTCCTTTACTGACTAGATTAATATAATGAAGAAAGTGGTAGTGATTCCACACGAGTGTATGCTTCACTGCAAAGGAATCCAGACACGGATCTAGATCCCCGTAAAAGCAGGCTTAAAAGAATGGAAAGCGAATTGCTAGCCCTATTAAACAGTGAAAAAACACCTGATGAGAAAAGAATCTTATACCAAGAAGCTCTGCAGAAATTTCTTCACGAGTACGAAAATTATAAGAACCCGACAGAGATTCCCGTGGTTATTAGGCACAGCACGGGAACGATGGACATGGTGACATAGGACCTGTGCCGACGATACAGCTGACCAACCAAAGATTAAGGGTCGGCACACAGAACATCGAGCATGTATTAAAAAGCACCCTCCCACATACATTGAGGAATAAAGGTTTAAGTCTTTATAATCTATTGAATGAGGACCCCCATACAATGGACCGATACAGGCGAGATCATTGTGGAAGGAGTAAAGGTACAGGGATCGAATATCGTAGACATCGTCCATGATCTGGTGAGAAAGTGGGATAGGCCCTCACCATCAGGATGGAAGCATATTAAAGCAAGACTACAACAAATAAATGTCCCCAAAACAATGATAGGAAATCTGAACAGGTTAAAAGACTTGGAACATGCGACGCACGTGACACAATTGAAGACGCCATCACCCCCGGCGGTAACACCTTTGAAGAGGCGAAAGAAGAGGTTAAACAACGGTCAACCCTACCCACGTGCCTCTAAAATACGCAAATGGCTAACATATTAAGAAGACGTTATTATGACATTTCTAACCCAGCCTCCTACGGAGGCGTAGATAGACTGTACAGAAGTGTTTGCGGAGTAGGAAAAAAAGATGTTGAGAAACTTTTGCGGGAGCAGGACGCTTATGCACTTCATAAGCCTGTGAGAAAAAGGTTTAAACCAGCCAAGACAACAGCTGCCTCGATTGACTCTATTTGGCAAGCAGTTTTAACAGACATGCAAAGATATTCTGTGAATAACGATGGTTACCGCTACATTCTATTCAT
This sequence comes from Bathynomus jamesi, assembly GCA_023014485.1. Classification (NCBI taxonomy): domain Eukaryota; kingdom Metazoa; phylum Arthropoda; class Malacostraca; order Isopoda; family Cirolanidae; genus Bathynomus; species Bathynomus jamesi. The sequence goes on along the minus strand of JAJOZX010000646.1, from coordinate 845,835 downwards.
AATAGATGTATTCTCTAGATATCTGTGGCTAATTCCTCTGAAAAATAAATCACCTGAAACAGTTGCTAAAGCCACCAAAACACTGATGTTAAAAGAAAACAGGGTTCCTGGCTATTTTTGTATGGATATGGGGAAAGAATTTATAGGCCGTGCTTTTCAGAACATGTTGACAGAGTTTAATATCAGCTATTACACAACCAATTCTATACATAAGGCTTCTTCAGCTGAAAGAGTTCAATGTACCATAAAGGAGCGCATGCACCGCTATTTTACACATAAAAACACACACAGATTTCTAGACATTCTGGAATCATTGGCATCACCCTACAACCGCTCACACCATCGCACGATTGGGAGAGCACCAAACGAAGTTTTAGAAAGGGTTACGCTTCCAGTGGTGAGAAGAGGTGGAACACCACCACCATACTCTGCGCGTTTCAAAATCAATGATTATGTAAGGCTGTCGCGTTCGGGAAATAAATTCGCGAAGGGATTTGAGCAAGGATGGACACGTGAGATTTTTAAAGTTAGGGCTATGAGACCCAAAGGTGAGATAATGATGTATTACGTTGAAGATTTGAATGGGGAAGAAATCGTTGGAGGCTTTTACCGCGAGGAGTTGCAGAAGGTGGCATTTAATTTAGGAAAAAATGTGTTTAAAATTGAGAAAATTATAGGAAGCAAAGGTTCAGGAAAGAGAAAAATGTACCTGGTGAAATGGCTAGGGTACCCAGAAAGCTTCAACACCTATATAAAAGCTGATGCAATAATGAAGCTTAAATAGTATGCAACATGGCTCCTAACCATTTCTACGTCACACTCCCGTCCTCCTCGTCCCTGTCTGTACACCCTAACAACACACTAGCCAACTTTGTAACAGATCTCCACGGACCCATTGAATTGGGTCGTGATTCGTATGAGGTGGGGGTGTGTGAAATTCAGCTGGACACCCTCTTTTTAAATATTGATTATAAAGATACCGTGTTTACGATTCTTAGAGACTGTCGTGAGTGTGCAAAAGCCGGGTAACTCGGGATGAAACTATACGTATCGCCCGGACTAAGGTTGCACGGTATTACAGTACAGAAGTAACAATAGGGCCGGGCCATTATTGTTCGGCTGAGGATGTTGTAAGAGACTTAAACGTAAGTTTAAAAAACTCAAATCTTACGAATGATTTATTATACGAAATCGTAAACAAAGGAAACCCTGCACATACTCTAATCCTAAAATCAAATGCTAACAGAAATATTAGACCGAAGTGTGTTCAAAATTATAACCTAGGGGCGATATCGATCAGCCTTCCAAAGAGACACATTTCACGAGGCACAGCATGACTTGTCCAGCCTAATGTATCAATTGAAGATGAGAAATTGGGTGAAAGCTCTCAGCCACCAGACATGTGCTATATTTACAGCAATATAGTGGAGCACCAGTTTGTTGGGGATACCCAGGCACGCCTGCTGCATTGCCCATATCCCCAACCATAGAGGAAGGAGTTTGAGTATTACATATGACAGACCCCATTATGTGAATGCCGCAACTAATCTAATAACCAATATCTCAATATATATAAGAACGATTGAGGGTAAAAATTTCCCATTCGGTGACGGGAACTTAACAGTGAAGCTGCACTTTCGACGCACTGATTTATAATGGACAGAAAGCCTTTCACCGTCTATCGGGGGTGAAGGGGTGAGATACCAGCGTGATAGTGGACTTGGGTCCATTTTTTCAACCATACTACGTACGGCTGTTCCTTTGCTGAAGAGGGGTGCCAGATACCTCGGAAGGCGCTACAATCAGGTCTTAACACTGCAGAAGACATATTGGCTGTCTCTAAACCTAAAGAAGCTCTAAAAAAACATTTAAAACGTCCACGGGATGAAATCGTCAAAGATGCAAAGAGAAAAATGCGTGGTGGTGGGAAGAAGAAGAGGAGTGGTCGGAAGAAGGGATTACCATCACGTGGCATTAAGCGTAAAAGAACATAAAAAAAGAAGTGTTGTAAGCGAATGAAACCTATGGTTGACCATTTTTTTAACTGATATAAGCTAAGGACATTGATCTCATGAATCATAGTTTGTTTACTACTTGTCGAGAGAGGAGGCACTATTTCTAACTCGTTATGGCACGCTTCATCCATTCGTGCAGTTCATAATGCTGTAAATCGGAGCTATCCCTCTTTGAGATGCCCCCAACTCAAGTTTCTATTGAACACAGTGACTTCATTACAATTAGCCCTTTAAACACAATTAGTTCCCCGAGTGCCTCTATAGAATTCGTGATACCCAGCTCAGGCCCTTACTTTTTTGATCCAAGCTGTGTGCACATGTACGCTAAACTACGTATAGCCCATTCTGATGGAACGGACTGCGCTGACAAATATGCTGTATACCCTGACACAAACTTTCTGCACTCCATATTCAACCAGTGTGACGTATATTTAAATCAGGTCAACATATCGGCAGGCATGGGGTACTATCACCTACGAGCCTATCTGGCAAATGTCCTCATCTTTTCCAAAGAAGCGAAGGCTACCTTTTTAAGTGCCGAGGGATTTTATCAAACTAAAGACGAAAGTAGTATAAAGGACAAATTTAAAAATTCTAAAAAGATATACGAGTGTTTTGGACGTCTGCATACAGATTTCACATTCCAGGAGAAGTTGCTTGTGAATGGGGTGGATATGAAAATAAAGCTCACCCGCACGATCCTGAGATCTGCTTAAATCTGAATGCTGATCAAGAAGAGGGAGCAAAACCCGTTGTGGTTCACATTATGGAGACATACCTCCGCGTACGGCGAGTGAAATTAAATTCACCAAAACAACTAGAAATTGAGAAAAATTTACTAAACGCTATAGTAAAATACCCTATTCACAGAGTACAAATCAAACTATACACGGTGCCTTCAGGGTTGGCGTCGAAGCAGATAGAAAACATCGTCCTGGGAAATCTTCCTAAAAGGATATTAATCGGAATGCAGAACCATCCTTCGGTGAATGGAAAATATAAAAAGAGTGCCTTTAAATTCGAGAATTTCGGACTTAAAAATATAACTCTATACGTTAATGGCATTGCGTTGGGAGGAACATTGAATATGGACTATTCATCAGACGCTGTGTTACCGCTTTGCGCGAGAGCCTATAGTAATCTGGCCCATATTGCAGGTGATTGTGATGAGCTCTGAGCTCGGTAATGGGGTAACGCAGAAAGAATTCATTGATCAATTTAACCTTTATCCGTTTGACATTACATCTGACTTATCTGCTAGCGTAAATACGCATTTAAGTCCACAACAGAGCGGAAACATCTCAGTTAGGTTGGAATTCACCAAGCCTATAGACGCGCATATTAGTGTACTAGTATACCTCGAGTCGCAAGCCCTAATAGAAGTAGACAGATTTAGGGGCGTTATCACCGACTTTTAAAATGGATGCGAATACACTTCAGAGAGTAATGAATAGTGAACGAATCACACGTTCCACATTTATCGGTGTGTTTGCGAAGAATGAAACATTGAATTTGCCAACTACGCGAGATTGCGGTAGCCTTATTGTGAACACAGATGTCATCGGTAATGAAGGGATTCATTGGTTTGCAATCTATTTTAAAAATAGGGACCGCCTGTATTATTTTGTAAAATTTCTCGATCAGTTACATATCCCCGAATTTGTACGGAACCCATTCCGGTTACAAGGATATTTTAGTAATACATGCGGGATGTACTGCATTTCATTTCTCATGCATATGTCACGTGGTAAAGACTTTATAAATTTTTAAAAATTATTCGACCCGTGTCACACTCAACGAAACGATGAAATGGTATGCAGACAGATAAAAAGCCATTTTCCAATTGTGCGTACTCCTTGTATAGTATGATGTTTTGTTCGTGTATATATATATATATATTTGTAACGTTAGTTTGTATATTCTGTAGTTTAAGATGGTTATTGTACTAAAAATATGATTTCTTTCATTTAATAAATTGATGAAAATACATTGTCTTCTTTCCCCCCAAAAAAGATGGAAACAAAAAAACACTTACATTATTTCGTCAATGATGTGACAATCGTTGGGCTGACTGCTCGGTAATTCCTCCGTATTCAGGTCCATGACACGAGGTTCTTCAAAAGATTGTATAACACGTGTCAAATCCTCATCGGATCTTAAAGGAGAAAGAATAATGTTCATACTGAATCTTTTTTAATAAAAACATATCAGAGTATACATATAGTAAGAGTATTACAGTGTGAAGATATCTTTGAACCGCTCAGAGAAGTTCCTTTAAGAGATAATTACGAATAACATTTAACAAAAACATGCAAAAGATTGCTATAAAAAATTCAATGAATCGATTTTAGCGTAATTGCGATTACCTAAATGATGTATTTGACGAGATACTACATCCCTCCATATATACATGTTAAAATAATCTTCTTTCTGGCAGTTTGTGAATAATTGACTCCAAAAAATAAAGTTATAGACACTTACATTTCTATGGTAGTCCCTTGCGTCGGATCGTAAGGAGCGTCATTGCAAATATCATCAACGGTTTGCATTGGAAATAATCCAGCCCGGTCAAACGCATTAAAAAGATTAGTTTTGGACAATGCTACAATGTCACCATCTTGATATAAATCCGGAAAACTATAAATTTCTTGATTCATGGCGGAGGGAATGTTTACTCACTGACAGAGGGAATGTTTATTCACTGGTGAAAATAACTACTCTGACTCCCAGCTGAAAATATTTCCTTTTATATGTACGATCACTAAGCACCACCCCAAAAGACTAAGAACGGTTCGTAATGATTGGTTATCACTGTAACTGGGCGGGGTCTAATTTGTGTACCAATCGTAACACCGATATAACGGATCCATGCTTTGGACGACTAACAGTGTCTTTATATTCTCTCCGTAGATTTAAAGCTCGTATTACCCTTTGCTGTCTCTACCACGGCAATATTTGCGCCCAAACTTGGTTTTCCCCAACCCACCCCTTTATGCAATATCACTCGCAACATTGAACAACCATCTCTATAGAAGATTTCCAGAATGTGCATTATTATTTTTTGCGGCCATACTAATTGAGTCAATTTTTCGGATGCATGTCGTTATAGGAATATATTCATTGCGGCCATACTAAATTGAGCCTCATTTTTTCGGATGCAGTTCGTTATAGGAATATATTCATCAAAGTGGTTCAACTCAGTACCGCAGGAAACAAAATTAGCGCCGCTATTCTTCATTACTCTGACATTAACAGCACAGTAATATCCTATGACACAAACATCAAATCTAGAAGATTTTTGTGCATTATCATGTTTTGCTGCCATACTATTCTTTATACTTCTCGCGTAGGAAGGTGATTAATTTGTATTTAGTTATTGAATGTCTGCTTGGGATGGTAGATAAATGGGTACCCTACAGTAGGTATCCCAGTGGTTAATACGCTGGGGTGATGGTTGAAAGATCAGGCGTTGATATTTCAGCCACTACAGCGATTCCACGTTAAACTGTAGGTCTAAGGCGGAGTGAAAAGTTTGACCCTCGTCAAAATGAACAATTCGGGCAAAAGGAAAACCGAATTAGCTATTATTATTACTAATGTAATAAATTTACACAACGGTTGGGTTCCAGTTACAAAAATCTCTCTCTCATATATATATATATATATATATATATATATATATATATATAAGAATTTTAAATTCAGTTTTACCTTCACTAGCAAAAGTAATTTTATTAATTTCTTTCCATTTTTTTGATTAATTAATTTCAATAACTATGAAGATGAAAAAATATAAAAACATTTATATACAGGAAAAGCAATCGCATGAGGCGAGTGGAGACGAAAGCGAGTATTTTGGTGAAAGTTTGACCCACACTCCATTCTCGCCAGCTCGCTGTCAACCTTTGCGACCTTCAAAAAAGCCTCGGGCTAATATGGGTGAATCTTTTAAGTACCTGCCTCCACTTCCTCCTCGTCTAACAACGTGAAAATAAACGTTATTGTATGAGAATAATTGTTATTGCCAAATTTAATATACATTTCAGTATATCTTCGATATATTATTAAACCTGTTTTCATATGGAAATTTAATATAAATATATATATATATATTTCAAATCGAAAGAATTAATAAAATGAACGAAAAAATTTACGAAATTTTAGACATAGAGGAATGACAAAAGTAAATAGACCTTTAGGTGAAGTTAGTTAAAATAATTATGTATATATAAAGTGTGTATTAATATTTTTGTATGAAATTAACTTGAAAACAAATGAATAAAGGAATATGTTATTGGATTGATTTATTTTTTATTTTTCTGATTTTGTTCAGTAGAAGATAAAGTGCGTGTATTAATTTCTATTTATTTATTTTATAAACAGAATGGTGCTTTATTTATTTCGGTTTAAATGTATTTCTTTTAATGTTACTATTGTTTTAATAATTAATTCTCTTAAAGGAGAAAGTTCGTTTGCCTTGGTAACTCGTGTGAATTAAAATAAATGGTGGTATCTAGCAACTCACCCTAATAATGTATACCTGAACAATTAAAATAAAAAGTGGTATCTGGCAACTCAACCTTCCTCTATATAAGGCCTGCTCGGCTTCAGAAGGAGCATAATGATGCGAACTGCAGTGGAATAACGATCTCTCTCTCCTTCCTTCTTAGGTTAAGACAGGTTAGTTTTCCTTTGGGGGTAAGGACATCCCACCTTCTCCCCCAAAGACCTCCTCCGTCTCTCCTTTCTCTTCCTCTCTTAGGTTAAGGCAACCCCTTTGGGGGGAGGTCATCCTCCCTTCTCCCCCCGAAGCTCCCTCCCCTCTCCCTCCATTCATTGCATACCCCCTTCCCTTCAGTGCACACCCCCTTTGCAACATTGCTCATTATCTCTGCAACATCTCTGCACTCGTCCATTTTGTGCCCACACTACTTGCCTCGACCATATTAATCGATAATATAATGGACAATCAGATGCGTCACGAGCATCAAACAAGATCTACGGAGAGTGAATATATCTCAAAGGCAAACTATCCTCTTCAATGTAATAGAAATTCTTACACTTATTTACCGGTGGAATTATGGAACAATCTATCGAATGAATTAAAAACAATCAATGCTCTCTCAGCTTTAATAAAACGATCAAAACTTATAGTCCAGGAGCTAGGACCACTTTATTTGTTTTTGAGTGCGTTTGTTTGGTGAGTTGTTTTAAGGGTAAAAATGTCTGTAGAATCCAAAAATGCTTGTCCTAGTTGCAGTAAATGGTCAGTTTTAAATGAAATTTGCTCGTTTCCATGGTAACCGCAAGTTTTTCATTTTTATTTACGGTATTGGGAAACTTTATAAATAATTGTTATTTTCTTGAGTGCTTTTGTCTGGTGAGTTGTTAAAATCCAAATATGCCAGTCTTAGTTGTGACAGATGATCCGTTGTAGGTGAAAATGGTCGACTACTATGATAACCATGTATTTTTCATGAATTTTTTGGCATAAAACTACATATTTCATCATTAGTTTTGAATGCTTTTATCTGGTAAGTTGTTTTAGGGGTAAAAATATCCATAAAGTTCAAATATGCCCGTCTCGGTTGCGACAAATGGTCAGCTATGGGTAAAAATTGTTCGGTTCCATGGTAACAGAATTGCTATCATACTGTCTGGCAACATTATCTCTTGTGCTGCGTGGCCACTCTGTTTTCAGATCTGTATCAACTGCGTTATGAAATAATACAGTATGTATTAAGCCACCACTTAATGGTTTGTGTTTGGCTAGTTACAAATAAGTTTTAATTGCCAAATATGAGGCAGATGTGTATTTCAAATATTTAGGATACCAGACAAAATTTTACAAAAATAGGATATATTTGTTATATAAATATAAAATAGCTTCAATGAAATTAATTGACCTGTTCTTTACCATATAATTATATATTAGAAAATGAACTCATCTGCATACATCTAATTTGGAATATGTATATTCCACTACTTAAGTCTGTAACTAAGCATAGGCTATTAGCCTATGCTTAGTTACAGACTTTCATTTTCATATACAGAAAAGGTGATTATCATGTTTGTTTAGACTGATAAATAATTCAGCTACGGTTTAATTAATATTTATGTTTTTTTTATGACTGTGGATATGTAGGTATGATAGGTAGTAAGAATGTGATTAACATCCTAAATCAGTTTGAGCATACAATAGGATATCATAAGGCGGAGAAACTTGAGACAGATTTGGCCATGCCAGTATCTGACAGGAAGCTAAACATACCAGATGGCATACAGCTTAAGGAGAGACTGGCCACAGGTCTTGCCTTTGACAACTATGATGAGAATAGAAAGGCACTCACTGGACCTGGTACTCTCCATGATACTGTAGGCATAACATATCAAAATATAGATGTCACAAATGTCACAGATATCACAGTCTACCTGAAATTGGTGCTGAAAAAGCTTAGTATTCTCCAGAGGATCACCTAATGCTTCCAAAAAATACATCTTGCAGGAAACTTTCCTTTGACGCACCTCAGTGTGAAGTCCAACCCTATAGAAAGAAATCGAAAGTATCCACCTCCAATTACACTATCAAATCACCTACAAAACCATTTAACCTTAAACAGGCAAGAAACAGACATAATATGGATGGTTCTATCCACTCTGCAAGAAGGATTACCAATGTGAGCAGCATGGAATAGTCTTATCACAGCAAATTGTCTTCCTCTGCAAACTGTTTGCTACCTGCAAAACAGCCTCCCGCACACACGCTTGTAGCAGAAACCCTGCGAATAGCAAAAAATGTAGCCTCCGAGTGTAATGAGAGATATGCCATTGTCACGTATGGTTTGGCCTTTGCTAAGCTAGCGTCCCAGATAAAAGTAACTGAATCACCACGATTCGATAATGTATTCATAATGTTCGGTTCCTTCCACATCATGCTGGCATACTTCAGTAGCATTGGGTTCTTTATTGATGGTAGTGGTGAAGAAACCATCATGCTAGATAGTGAAGTACTGGCATCAAGCTCTCTAAATGGCTTTCTGTCAGGCAAACACTTCAATAGGTGTAAAACTTTTCACTTCAGACATTTCCTTGAAGTACACTAGTGGTTCCCTGTCTGAATCCATACAACTGAAATTGTATCGCTTCTAGGGTAGATTTTTTATGTGACACATACAAAATACCATCTATTAAAGAAGAAGAACAGACTCGAAGAGGGATAAGTGAACTCTATGTAGTAATCACCGGATCAAATCGGAAAACACCTGAGATTTTAAAGCTGCACTGAGATCAAGGAAATTCAAAACTGCTCTACTGCCCTTCCTAGCCAGTGAATAGAGTGAAGATAAGTACAGTGAGGACCTAGAGGGGCATACATTATATATAAGCTGTGGCAATAAATGCTTTGTGTACACAACAAAAGATGGTGTTGTCAACTTGTCAGTAGGAATAATGTGGCATCATTGAAGAATGAAAGCTGATACTCGTATTGTGTTATACTTGAAGCATGTCAATGATCTAAATTCAAAAGCAGTTCTACAGATCTACAGAAGCTAAGGTTAACAAAGACCCTAAGATCCACTCTAAGGTTAGCCCGAGAGAAAGGAAAGAGTAGGGGGTTAAGAGAAGCGAATAAGGGGTTAAGTAAGGAGCAACACCTATCACTCATGGGTTAACATTCATTCAGAAAAAGAGGAAAAGTGTCTCACCATCATCATCCGCCGGCCACTGCCGACAAGTCAGAAAAATAGTCGGAGAGAATAGGAGAGGGGTGAAAGATGAAAAGAAGTAAAATAAGAACGCTTACAAACCATGCAAACACAGTCTTAACTCACTGTCATACCATGCAAACTTCAAACATGCAAGAAAAGAATTAGACATGCAAAAAAAAAAAAAAAAAAAAAAAAGTAGATAAGTTAAACAAAAAGTGGGTTAGTTTACGCTATGAGCTACATCTACATTCGCGTTAGTCTAATTTTTTTTTTTTTTTAAATAATTTTATTGCTGGCATCACACGCTGGCATGTCACAAGCTGGCATTCATCGTCAACAGACTCATCCTCGAGCACCACCACCAGAGCTTCTGTTGCTAACTTTGTTGTTTTTTAAATTAAACAACGTCAATACCTTTAAAATGTCTGTCAAGACGGTTCTTAAACATATTAACGCTGGTAGAATGAACGACTGACGCGGGAAGATTATTCCATTTATCAATTACTTTAAACGTAAAGAAGTTTTTAGCGATATTAGTAATAAAACGCCTGCCACGCAACTTAAATCCGTTATTGCGAGTATTACTATTATCGAAAGTGAACAATTTGTCAAAATTTACGTTATCGATGTTATTAACGATTTTGAAAACTTCAATAAGCTCCCCCCTTAATCTCCTAGTTTCGAGTGAATACAGGTCTAACTCATTAATCCTATCTTCATAAGGCTTATTGCGCAATGACGGAATAAGTTTCGTGGCACGACGCTGAACCCTTTCTAACCTATCAATATCCTCACGCAAGTACGGGCACCAAAACTGAACTGCATATTCTAAATGAGGCCTGACTAGGGACTTGTAAAGGGGCAATATAATATTCTTCGATTTAAATTCGAAATTACGCGCTATGAAACCTAACATCCTATTAGCTTTTGCGCAAGACTCCAGGCACTGGTTCCTAACCTTTAAATCCTTAGATACGCGTACGCCTAAATCCACTTCCTCGTCAACGCTCGCTAACTCCCTATCATCCATCGTATACGCGTAATTATTGTTGCGAGAACCTATATGCAAAACTTTACATTTGTCTACGTTAAATTGCATCTGCCACTTATCTGTCCTCTCCATAATCCTATTTCCATCGTCTTGAATCCTATTTCTATCGTCCTCGTTAACAACCTTACCGCCTATTTTAGTATCGTCCGCGAATTTTGACACGTTACTAGTCAATCCTACATCTATGTCGTTAATGTAAATTACGAATAGCAATGGGCCTAACACTGAACCCTGTGGAACACCGCTACCTACATCTAACCACCCCGATTCACTACCATTAACTACGACCCTCTGCCTCCAAGCACGAAGCCATTCTTCTAACCAGTTAGCTACGTGACCGCGTGTACCGTGCGCTTTAACCTTCGCAATTAGTCTCCTATGCGGAACTGTATCGAACGCCTTTTTAAAATCTAAATAAATAACGTCAGCTGCCCTATGCCTATCGTATTCGCGCACTATTTCGTTATAAAATTCTAACAAATTAGTTAAACAAGACCTATGGCGTCGAAACCCGTGCTGACTACTATTAATCAAACCCCTACTTTCTAAGTGATCGATAATACGATCCCTAACTACGGATTCCAAAAGTTTACCGACAATTGACGTTAAGCTAATGGGCCTATAATTGCTAGCTACCGCGCGGTCGCCTTTTTTAAAAATAGGCGTGACGTTAGCTAATTTGAAGTCTTCAGGAATAATCCCCGTTTCGAGTGACTGATTAAAAATCTTCGCTAAGGGGCCTACGATAACGTCTTTCAAATCTTTCAAATGTCTGGGATAAAAAGCGTCAGGGCCTGGAGCCTTGCTAACTTTTAGCCTATCGATATAATGCGCAATCTCAGCCTCGTAAACAGTTATTTCATCTAAAATAGTCTCGCTACTAAATGGAACGATATCGTCAACGTCGGGGACATTATTTACGTCCTCTACGGTAAAAACTGTCGCAAAAAAGTTATTGAAAATACCCGCCATCGCCTGAGCGTCAGAGGCCAAAGCGCCATTTACATCCACGAGAGGGCCTATGTTATCCTTTACCGGCTTACGATTATTTACGTATTCAAAAAACTTTTTTGGATTATGTTTACTATCCGCAGCTATAACTATCTCTAAATTACGCTTGGCATTCCTAACTGATCTTTTAACCTGACGTCTAAGCTCGATATACCTATTAAAGTTAGCTACCTGGCCATTGCGCTTGTTAAGTCTATACGCTCTATTACGCTCGTTTATGAACTCGCCTACTTCCCTAGTCCACCACTTCGGCCTACCACGATTTCTAACGCACTTGGGCCTACGAGGAATAAACTCCCTTTCAATATTCCTAAAACTTTCTTTAAACGCCACCCAACGCAAATTTGTATCATTACCCATAAATAAGTTATCCCAGTCCACTACTCTCATCCTATCAGCAAAACTATCAAAATTAGCCCTACGAAAATCAGGGACTTCTATTACGTTACTATCCTGGGTGTTTTCTATCAATAACTTAAACCTAAGAATTTGATGATCGCTACATCCTAAACTCTCGCCTACTTCTAAACCTTCGACTATATTCTCGCCGTTCGTCATCACCAAATCTAAGATATTATCACCACGCGTTGGTTCGGTAACTATCTGTCTTAAAAAGTTATCGTCCATAAACTCAACTAGTCTCAAACCCTCTTCGTTACCCGTAAAATTCTCGTAATTAACATTAGGGCAGTTAAAGTCTCCGACAATTATACTATTCCGACTGTCAATAAAATTACCAAGAAGTGAGTAAAATCTAGTATCTATATCGAGGGGTTGAACGGGAGGTCTATAAACAACGACAAAATTAAAACTAATACTACGCGCCCTAACTTCAACACAGATCGCATTAATTGCTGCCGGAAAATCTAACTTAACCTCGATAGCCCTAAGGGAATTACGAATGTACAGCAAAACGCCGCCTCCAAATCTATGTAACCTATCATGAGTAAAGATTTTAAAACCCGGTATATCAAGTTCCCCCAAAAAGTCCCGAGTCACGGTATTTAACCAAGTTTCAGTGATAGCAACTATATCATAATTGCCGGAATAAATTACCGCCTTAAATTCATTTAATTTATTTCTAATACTACGCGCGTTGCAATAAAAGACGTTTAAGTTATTTTTTACCACGGGCCCGCGTTTTAAACTATTTATCACGTCGGGCCCGCATTTCCCGGACCCACAACGTTTAAAGAAGGCTTCGACCTATACAGCTTTCGCACGTTTTCGTCTATTAACCTACCTAGCCTAGCATTACCTATTTCATTAAAATGCACCCCCATCTTTTATAAAAAGGCTAGGATCATTGAATTCGGACCACAGCTTTACGAAGGGTACACTTTCCTCAGCACAAATCTCTTCTAATTTGTCATTCAAAAATATTGTTTTAGACGTAATTCTAAGACCCAAACCGTGCCTAGGGGTAATACCTAGAACTAAAGACCTATCTGACCTCGCCTTCAGGGACCTAATTAACCCCCTATATCTCTCCAAAAGGTCAGGCACTCTCGTATCGGGCCTATACGAGTCGTTGCCTCCTACCATCGTCACCAACATTGAGTGACGGGAAGCAACGTCAACCCTATCCACTTCGTCTCTAACTCTGTCAACCCTGGCCCCCGGGAAACAGACCCTCCTCCTATTGGTTGGATTCCGTTTAACGAACTCTTTGTCCATATGGCGCACTAAAGAGTCCCCAATTAAAATAGTTTCCCCCTCATTCACATCCCTTTCCAAATGGGCGAAAGGGTTCGAAACCTCGATAGGGGGGGGGATTCCTATCACCTAATGTACGCGGCCTAGCTCCACCCTTAACCTCTCTAAATCCCTCGCTATCTACTACTCTCGGACTAACCTTAACCTCTTCCTCGACTCTATCTAACCTTCCCGACAAGCTACCTAAACTAGAAACTAAGTTACGCACCTCACCCTTCATATTACTAACGTCTTCAACGTTAGTATTGGTTCGGCTTCCGTCAACCGTAGCCCTAACCCTGCCCTCATCAAGCGTTGCAAGTCTATCCGCTACCTCACGTACACTGCGTTTTATGTCAACTAATTCCTCCATGAACTCGCAAAAGAAACAAACTGATCTATCGGTAATCGCCATTGGACCGCCGTTATAATCCTTAAATTCTGAATACCACAGGTTAACCCTACACCTAACACACGATGCTTTCTGCGACGGCATCGCGGAGTTAAAAATTTAAACCGTCATAGGTATAAGTTAAATTAAGCCGGCACGCTATGTAAACTTCTAAATCGCTAAAAACCACTAAATCAATTACTTAACTATAACAACGTAAATTTAAACGCAAGTATATAAAATTCAAAACTATCCAAAAGTAAAATTCTCAACAATATATAAAAGTAGATGCAAAATCAGAGAGCTCAGGAAATGCGTCCGTTCAGTACAGAGTCTGGCTGACGATGGTACCGATGTTCTTTGCATTCTCTGTCATCACATGGAAAGGTTTGCTGCCAAAGTTTACATGGATGCTGGTTTTAATAGTGATAACACAAAAAAGTACATTGATGTCACAAGCTTAAGTCAAAAGATTGGAACCATGTGTGAAGTAAAGTACTTCCAGCTGTACATGCATTTTCTGGATATGACTGCCTTCATGAGAAAAGGGAAGGTCAAGTTCTACAATAAAGTTGAATGTTTCAAAGACTATCAGTGTATTTTTGCTAAGTTTGGTGAACATTCAGAGGTAACAGATGACCTGGTAGATGGAACTGAGAAGTTTGTTTGTGACATGTATGGCAAATCCAGGCTCTCAACACTTGGCGATGCACGTTATGCCATATTTCGACAAAAGTATGCTTCGACAAAGCTGTCGGACCCTCTTCCAAAACTGAAAGGTGCAGACTCAAGCACATTACCGCCTTCAAAGTCCGTTCTTTTACAAAAGGTGAAACGGACAAACTATGTTTCCATGATTTGGAAGATTGCTTATCTGCAAGATCCTCTTGGTGATTCCATTGCTGATCTAACTGATAGTATTTGGAGATTGACTGATGGTAAATATCATATTGCGTGGTTTGAAGGGGACCAAATACCAAAAGACATTACACATAATATGTTAGCAACTGCATCAGCACCCGCTGGGGATGAAAATGAAAACAATGATGACATTAATGGCGTAAAGGTAAAGCCAGTGGTTCAGACGAATCTGAGTATGGCAGTGACAGTGAAGTGGCTTCAATGTATATGCTGAATGTATATTTCTTCAGTGTTAGGCAGGGTGTAGACACCTGAATTACAATTGTGAACAGTGGAACACTATACAATGTATAATATCTGCTATTAATCAAAATAATTTAGGAAGTCACTACATTTCATGTTTCTATAACAACTATTCTATGCGTGATTTTGTCTTTATGTCGTAAATATATACAACTACGAAGGTTGCTCAAAGAGTAAGTTTACAAGGTGTTTTGAAGAAACTGTTTTATTACTAGGAAAGTAATTATTACAAGTATTTCAACAACAACTTATTACTACTTTTCTACATAATCACCAAACAGATTCAAACACTTGTCGTAGCGTGGGACAAGCTTTTCGAAGCGGGTCGAGTAAAATGTAGGGTCCTTAGTTTTCAACTAGTTTCGTACGGCTGCTTCTGCATCAGGATAGTTTTAAAATTGTTTACCTCTGAGCTGTTCCTTTAGGGCTGAAAACAAATGGAAGTCGCTTGGTGCAAGGTCAGGACTACAGGCGGGGGAGGGGGGTAATATTAATGATTCATGTCTTCCCAGTGGAACAATTCCAAAAGTTGGCGTTTTTGATTTGCAGTGTGAGAGCATGCATCGTCATGCAAGAACACCACACCTGCAGTAATGCAGTAAGCAACCCGGGATGTTTTCGTCTGATAGCCGTGCGGAGTCGCTGTAAAGTTTCACAATAAGAAGTGGCATTTATTGTTGTTCCTTTTTGCATGAATTCAACATGCAAAACGCCTTGATGGTCCCAAAAAATTATTGCCATCACCTTACCAGCTGATGGTGCAATCTTGAGCTTTTTGGTTCGTGGTGACAAACAGTGTTGCCACACATGCCTAACAAAATATTGTACTACCAACAACATTATTGTACTATGCATAATGCACCGGAACTGAGACAGGCAGAGTTGGATTTTATGGATATTTTTATCCCTAAAACAACTCACCAGATAAAAGCATTCAAAACTATAGATGAAATATGAGGTTTCATGTCAAAAAAATTCATGAAAATGCATGATTACCATGGTAGTCGGCCATTTTCACCTACAACAGACCATTTGTCATAACTAAGACTGATATATTTGAATTCTGCGGACATTTTTACCTCTAAAACAACTCACCAGACAAAAGCACTCAAGAAAATAATAATTATTTATGAAGTTTCCGAATACTGTAAAGAAAATGAAAAACTTGCGGTTACCATGAAAACGAACAAATTCCACCTGAAACTGACAATTTGCCGCAACTAAGACAAGCATTTTTGGATTCTACAGACATTTTTACCCCTAAAACAACTCACCAAACAAAAGCACTCAAAAACATAAATAAAGTGGTCCTAGCTCCTGGACTATTAACAAATTCGAAAGTTAATAAAAGCACTCCTTTCTTTGGATCACTTTAACATATTGCTTCCCAGGAACCTCTCTTTAACATATTGCTTCCCAATATTTAGGATAAGGAGTACGATAAAAAATGTTCGCTTTAATAAAGTAAAGGCATAAAAAGTAAATCATAACATGTTAAAATATTAGATTGAAAGTAAATTTATTAGAATTGTTGCGCTATATGGTCACACAAAGTAAAAAATGGATTTCGGAAGAATCAGTCACGCCACATCATTTGCCACAAGTACGAGTTGAGTTGCTCCTTTTTGCATCCTTTCATTTTCTTTATATATTTAATGTAGGTTAACTGAATGCCAGGTTAGGTCAACTGAATGCCCGGTTAGGTTAAGTTGTGATATTTTCGTTAAAATTTAAGTTGTGATATTTTCGTTAAAACTAACGAAAATATCACGACTTAACCTAACCAATCATCAAGGGCGTATAGTTGACCTAACCGGGCATTCAGTTGACCTACATTAAATATATAAAGAATGCCCGGTTAGGGCATTTATAGCTTTGTTTACGGTCGGTAGGTTATCTCCTAGATTACCAACCTCTTTCTAACCAACCAACCTCTTTCTAACCAACCAACCTCTTTCTAACCAACCAACCTTTCTCTTTTTAACATATTGCTTCCTAGTGTTAATCACTTTAACATATTGCTTCCCGAATGCTTTGGGAAGCAATATGTTAAAGTGATCCAAAATCTCTCCTATTACTTTTCACCGCACATTCGTACTGGTTTCATTATTCTTTGTATGATGCTTCTAATATAAATATATGTCCTAGTTTGTAAGTTCAATTCAGTTTTATACTGGTTCCATTATTCGTTGTATTAAGCTTCTAATAAGAGTATATTTGTAGGATTTATAGGATATACAACAAATTTGCATTTAAATGTTAAAAATACAACACAGTATGTTCTAGTCCGTAAGTTCCTTTTAGCTTTTTAAATTGATTATAAAAATGTATATAAAAATGTGTTACAAAACTCGGAGCAAGTGTAGTTTACGTCCCCCTGACCCAAAAGGGGACACAAACTACACTAGGTCAGGGCCCCCAGCTTTCTTTAGTTAGCTTTATAAGGCTAACTAACGAAAATATCACGACCTAACCTAACCAATCGTCAAGGGCGTACAGTTGACCTAACGATTAGTTAGGTTAGGTCGTGATATTTTCGTTAGTTAGCCTTATAAGGCTAACTAAAGAAGGCTGAGGGCACTGATCCTCAGGCGATCCGAAAATATTACGACTTAACCTAACCAATTGTCAATATATATATAAATTGACGATTGGTTAGGTTAAGTCGCAATATTTTTGTTAGTTTTAACATTTTATTTGATTAGGTATACGCGGACAAAGTTGGAGAACACAACCTACACTAGGATAATGTACGGGAACGTAAACTACACTAGGATAATGTAGGGGAACGTAAACTACACTAGGCACTACAGGGGGACGTAAACCACACTTGCTACCAAAAATCTTGTAATCATACAGGAGCGACTCGCAGGTAGGCACTGTGGAACTGCAGCACCCCCATGATCTTTATATTTAAATATTTAAAATAGCCTCTCTGATTGTTTATTTTCAATGAACTTTGAGTTTTTAAATCAGATTATACCCTTTTTTCCTTAAACTATTTCAATGCCGAACGAATGAATCACGAAAGTAGCTTCAGCCTTCCCGTGGAACTGCGTACTTAACAGTTCCAGATTTTGTTCGAAACGCTTGAAACCTCGGTGGCGGACGTACGAAGAGCGAGTCAGAATCGCGGGTTTAAGAGGATCCAAAGCACTGCGGACAGAGCAGTGCCGATTTGTTTGTTTGACGTGGTAGTTGTGTTGCTGTATCGTTTGCTAATTCGAAATTTAATTTCCGAATTGCATTTATCAATGATTCGTTATCATTTATTTTTTGTCGTGAGATTAAAGTTAATTATAATTGGATTATTTACAATATATAACTTTCATTTCTTAGAATATTTTTTCGCTCAGAATAAAAACAGAAGAATGGAATTTGTTTATAAATAAAATTTTTGGCAAATTCGAAATTACCCGTTATGCGTAAGTACCCTATAATTGATTTTATGATACTATTTTACTTATTTTTATGACTGAGTAGTGAGTAGTTATCTATTTATCTATTCGACTTTCTCTCTCTCTCTCATATATATATATAATTATATATATATATATATATATATAAAATCGACACAATTGTTCGCAATTTCTGAGGCAGCACCCCCATAACTGAAAGTCACGAGCCGCCACTGTAATAAATCATATCTATTATACAGTGTAATTGTATTTAATTAGTAGATTTCGGTCTGCGAAGCGTGCACGCCTGCTAAAGACAGTTCATAATTGCTTACAGCATTTGTATTTAGTAATGAAAATATACTCATCTATGTAAAACTCTGTGTATATTTGTAAATAAATATAAAAAATAAAATGCTGTATTCTGACGAATATTTTCTGGTAATAATAATAATGTTATACTCGCAAATTTGTGGTTTTGCCTCAAATCAGTAATCAATAATCGCGAGTCAATCAGATCCGATGTAAAAAGGATATTAGAAATCTCTTTATAACACTTTAATGCAATGGAGGATGAGATATTATAAAAATGAACGCCAAAACAATGTCTTTTCCTGCATAATATCATTTTCGTTTCAACCGTTAAATAAATGAAAAATTCGTGAGTGAGAATCTCAAAGGAGGCAATTTTTCAAATCGATCCATTCCCATTCCCGATGTATATAATTTCTCGCTTTAAATTATATATATATCTATATATATATATATATATATATATATATATATATATATATATATATATATATATAGAAAATACCCCTCGAACGCGCAATTGCGTCACATCCTTCTTTTAATCCTTCCCCAATTCGGAAAATTCTTCTCATATTTGGGATTTCCACTTGGAGCATTCCCATTTGCGGACCGCGGATGAGAATGAGAGTGAGTGGAAAGTAATCTATATGAACTAAATAAAGTAGGTTCAAAATGCGGTCTGTCGTAGAAATCTATTTTTTTACCGACAAATATCGGTATCAGAAACATGGAGTTTTATGAGAGAACCTTTTGAAATGACGGCTCATCCTAAAAGGGAGACGGTGATCTACCAGGGACTTTTTTAACATATATACTAGTGGGCCAAATGGCCCACTTGCCTTTGTATTTGGCCCACTAGTCACATTCTATTGGCCCACTAGTCAATTTTAAGCTTTAGAGTAAAAATATTGATTCTAGCAAGGTCTCCCATGCACTTGAGAAGAAAATGGGAGCGATCAGTTGAGTGATTGACTGTGGCGGTTAGAGGAATTGTTTTTGTGCGTTTAGAGGAACTGGAGGTAACGTTTTCGCTTTTTTCGATGTTTAGTGTTGGTTTTCATTTTACTGTTACTGCTTCTATAGATAGTGAATACCTGTGGATACCGAAGATAAGGTAGTGATTAGTATTTTATTTAGTGATTAGTATTTTATTAGTATATTAGTATTAGTACTTGGTGTCTGCCCTTTTTAGATATATGTGCCCCTTTTTTTTTTAAAGTGGCCCACTAGTAAATATTCCTTAAAAAAGTCCCTGTGATCTACCATACTTCTTTCTATCTCTGTCGCATCACTTCCATAGGACGCTTCGTTCCCCGGATTTATAGATCGAATTCATGCCTCGTTCAACCGCCCTCTCGAACCCTAAATACGAGAAGGTGAGAGGACCCTCAATTCTACCCTCACGTTACCCCAAAAGTAGAAAAAAAGGAGAAAATTATTTCTGAAAAGCGGGTATTTATATACGATGGTAAAAAAATCTGAAATGAATGGAAGTACTTTTAGTCACGATCTTCAAAGATATTGTGAGTTATTACAAAAACCGTTTGAGTGTGCAATTCAGTACACTTTTTTCCAGCTTAGAATGCTTAAATGTACAGGGCTATTTAGAATGATTCATCCGATTTCAACTGAGAATACTTCCGTACCTATCAACCGTGCATCAACTGGACATACACCACATGAAAGAGGAAATCTCCGAGTTTTACAAGATCACCGCGAGAGGGCTCCAAAGTCACGCCGTGGCCTAGCCTAGCAACAAACAGGCAGTGTGAAAATGGCGTCCGCACAGCAGAAGGCGTTTTGTGTGTTGCAGTTTTTGAGCTGTAAATCGGTAGTCACAGTGCAGCGTGAGTTTCGTCGACGTTACAGAACAGATCCACCGGGTGCTCAGAGCATCCGTCGGATGAGCTCCGAACTCGCATTGTTACTGCCGTAGAGTCAGTGACAACGGACATGCTGGAGCGAGTATGGGAGGAATTCGACTATCGTGTCGACGTTGTTCGTGTAACTAGGGGAAGTCACATAGAGCATTTATAAGGTGAGAGAAAATTTGGACAGTTTTTCTTTTGGTTGATGTATCACAAATCACTCTATTTGTAACATTAAAAAATATTCTCATTTGAAATCAGGTGAATCATTTTAAATAGCCCTGTATATCAATGCCATGTAAGAAAAAACACAGCTTTGGCCAAAAGAGTTGATATACCTTAATGTTTTTGGAATGAGAGAAGTATTAACCAAAAATTACCTATAACATCACCTACATGTTTTGAGTACTGATAATGAATTTAGTAACATTTGTCGAGATTTGTGAACTTCCTCAAAAAGATTTGGTGTAATTATTATTTGCTATATTGGTTTTAATACGTCATATGTCTTTAAAATTTTTTGCAGTTTCTTGTTAAGTATATTTAAACTACTGTACAAAATGGAATGAAATTCAATGCATCAACGTCATTACTCAGAAGTAGCATCCACATTTCATTTGACTCTATCAGCCAAACTTAAAAAGTTCTAGGGTGATGCAATAATGGGGGTTGTTTGATCTTAAAAATTCATTCGAAAGAGGGAGCCTGCAGTTTTACGTGGGATCCGAACTAGGGGTCGCTACATGATCTGGACGCGGAGAAGGTTTCCCATCCAACTACTCTCCAGACCCACAGCCGTTTCACTTCGCTGACTGACCGATGTGAAGCGGTGTTACCATATTAACCACGACGTAGCCGTCGAATCGAGAGGATAGAATCATTTAAGTGTTCTGGGAGATAATCCTAAACAACATTTGGTAGCTTAGCCTAAACTACATGTAAAAACACTCCAGTGTGACGCAGAAATTTATATGTAAAATACTTTGTAACATATGAACTAAACCAACTAGAGCACCCGTATTTCGGGGGACCCTCTATATATATATATATATATATATATATATATATATATATATATATATATATAATATATATATACACACAACAAACTCAGAATGGTCCCCTGAGACACTAATATGTTAAACACAGACCGTGCATGGAACAAGGAACTCTTCTGGGAAATTACATCCACTATAGTTCGAATAAGTAATGATAAATGACAAATACTATAGTTTTTTTTTTTCATGATGGAAAGCCCAACGTGGGCACCGGGTTACTCGCAAAGAGGCCCCAAAATATAGCTTCCTTCACCAGCTATCTGCAAAGCAGATAGGATCCAGCTGTGGGACAGGATCTAGGGTATACAGCTCACAACTAGCCTACTGCATTCAGAACCTCACTATACGCAAGAAACTCGTTGCATTCGCGTCGTATTGAATCACATCAAAGTTGGATCCTATCTGCTTTGCAGATAGCTGGTGAAGGAAGCTATATTTTGGGGCCTCTTTGCGAGTAACCCGGTGCCCACGTTGGGCTTTCCATCATGAAAAAGGAAAAACTATAGTATTTGTCATTTATCATTACTTATTCGAACTACAGTGGATGTAATTTCCCAGAAGAGTTCCTTGTTCCATGCACGGTCTGTGTTTAACATATATGTGTGTGTATATACATATTATATATATATATATGAAGCGCGCAGCATTTTATCGTTAATGTCTTTTATCTTACCTGGGAAAGGGATGAAAGCAAAGCAGATTAAAGCAACTCCAAATATTCTGCTACAAAGGCTGTAATTTCTGCAGTCGACGGAAAACATTCTGCAAAATACATAAATAAATGTAAATAAAGAATAAATGAATAAATAATTCACGTTTTTTTTTGTGTTCTAATATGTTTTTATCCGCTTTAGTGAGTAAAAATTTTCCAGTTTTATTCCTGGTCATTAATGGGCGTGAGAGATCTTCGTTATTGAAATAAATATTACAGTGAAATAAACGTCTAATGACGATATCCAACGATATCATGTAGACGAGGGCTTCTCAAACTTTTTTCACTTGCGACCCCTTTGGATCAGACAAATTTTTTCGCGACCCTTCACTCAATGTCATAAAAGCAATAGGTACTAACACTGTATATTTATGAAAAAATAATATTTTCAAATGTTTCTGCTACCCCCAATAATATTTACGCGACCCCCTGAGGGGTCGTGACCCCTAGTTTGAGAAGCGTGGATGTAGACGATATTTAAAGGTAAAAAAATGGGCGACGTCTAAAGATATAAAGAGAAGATATTTAAAGGTACTAAACAGACGATATCTAAAGATAAAAAAATTCGTATCGTTCATGCTTAGATTTTAGGAAATTTTCCGTTGTAGAGAGCAAAATAAATATATACATACATACATACATTTACAATCTGCGTATTTATCAAAATGTCTGCCTGTTTCTTTTATATCATTTGTGATTACATTAACTTTCTGTAATTAACCCCTTTCTGTATGACATCATTGTTTACGTTTCTGACGCTGTGGGCGGAGCTAAAGGGGTGCGAAACATGGAAAGAAATAGATTGGTAATTATTTCTGAGGGTATTTTAGTAACCTATCATAAAAATAAAATTTTAAAAATTTATATGCTAAAAGGTATATATATATATATATTATATAAATAAACAATAACTGACAAATATCTGGTATAAAATATACATAATATAGAAATATGGTACCCTTCTGTTTGCCAGATAGAGTTGAATTAGGTGGCCATTGGATCAAGTGCAGGGGGTTGATAACATAAAAACACTTCTGAACGGGAAAGTGTTTGGTATTTCCCTCGGGTGATGAAATGTCATCAGGTTGTTATTACCTTTTATCCTGTCGTAACTGAATGATCAGCGCCCGAGTCTCCAAGTCAGAGGACTCGGGTTCGAGTCCTGGTGAGGGAAAATTATATATATATATATATATATATATATATATATATATACAGGGCGTCCAAAAAAATGTATACACACTTTAAATAATTATAAGGCAGTGTTTATTAAAATACATTTCATTTTCAAAATGTAATAGAATCTACAGACATTATTTAATTGTTTTGTCAACGCCTGTTTTCAAACTGACGTCCGTTCTGGTCCAGGCACTGCTGATAACGCGAAGCAATGGAATCGCAAACATCACGAAACATTTCGTTTGGTATTTGTGTGCATTCTCGTTCAATGGCTGCTCTCATTCAGCGACTGTTGCAGGTTTTATAGCGTAGACTTTGTCTTTTAAGTATCCCCATAAAAAAATCTAGTGGTGTGAGGTCTGGTGAACGCGGAGGGTATTCTACGAAACCCCTTCGTCCAATCCACATCCACATCGTGCCAAGTACCACTCGCAACTCCACTCTTCGGTCCGGATCATCTTCATTAATAGCATGAGTAGTATAGCCGCAAAAGGGGAGAGTGCAAGAATGTTGCAGGTTATTATGTAATGTTGCAAAGGGGGTGGGGGTTGTTGCAAAGGGGGTGGGGGTTGCAAAAAAAATTTAAAAAAAATTTTAAAAAAGAAAAAAGAAAAAGAGAAAAAAAAGTACTGGCCTTTGTTGCCAACCTAGGTTGCAAGGGCATGCAACTTGGAGGCCTCCCCAAGCTATTCCCCCCAAAGGGCCAGAGAGAAAGGAGGAGAGAAAGGAGGAGAGGTGTTCACCTGGCAGGAGTGCCATTAGATACATTCAGCTCACCGAGTAGGCGTTGTTTTATAGGCTCCTAATCAGCCAGAATCAGCCAGTTGGCTGAATCAGCCAGTTGACTGAGCCAAGTGGGGAGGGGTACACCTGAAGGAGAGAGAGACACCTGTAGGAGAGAGAGACGCCTGAAGGAGAGAGAGAGACACCTGTAGGAGAGAGAGACACCTGTAGGAGAGAGAGACACCTGTAGGAGAGAGAGAGACGCCTGAAGGAGAGAGAGAGACACCTGTAGGAGAGAGAGAGAGAGACACCTGTAGGAGAGAGAGAGAGAGACACCTGTAGGAGAGAGAGAGAGACACCTGTAGGAGAGAGAGAGAGAGACACCTGGAGGAGAGAGAGAGAGACACCTGGAGGGAGAGAGGAGTTCTCCCCCAAGTTATTTTCGTTTTCCTAACCTAAGAGGCCACTAAGGGGTTTTTACCAAAGGGCCTGAAAGAGAAGGACCAGAGGTCCTTGCTCGGCCGGGAGCCGAGCTTGAATGAGTCTTTCACCAACTTCGCGGTCTTTTATAAGCCTATATTCTGGCTGAGTTGCCAGATAGCGCAATGTATTCAGTTGTTGAGTTGTCAGATCACGCCATGTATTCAGGTGCTGTGTTGTCAGATCGCACCATGTATGCAGTTGCTGAGTTGTCAGATCACGCCATGAATCCAATTAAATTCTGTTTAAATACACCTTTATTAATTGCATACCTTTCCAGTTTTTTTTTTTGCAATGATCGGATTGCTAGATATATATTATTATGCTATATATATATACATTCTTTTAAACATCTTATGTTAGGTAAATATGTAAATATAATATATATATATATATATATATATATATATATATATATTTATTTTTATATCATTTAATTTTAGTTTAGAAGCAAATTTAACATTAACTTGATTGAACTTGAAGTTAAAGAAACAAATAACATAGTTTACCTTCGAAACTTCATAATAGAAAATAATTAATTTTATGGTTAACTAGTTTATTTCGTTTACTATATATATACAGTCTTTTAAACAGCTTATGATAATATTATATATATATATATATATATATATATATATCTGAACTCTTTCAGCTAAGAAGCCTTATGTATAGAATTGGTTGTGTAATAGCTGATATTAAGCTCTTGCAACATGTTCTGAAAAGCACGGCTTATAATTTCCTTCCCCATATCCAATAGCACTTCAAGACATTATTGTATAGAAATAAGGTAACACAAGTACTACAAGAAATAAATCCTAAAATAATTATATAAGACCGAAGTAATGGTTGGGGTGAGTCCAATTCTGTTTATCAAATAAATAATTTACACACTCAATTTTCATTTCGAATATCAGTGGGGAAAAACAAATGAAAGAAACATTCGACGATCGTCATTCCCCAAACCCCGTATATATATATATATATATATATATATATATATATATATATATATATATATATATATATATATATATATAATATCTAAGTTGTATCGAGATGAAAATTTATGAAACACATTTCCGAGAATCTGTTCAAATCGGTTCACCTATTGCCAGAGGCGATTTTTTTTCCGACCATAAATGACCTTTCTCACAGACAGCTTGAACAAAACCTCTCTCGACTCCATTTCTTAGATATGCCCACAATTATATATATATATATATATATATATATATATATATATATATATATAGAGAGAGAGAGAGAGAGAGAGAGAGAGAGTTTTGTTCAAATAACGGGATATGCTTGTACGAGTTTACAATTACATCATTATTGCTCTGCATTACGCAGTATATGCGGCTTAATAATATTTCACCGCTTAAAGTATAGGGAAACCTGTACTCGATATGAAGGGCTTTCATATCGTTCAGTACTATTTTTGTTCCCACTTTACAACCGTTGGTAAGTCATCTTTAAATACGTCTAGAATACAATCAAAAGCACGCGCAAAGAGTTCATCGTTAGCTACATTATTAAACACAAGTTTATAACACGCTTTTCCAATCGAGGGTTTATTTCTACCGACTCGAGCTTTTCAATCGTGAACTCACTCAACATAGCGGCAATTGAAATAATCTTCTAAATCGTTACGACAACTGCGCGTTATATAAAGAAATAGTTCTTCAGGGTGAACGGTGTAGGTGAGCTCAGCCTTGTACCGATCAATTGCTTTGTACCAAAGTTTTATAAGAAACACCAAATAATTGTCCCCTAGTGCAATTGGAAAGGTTTTCACCCCACCTTAGACCCACAGTTTAACATTAGAAAATTCTGAAACCTGACTCAGTGCCAAAATGAAACACCAAATAATTGTCCCCTAGCGCAATTGGAAAGGTTTTCACCCCACCTTAGACCCACAGTTTAACATTAGAAAATTCTGAAACCTGACTCAGTGCCAAAAGTTTTATAAGAAACACCAAATAATTGTCCCCTAGCGCAATTGGAAAGGTTTTCACCCCACCTTAGACCCACAGTTTAACATTAAAAATTCTGAAACCTGACTCAGTGCCAAAAAAAAAACACCAAATAATTGTCCCCTAGCGCAATTGGAAAGGTTTTCACCCCACCTTAGACCCACAGTTTAACATTAGAAAATTCTGAAACCTGACTCAGTGCCAAAATTTTATAAGAACACACAAATAATTGTCCCCTAGCGCAATTGGAAAGGTTTTCACCCCACCTTAGACCCACAGTTTAACGTTGAAACCGAATGTTCTTTTAAAATATAATTAGGATATATTTCTTTATACCTCTCGATTACATTAGTGACTAATGATGCGGGAAAATCTGAGTAAATATTTTCTCGAAAACTATGGGTGATAGAAAATTCTGAAACCATATTTGGAATCAGTATCAAAAGTTCTATACGAATCACCAAATAATTTTCAAAGGAGAATACGAGCATTAAATCTATTGGTGAAAATATATATATGTTACTCGTCCGGTCCCGTTATAGCGGATTGGTACACGTCATAGCTCCACCCAGCTACATCGGCAGCCAATCACTACGAACATCTGGTCTTTTGGGGCGGAGCTTGGCGATTGTGCATATAAAAGGGGATATTTTTCAGTTTGGAGTAACAGTAGCTATTTTCGCGTCAGTGAATAATCATTCCCTCCACCATGGACCTGTACGTCTCCCCAGACTTGTATGAAGAGAGTGATACTGCAGCATTAACGACAATTAGCCTTTTTAATGCGGTTGACCGTGATGAATTATTTACAACGCAAACCGTAGAAGATATTGCAGTGACGCTCCTTACAATCCGACGCAAGGGACTACCATAGAAATGTAAGTGTCTATAATTAGAATTTATATATATATGGATGGGGTGTAGTATCTCGTCAAATAGATACTCGCCAAAAATGTCAATCAATGTTATTTTGTTACCCCATTATGCTAAAATCGAAATTTTATGGCATTCAATGTTATTCCTCGAACCAAAGATATCTTCACATAATGGGGATCTGTCTGTATACTCTGTATATGTTTTAAAAGCATTATTCCTTTAAGGTCCGATGAGGATTTGACACGTGTTATACAATCTTTTGAAGAATCTCGGAATACGGGGGATATACTGAACAGTCAACAATGTCACACATCCTCCACCATGGACCTGTACGTCTCCCCGGAATTGTATGAAGAACGTGATACTGCAGCATTAACCGCAATTAGTCTTTTCAATGCGATTGACCGTGGCGAATTATTTTCAACGCAAACCGTAGAAGATATTTGCAGTGACGCTCCTTACAACCGACGCAGGGACTACCATAGAAATGTAAGTGTCTATAATTCGTTTTTATATATGGAGAGTTGTAGTATCTCGTCAAATAGATACTCGCCAAAAATGTCAATCAATGTTATTTGGTTATCCCCATTATGCTAAAATCGAAATTTTTATGGCATTCAATGTTATTCCTCGAACCAAAGATATCTTCACATAATGGGGATCTGTCTGTATACTCTGTATATGTTTTAAAAGCATTATTCCTTTAAGGTCCGATGAGGATTTGACACGTGTTATACAATCTTTTGAAGAATCTCGGAATAGGGAGGATATACTGATCAGTCAACAATGTCACACCGAAATAATGTAAGTGTTTTTCGATCTTTTTGGGATAAGAAGACACAATATATTTTCATAAATTTATTAAATGAAAGAAATCAGTACAATAAACAACTACAGAATATATCGTTACAAATATACGAACAAAAACATTATAATATACAACGAGTACGTACAATTGGAAAACGGTTTTTTATCTGTCTGCATACCATTTCATCGTTTCGGCGAGTGTGACACGGGTCAAATAAATTTAAAAAATTTATAAATTCTTTATCATTTGACATATGCATGAGAAATGAGACGCAGTACATTCCGCAAACATTAGTAAAATATCCTTGCATGCGAAATGGGGTCCACACAACTTCGGGAATATGTAACTGAGCGAGAAATTTTACAATAATAGGGTCACTCCAGGGTTGAGTACCGAGTGAATCAAAATAGTACAGGCGCTGTCTATTTTTAAAATAGACAGCGATCCAGTGAATCCCTTCATTACCGATGATGTCTGTGTTCGACTACCGCATTCTCGCGTACTTGGCAAACTCAATGTTTCATTCTTCGCAAACACGCCGATAAATTTGGAACGTGTGACTCGCTCCATTACTTTCTGAAGTGTATTAGCATCCATTTTAAAAGTCAGTGATAACGCTTCTAAATCTATCTACTTCTATTAGGGCTTGCGATTCGAGATATACTAGTACACTAATAGGAGCGTCTATAGGCTTGGCGAATTCCAGCCGCACTGAGATGTTTCCGCTCTGCTGTGGGGTTAAATGGGTATTTACGCTAGCAGATAAGTCAGGTGTAATGTCAAACGGGTAAAGGTTAAATTGATCAATGAATTCTTCCTGCGTTACCCCATTACCAAGCTCATCACAATCACCTGCAATATGGGTCAGATTACTATAGGCTCTGGCACAAAGCGTAACACAGCGTCTGATGAATAGTCCGTACCCATTGTTCCACCCAAAGCAGTGCCATTAACGTATAGAGTTATATTTTTAAGTCCGAAATTCTCGAATTTAAAGGCACTCTTTTTATATTTTCCATTCACCGAAGCGTGGTCCTGCATGCCGAT
Source organism: Bathynomus jamesi (assembly GCA_023014485.1). Lineage (NCBI taxonomy): Eukaryota > Metazoa > Arthropoda > Malacostraca > Isopoda > Cirolanidae > Bathynomus > Bathynomus jamesi. Next base: position 816,365 of record JAJOZX010000646.1, on the reverse strand, counting down.
TAATATCCTTTTAGGAAGATTTCCCAGGGCAATGTTTTCTATCTGCTTCGATGCCAACCCTGCAGGAACCGTATATAGTTTGATCTGCACTCTGTTAATAGGATATTTCACTGTAGCGTTTAGTAAATTTTTCTCAATTTCTAGTTGTTTTGGTGAACTTAATTTCACTCGCCGTACGCGGAGGTATGTGTCCATAATGTGAACCACAACGGGCTTTGCACCCTCTTCTTGATTCGCATCCAGATTTAAGCAGATCTCAGGACTCGTGCGGGTGAGCTTTATTTTCATATCCACCCCGTTCACAAGCAACTTCTCCTGGAAAGTGAAATCTGTGTGCAACCGTCCAAAACACTCGTATATTTTCTTTTTAGAATTTTTAAATTTGTCCTTTATACTATTTTCATCTTTAGTTTGATAATATCCCTCCGCACTTAAAAAGGTAGCCTTCGCTTCTTTGGAAAAGTTGAGGACATTTTCCAAATAGGCTCGTAGATGATAGTACCCCGTGCCTGCCGATATGTTGGTCTGATTTAAATATACGTCACACTGGTTGAATATGGCGTGCAGAAAGTTTGTTTCAGGGTATACAGCATATTTGTCATCGCAGACCGTTCCATCAGAATGGGCTATACGTAGCTTAGCGTACATGTGCACACAGCTTGGATCAAAAAAGTAAGGACCTGAGCTGGGTATCACGAATTCTATAGGTGCACTCGGGGAACTAATTGTGTTTAAAGGGTTAATTGTAATAAAGTCACTGTGCTCAATAGAAACTTGGGTTGGCGGGAGCTCAAAAAGGGACAGCTCCGATTTACAGCATTGTGAACTACATGGGTGGATGAAGCGTGCCATGGCGAAATAGTGACTCCTCTCTCGACAAGTGGTAAACAAACTATGATTCATGAGATCAATATCCTTAGCTTATATCAGTCAAAAAAGTGGTCAACCATAGGTTTCATTCGCTTACAGCATTTCTTTTTTGATAGCCTTTTACGTTTAATACCACGTGACCCCTTCTTCTTCCGGGGAGCCTCTTCTTCTTCCCGCCACCACGCATTTTTCTCTTTGCATCTTTGATGATTTCGTCCGTGTACGCTTTAAATGTTTTTTTAGAGCTTCTTTAGGTTTAGCCCCGGCCAATATGTCTTCTGCAGTGTTAAGGCCTGATTGTAGCGCTTTCCTTCCAAGGTATCTGGCACCCCTCTTCAGCAAAGGAACAGCCGTACGTAGTATGGATGAAAAAATGGATCCAAGTCCACTACCGCGCTGGTATCGCATCCCTCGATAGACGGTGAAAGGCTTTCTATCCATTATAACTCAGTGCGTCGAAAGTGTAGCTTCACTGTTAAGCTCCCGTTACCGAATGGGAAGTTTTCGCCCTCAATCGTTCTTATATATATTGTGATATTGGTTATTAAATTAGTTGCGACATTCACATAATGGGGTCTGTCATATGTAATACTCAAACTCCTTCCTCTATGGTTGGGGATGTGAGCAATGCGCAGCAGGCGTGCCTGGGTATCCCCAACAAACTGGTGCTCCACTATATTACTGTAAATATAGCACATGTCTGGGGACCTTTCAGCCAATTTCTCCATCTTCAATTGATACATTAATCTGGACAAGTTATACTGTGTCTCGTGAAATGTGTCTCTTTGGAAGGCTGCGCTATATCGGCCGTTGGTTAGAATTTTGAACTTTCTATGTTCTTTAAGACGTCTGTTAGTCTTTGATTTTAGGATTAGTGTATGTGCAGGGTTGTTTACGATTTCATATACTAAATCATTCGTAAGGTTTGAGTTTCTTAAACTTACGTTTAAGCCTCTCACAACATCCTCGGCCGAACCATATTGACCCGGCCCTAGTCTTACTTCTGTACTGTAATACCGTGCAATCTTAGTCCGAGCGATGCGCATAGTTTCATCCATAGCTACCCCAGCTTTTTCACACTCGTCAATGTCTCTAAGAATCGTAAAAACGGTTTCTTTATGTTCAATATTTAAAAAGACGGTGTCCAGCTGAATTTCGCATATCCCCACCTCATACGAATCACGACCCAATTCAATGTGCCCATGGAGTTCTGTTACAAAGTTGGCTAGTGTGTTGTTAGGGTGTACAGACAGGGACGAGGAGGACGGGAGTGTGACGTAGAAATGGTTAGGAGCCATGTTGCATACTATTTAAGCTTCATTATTGCATCAGCTTTTATATAGGTGTTGAAGCTTTCTGGGTACCCTAGCCATTTCACCAGGTACATTTTTCTCCTTCCTGAACCTTTGCTTCCTAAAATTTTCTCAATTTTAAACACATTTTTTTCTAAATTAAACGCAACTTTCTGCAATTCCTCGCGGTAAAAGCCTCCTGAGATTTCTTCCCCATTCAAATCTTCAATGTAATACATCATTATCTCACCTTTAGGTCTCACAGCCCTAACTTTAAAAATCTCGCGTGTCCATCCTTGCTCAAAACCCTTTGCGAATTTATTCCCCGAACGCGACAGCCTTACATAATCATTGATTTTGAAGCGCGCAGAGTGTGGTGGTGGTGGTGGTGATCCATCTCTTCTCGGGAGCGTACCTCTTTCTAAAACTTCGTTAGGTGTTGTCCCAATCGTGCGATGGTGTGAGCGGTTGTAGGATGATGCCAATGATTCCAGAATGTCTAGAAATCTGTATGTGTTTTTATGTGTAAAATAACGGTGCATGCGTTCCTTTATGGTGCGCTGAACTCTTTCAGCTAAAGAAGCCTTATGTATAGAATTGGTTGTGTAATAGCTGATATTAAACTCTGTCAACATGTTCTGAAAAGCACGGCCTATAAATTCCTTCCCCATATCCGTACAAAAATAGCCAGGAACCCTGTTTTCTTTTAACATTAGCGTTTTGGTGGCTTTAGCAACTGTTTCAGGTGATTTATTTTTCAGAGGAACTAGCCACAGATATCTAGAGAATACGTCTATTATGAATAGAATGTAGCGGTAACCATCGTTATACACAGAATATCTTTGCATGTCTGTTAAATCTGCTTGCCAAATAGAATCAATCGAGGAAGCCGTTGTCTTGGCTGTTTTAAACCTTTTTCTCACAGGCTTATGAAGCGTATAAGCGTCCTGCTCCCTCAAAAATCTTTCAACATCTTTTTTTCCTACTCCGTAAACACTTCTGTACAGTCTATCTACGCCGCCGTAAGAGGATGGGGTAGAAATGTCATAATAGCGTTTAGTTAATACGTTAGCCATTTGCGTATTTTAGAGGCACGTGGGTAGGGTTGGTTTAACCTCTTCTTGCTCCTCTTCAAAGGTGTTACCGCCGGGGGTGACGGCGCCTTCAATTGTGTCACAGGCGTTGCATGTTCCAAGTCTTTTAACCTGTTCAGATTTCCTATCAACGTTTTAGGGACATTTATTTGTTGTAGTCTTGCTTTAATATGCTTCCATCCTGATGGTGATGGCCTATCCCACTTTCTCACCAGATCATGGACAATGTCTACGATATTCGATCCCTGTACCTTTGATCCTTCCACAATGATCTCCCTGTATCGGTCCATTGTATGGCGGATCCTCATTCAATAGATTATAAAGACTTAAGCCTTTACTCCTCAATGTAAGTGGGAGGGTATTTTTTAATACATGTTCGATATGTTGTGTGGCTAATCTTTTTGGTTGGTCAGCTGTGTCGTCGGGCACAGATCCTATGTCGCCATCGTCCCCCGTGCTGTGCCTAATAACCACAGGAATCTCTGTAGGGCTCTTATAATTTTCGTACTCGTGAAGAAATTTCTGCAGAGCTTCTTGGTATAAGATTCTTTTCTCATCAGGTGTTTTTTCACTGTTTAATAGGGCTAACAATTCGCTTTCCATTCTTTTAAGTCTGCTTTTACGGGGATCTAGATACGTGTCTGGATTCCTTTGCAGTGAAGCGTACACCTCGTGGGGAATCACTACCACTTTCTTCATTATATTAATCTAGTCAGTAAAGGACCCAAAACTGAAAATAGATGGGGAGAAATGACCCTCCTGTTTGTACAATAATTCGTTTTTTCTTCGCTACAGTTTGGCTTTTACGAGCGAGTGCACGTATTATGTTCTTGTAGCGGCGTAGGCGAGCCTTCTGATGGGTTTTCATTGATACATTGCAATTTATAACGTTAAGACAGATTTCACAGATGCATTTTAAAAAGTCGGCATCGATATTTTTAATAAACATCTGCTGCATTGCCCGGGGCAGTCGATGATAGATTTTTATTAATTCACGGTATTTCTTTAGTCTCTTTGTCATTCTGGAATATACACCGTTTCAGGCTCGTTTGGAAATATATTCGTTCGCAGAAGCACTCTAAACGTGTTTCGCGGATGAAGGTCGCAAAGCAAATATCCGTAACGCGTGCTTGTAGCTTCTTTATAAACTTCCAAAAACTCCTTACGCTGATTCGGGAACATTTGATTGGCTAATACCCAATTTGTGATACATCTCTACGTTGCGCGAATAAGACTAGATATTGCGTATTTAACGACACATCGCGCATGTATCTATTTTTGAAAAATAGATTCTGATTGATGAAGAACACGCTTATGTTAAGATGGTGGGAGAATACTGTAAATGTCTCGGCAAAGGTTTTATCCATCTCCAACATGAGATCGTCGATTACAATGATTGTATGTTCATTTCGCTTTAACGAATTAACGTCATATACGCCTTTGTGGAACAAAATATCATCTTGGTACTCGTTGAACACTGATTGATACGTCGAATAGCACCATATAACTTTATGCACAAATTTCAAGAACATCTCCCCCTTTTCTTTAATGATTTTAAGCATAAATACAGTTTTACCACATCCTGTAGGTCCAGATATAATACATGTGGATGGACTCGTGAATCTGAATTTTTCTACAGAGTCCATTTCTAACACGTCACACTCCTAAGTGGGTCATTTACAAAATATTACAAATTTTGAGTGCTGATCCTTATATTCTTCTCCCACAGAACCGTGAATGACGATGAGGTACAGCAGCCCATCATTACGGATGACCTCGACGACAGTGTAGTTGTGATCTCCTCCCCTGAACCTCACCAGCGATACCGGTAACACGTCCAAAGCGGAGGTATGAGATACCCACGTCAGGTATAAAGCGACCGAAATACGCGCCTGTTGCACCAGTAATAGATCCCCAACCCTCAACCCCTTACGCAAAACCCCCCCAGCAGTACCTAATATATCCCCTTATTCATCCGCCGCCCCCCGTTCTGTTAAGTCTACAATAATAGAGCCCCAACCATCAACCTCCTACGCAACAGGCCCCCATCGGCAGCACCTTCCGCTAATATACCCCTAATTCATCCGCCGCCCCCCGTTCTGTTGAGGAAGATATAACGCTCGAATTGGTGCGCTCCGCAGCCCCACCCCAGCCTTGACTAGAAATCGGTATAGAGTCAGGGTCGACCCTAGAGTCATGTATAGCAATGGTATGAGCGCGGACTACGCCGGGTTGTAGAGCGTATTATAGAGTTTGCTCTTCAGAATCGCGACGAGCGTGAAGTCAGGACGAGTCTGTCCTTTGGATTCGGGTCAGATGACGGTGATGTAGACGATTATTGGGTGATAGTGCCATTTAGACGTTTGGCGGCTGAAGATGTAGAATATATATTAGGACGTATAATGCAAGCCGCCCAAAGTAGTATAGCCTTCAATATGGACAACTTCACGGTAAATATTGACCATGTATACCGTGTTGCGGGTCATAGTGCCATACCGTATACTCTTAACCTCAATTCTCAAGCTATTTATAGACGGCATATAAACATCGATCGTGGTTGCGGCTTTATAGCAGTACTCTTAGCACGTATGTTTACTGTACAAAATACACGAACTCAAAAAATTTGGTGGATCGTGCCCGTAAACTAGCTGTAGACTGTGAACTTGAATTTGACTGTAATATGGGTCCTGAAGAGCTGAGAAGGGTAGAACAGGAAATGAATGTCCGCATAGTTGTGTTTGGGTTGGATGATCGTCGCAGGACTGTGTATATTTTTAAAAGCTGTGTGAGAGATTGTACAAGGCCCCTACTTATTTTAGGATTGTCAGGGACAACGTATCTCCCCATCCGTAATATAAGGTGGCTTTACGCGAGTTATGACAAAAGTCGAAAATATGGGAGACATCATGATTTGTGTAAGGGGTGCCTCGAGTTTGCGGATGATATAGTGAGACATTGTAAAGAATGTCACATGGTATGTGAGCAGTGTAAAAGCACCAAATGTGAAAGCCGTGTAGTTGAAGCTGAGAAGAGAGACTGTGATGTGTGTAGACGCACATTTTCAATAATAGCTGTTTTGATTTCCATAAATCAATTGGCACGTGCAGGAAAATGAGAATCTGTGAATGTGGTATGTTCACACAATGGATAATTGGGGAAATTTAAGCACAAGTGTGACGTAATTCACTGTCCTACATGCCAGGAGGAATATAAGGCGGATGGAGTAAAGCATGTATGGTATATGAAAGATGCTAAGCCTAAAAATAACCCTTGTATAACTGTATACTACGATATAGAAACATATACGAACGCTGAAACCAAAGAGGTAATTCCACATTTACTTGTGAGCCAGACTATCTGTGATGAGTGTATGGATATCGAATGTGACGAGTGCCCCAAATGTGGTAAACGGACAAACGTTTTTAAAACGAATGTCAGCGATAGTCCTGTGAAACTATTTGTGTCCTATATTGTCAAGTTAGCCGACAAGTTCAAAAAAATGACTGTGTATATTCTCGCCCATAACGGGGCAAAGTTTGACACGCAGTTCCTTTATAAGGAGTTGCTTGAACACGAATCCTCTGAGATATTTACAGGTGATCCATTGAAAAGAGGCAACAAATTAATACAGATGCAGATAAGAGGCAATGTACAATTTAAAGATACTTTATTATTCACACCTTGTAAATTAGCAAAGCTACCCAAGGTGATGGGAGTAGCAGCTGAAGTTTCCAAAGGATACTTCCCTTACACTTTCCTCACCAGCGAGACTTTAAACTACGTAGGCCCACCACCCCCCAAACATTATTTTGACTGTATGGATGAACGTGAAGACTTTGATCGATACTACGACAGTTTTAATGAAAGTAACCCTTATAATATAGCTGATGAATGTGAGCGTTATTGCGTGAATGATGTGCGCGTGCTTAGAGTATGTTTCCAGGCCTTTAGAAGGATGTACATAGCCCGTTTCAAATGCGATCCACTGCAAGTCGCAACCACCATCGCATCATTATGTTTTACGGTGTTCAAGAATAACTTCATGCCGAAAGACACCTTAGCCATTATTCACCGAAACAATCCCCGCAGTTACGGGCACAAGGCTATTTACTGGCTCATACACCTACGTGTGTTTTTTGGGTTGATGGGTTAAGTGAAAACCGTGTCACTGGTGTGAAGACTGTGTACTCCTTTAACGGTTGCTGGTGGCATGGATGCCCCCGTCCTGCGTGCGGAATCACCGGAGATATCCACGGTAGGTCTCCTGCCGACTGTCTTGCATCGACCCGCACCCGCGATCAACTTATAGGATCACAGTTCACTCACAAAGTCTTGTGGGAGCATGAATATGATGCTCGGATGGAGACAGACGAGGTGTACCGTGAGGAAATAAAAACGATCAAGCGTTCAATGGTGCTGGATCCTCTCAAATGTGGTGATAGCTTGTTTGGAGGACGTACAAATCCTTTCAGACTATACTTTCCACCTACGGAGGGCGTGAAGCTCCATTACTACGATTTCTGTTCTTTATACCCGTACGTGATGAAGAGCAATCCGTACCCCGTGGGCGCTCCTGAGAAACTGGTGGGACCTAGCCTACCCTCCATCAATGAATTTTCAAAAAATTTGAATGATCGTTACTTTGGGCTCTCTTTCGTAGACGTACTCCCCCCACGCAATTTATGGATGCCGATCTTACCTGTCGTTATCGACGACAAGCTCATGTTTCCCCTGTGCGTGAAGTGCGCGGAAGAGGATAACGGCGAATGTAACCATATACCCCACCAGCGTAAGATCAGAGGCGTATATACAAGTCCTGAGTTGGCCCTAGCCGTGCGCCATGGTTGATACCGAAGATGAAAAGTCTGCCTATATTCAACGTTACCGCGACCGCGAAGGTATACAACTTGATCGTGTCCAAATTGTAAAGAATCCTGGCAAGCGCTTTAGTGCAAAGTTGTGTCTAAACAGTCTATGGGGAAAAATTGCGCAGAATACCGGCAGAGGGAGCATTCATTTGGCACAAAGTTATAGCGATGTCTGGGATTATGCCAATGCCCCCGATAAAGAGGTCATGGAGATCGTAAATGTAGGTAATACTTACGTAATAAAGTACAACAACACTGAATTTGCCACAGATACCTCAAGGGTTACAAACATACCTGTGGCCAGCTTCACAACAGCCTACGCCCGTATAAAACTTTGGTCTATTGCATTCTCTTGGGCGGAGAGTATTGTATGCCGATACAGATAGCGTGATATTCACAGAGAGGGAGGGTGAATTCATGCCCACTATTGGGGAGTTCCTCGGCGAGCTCACTGATGAGATCAAGGATGAGTATGGGGACAACACATACGCCGACTCTTTTGCCTCAACAGGACCTAAGACTTATGGGGTACGGGTCAGGGTGGGGGAGGAAATGAAATATATCGTGAAGGCAAAGGGTATTACGCTCAACCATGCGAATCGGGAGGTTGTTAACTTTGAGTCGTTGAAGGATCTAGTATGTTTGGACGATGATGAACAACCTCCCCAACTAATTGTAGGCACCCACAATTTTCGGGCGCAGAAGCTGGGGGGCGTGAAGGAACTTAGGGGTACGATGGTGTGCCGTAAAACCTATAGGAAACGTTACCAGTTACCTGGTACCTATGATACCGTACCCTTTGGATACCAATGATGCTTCTAACTCACACGTCTTGTATATAATCGTATCTATTTGTAAATATATATATATATAACTTGAATATCTCGTTTATTAAATCGTATTTGTAAATATATATAACTTGAATATCTCGTTTATTAAATAAATCATGTTTCAAATAGCGTTTCACTTTCTCCTTTGTGTGTGTGTGTGTGTGTGTGTGTGTGTGTGTGTGTGTGGTGAAAGTTCTAAGCTCCGCCCACTGTAAGACCGTGAGTCATGCTACTATCTGGGAATCCCTGCGTGGTCAGTCGACCGCAGTAAGCCCGAGAGATCAGACGTGTATTCAGATCAGACGTGTATTCAAATGGCTACCTTTAATATTGCTTGTACAACGTTTACGAAATGGTATTCAGTAAAGTGCCAGGATGTGGTGGATACCGAAAAACTTCCTATTCATCCCTCCTATGCCTCTTTTAAAAACACATTGGATTGTGCGAAGTTCCAAGATGTACAAATACTCTAGATGTTCTGGTGAGACCGTTGAAGGCTTTCGTTGCACAGACGATGTGCTGAAGTATACTGCAGAGCTAAACTTTATAAAGTCTCACATACACCGTGAAGTAAAAGAAACAACGCGTGCAGAAGAGAAGCAGCAGGTATGGATAATGAGTCTTGCTGATGGGTGGTGTGACAAGCGGTATTACGTCATGCTACACCATGTCGATTACTCATACCCTACGACTGAAAATGTGAATCTCGTGATCATGGACAATCTTAAGTATTTTTATCACTATATTAACGTATATCATGATGAGGTTCGTAGTGAGGTTGTGGCTAGTGCCCTGCGTGAATTTTTAACAGAGTTTAGAGACGAGTATCGTTTGATGGGCAGAAAGGAAAAATATGAACATATGTTCCTCTCAAATAGTGCGCCGGAGTGTGGAGATGTTTAGTAAAACATAAAATGTTCCTAGTTCTTATCCAAACTGTCTGGTGCGTAGGCTGGCAGTGATATTCTTGTACCGAAATATGTACAACAATTCGACTCGCGGTCATACGAACAAGCTCATTCACGTGTCATCGAGTCAGCCGCCCGTCGAACCATTCCTGCCTACCTGCGTGCCTCACACGGCTCATAGTTATCTCAGAGCTTGAGCCGAGTCGACGTGCGCTCCTCGAATACGATGGAACTTCCTTTGAGCAGCATTCTCAACGCCTCGTACGATGTGTCCGTGACGAAATCGTTGCGCGTGTTCAGGCGTAATCCCGGTACCATTAGCTATGTACTGGAAACGGAATGTAGACCGACAAACAAACGGGTTTATTTAAGTATCGAGGAGATGAATAGAATCTTTGTGATAGTTGAGAAGTGGAGTGAAGATCGTTATAAAATACCTGCTAACGTAGGTACAAGAAGAGAGCAGATTAGTGACGCACCCTCATACGCCGTTGTATGTACGTTGTGTATAAATAACGATCGGCCGTGCATTGATATACGGCTGATGTGGAAGAATGCTTCTGATAATTACGCTCTTGTTCCTACGCGAAACCGTTTCATCCTCGACAGAATGTTTGAAATCGTCGGATTCCGTAAACTGAAACCTATATTAGACGCGCGTGTTACGGACATGCTTTATTTTGATACAGTACTTGAATACGTCTACACCGCTCTGCTCGATGGGTTTACCGAGTGTAGGGCTGGTGAGAATGGTCTAGAGCTGGACGTTTATTTAAAAAGTTTAGACTCTTTGAAATACCATGAACTTTGGTACAAAGCAATTGATCGGTACAAGGCTGAGCTCACCTACACCGTGCACCCTGAAGAACTATTTCTTTATATAACGCGCAGTTGTCGTAACGATTTAGAAGATTATTTCAATTGCCGCTATGTTGAGTGAGTTCACGATTGAAAAGCTCGAGTCGGTAGAAATAAACCCTCGATTGGAAAAGCGTGTTTATAAACTTGTGTTTAATAACGTAGCTAACGATGAACTCTTTGTGCGTGCTTTTGATTGTATTCTAGCGTATTTAAAGATGACTTACCAACCGGTTGTAAAGTGGGAACAAAAATAGTACTGAACGATATGAAAGCCCTTCATATCGAGTACAGGTTTCCCTATACTTTAAGCGGTGAAATATTATTAAGCCGCATATACTGCGTAATGCAGAGCAATAATGATGTAATTGTAAACTCGATTAAGACCGAGTTTAGTATTTTGAAAAAAAAAGTGAATTGTATTTATATATATTTTTGCTTGATATTTCTCCTGTACTGATTATACGCATATTTCTATTGATTTGTGTTTATATATATATTTGCGTGATATTTCTCCTGTACTGTTATGTACATATTTCTATTGAAGTGTATATTTATTTGAAATGTATATTTTATTTTATATATATCCATAATTGTGTGTATATATTTCCTGTACTGTTATATGCATATTCCTCAACTGAAATGTATATTTATTTTCTATATATTTATAATAAACAGAATGATGCAATGTTGTTTTACTTAATTGTTATGCCTTCTACTACCGGTATTCTTTTAAGAAATATAATAATATATACAGTGGTATTGCGGTATCTGGCAACATTTACGCCTTCTAAGCCAACTGGCTGATTAGGAGTCTATAATAATGTATACAATGGTATCTGGCAACTCAAGCCATTTACAGCCAACTGGCTGATTAGGCGTATATAATAATGTATACAATAATACTGCTAAAAAGAGGTATCTGGCAACTCAAGCCATTTACAGCCAACTGGCTGATTAGGAGTCTATAATAATGTATACAATGGTATTGCGGTATCTGGCAACTCAAGCCATTTACGCCAACTGGCTGATTAGGAGCCTATAAAACAACGCCTACTCGGCTGAAGTCTTAATGTGCACTTGGCTCCTGCCAGGTGAACACCTCTCCTCCTCCTTTCTCTCCTCCTTCTTTCTCTTGGGGGATAACGCCGCCTCCAAGTTTTCCTTGTTGCACCTGCAGCATCCCCCCTTTTGGGGAATTTTTTTATTTTTTTATTTTTTTTGCAACCCCCCCTTGCAACAAACCCCACCCATTTGCAACAACCATCCACCCCCTTTGCAACAACCCCCATCTGCAACAACCCCCACCCCCCTTTGCAACATTACGTAATAACTTGCAACATTCTTGCACTCTCCCCTTTTGCGGCTATACTACTAGCATGGACTAATCTTGGAATGTAACTTTTCTATTGACAGCGCTTCAAAATGCGTTGGACAGACGATTCTGAAATTCCTACCTCACGACTCGCTTGCCGCACAGATTTTCTTGGACTTTGGTGATACGTTTCCAGTACTCTTTCTTGCTTTGTGGGGCTTGTCGATGTCCGTGGTCTTCCGGAACGCTTCTTGTGGACATTCTGAACAGTTCCATCGGCTTCAAACTTATCTCTAATTCGAGTGATGGTAAGTCGCGTTGGTGGATCTGTTTGAAACTCCCTCCTAAACTGTCTTTGCACTTCAACTGCGTTTTCACACTTCCAGTAGCATTTTAGAATGAATTTCCTTTGTTCAAAGCTTAGTCTGACTGCCATTATTAATTCTAATGGGTTTAACTTGGAAAGAAAGAAACATCAATTGAGCTATCAGCTGTTAAAGTGTGTATACATTTGTTTGGGACGCCCTGTATATATCCTCTTAGGAGGAGATTGTACACACCAATCGACCAGGGAAGTACTCCGGGGGGGGGGCATTAGGCAGGAGACATGGAGTGCTGGAACTCCTGTTTCTCCTGTCACTGTCCTCCTTAGTTGAGCTTTTTCCGTGTCTCAGTAGTATCCCCGCGTTTGGGGAGAGGAAGTTGGGGTGTTCTGAAAACCGGCCCTGGAGGCCTTCGCCTCTGTTATAAGGGGCCCCCCTTCCTTAAGTTCCTAACCCATTTATGGGGTCTCACAGGTCTTAATGAAGGGCACTTGACCCTTGAGGACCCCTTGCGAGGCCCCCTCTTTGAGAAAATTAAAAGATTCGTTTTCATCTTCCTTCAAAAAAAAAAAAAATTAAATAAAAAAAAAAATTCATACTCGCCTTCCTCCTAAAAAAATCATCCTTGTCTTCTTCTTCTTTCACGAGAAAAAAAATGCCTCCTGTGGGATCCTATCATGGTCGTTCATGACAAAAACAAAATCAGTGCAAAAAACTTTTTTCTACGTGAAGGTCAAAATGTGATAATAAAAACCCACTCTAATAGACAGTTTATTTCCACAACAGTTTCGATGCCCACTGGCATCCTCTTCGGGTATCCACCCGAAGAGGATGCCAGTGGGCATCGAAACTGCTGTGGAAATAAAACCTGTCTATTAAAGTGGGTTTATATTATGAAACAAAATCAGACAAAAGCATGCAAAAACATACAAACATTCGAGTACTTCTTATGCAGCGTTCCGGCACGTTCCGCCGTGTTCGTGAACCCGTTAGTTTTATCTTTCTGGAAGTGTTCGTGCAAAAGATCCATTTCTGGAGCAACAGGATTCTGCTGATATATATATACATATACTAGTAAACATAACCAACATATATATTTGATATATATGAACTGTAATATAAGGCAAATAGCAAAGACTTCAATGCTATCCATGATCTCATCGTTTCGGATTATATTATTAATAACGATACCGCACAAAATAAAATTAGAATAAATACAGTCAACTCATAAACAAATTTTGCCTTGTTCTAATATTTGTATTACGAAATAGATCAAGAAACTATTAAATAAATTAATTTTAATTTCATTTATCTAACCTAAGGGGAAGCTATTATATTTCATTCCAATCGTATAGTAACGTGGTAACAAACATCATGAACAATAAATATTATCACATCATGGAGTGCCACATCATGGAGTGCCACATTTCCGAAGAAATGTAAAGAGTATGCCAAACCGCGATACTTACTATGGAGGAAATCATTCGACACGTAGCAAATTCCACTGTCATTAAAGAACGCAAACATTGTCCCATTATTCAAAGATGTTAACAGAGCAATGCCCAAGAATTATCGGCCGGTTGCTCTCACTACACAACTTATAAAGTGCTTTGAACGTATAGTTAGAAGCGAAACTACCTATTACCTACAAGGAAAGAACTTATACAGCCCAAATCAACATGGTTTCAGGGCTGGAAGATCTTGGCTAACGCTATTAGACCACCAGGAGAAAATATTGGAAACTGAGCCGAGGACAAAACATAGATGTAATATATGCTGACTTTGCTAAAGCCTTTGATAAATGTGACCATGGAATTATAGCATATAAACTTAAGAATACGGGAATTATTATAAAGCTGGGAAGGTGGATATTTAATTTCTTGACGCAAAGAACACAGAGTGGTGGTAAATGGAGTCAAATCGGAAGTCTCGAAAGTAGAGAGCTCTGTCCCACAAGTGACAGTACTAGCGCCCTAGCTATTCATAATAATGATTGCATATATTGATGCAGATATCAATGACAGTATTGTATAATTTTTCGCAGATGTCGTAAAGACATGCATGGAAATATTGAACGAAGGTGTCATTGAAAGATTACAATACGCCATTAAAACATTGTTTCAGTGGGTAGAAGATAACAATATGAAGTTGAACGAAGAAAAATTCCCACTTCTAAGATATGGTAATAACAAGGAGCTACAGAAAAAAGGGTACAAAACTCAGCAAGCCAAACATATAACACCAAATCCATAAGTCAGGGATCTTGGAGTAATAATGCCGTCGGTTACAGAATTCAGAGAGCACTATAACAACAAAATTACAACGGCTAGAAAAACAATAGGCATAATCTAGAGGAGCTTCCCCAGCAGAAAAGCAAACATTATGCAGACCCCGGTGCTGACAGACGGTGCGTAGCACACCCAGATAGAATTCCTTTTGACCTGGTTAGGCTAGTTGCACGCTGTTTATTATTTGCTCCTTCGTTGCTATTTCGTCATATATGGTGTGGAAGTGATAATACATTTTCAAAGCGTTACATTTTACAACAAAATGTAACGCTTTCAAAATGTTTATGCGCTATAATGCTATGTTTATATGCTATAATTCTATGGTCACATTTATCAAAGGCTTTAGCAAAGTCAGTATATACATCTATGTTTTGTCCTCGGCTCAGTGTTTCCAATATTTTCTCCTGGTGGTCTAATAGCTGTGTTAGCCACGATCTTCCAGCCCTGAAACCATGTTGATTTGGGCTGTCTAAGTTCTTTCCTTGTAGGTAGTAGATAGTTTCGCTTCTAACTATACGTTCAAAGCATTTTATAAATTATGTAGTGAGAGCTACCGGCCGATAATTCTTGGGCATTGCTCTGTTAACATCTTTGAATAATGGGACAATGTTTGCGTTCTTTAATGACAGTGGAATTTGCTACGTGTCGAATGATTTCCTCAATAGTAAATATCGCAGTTTGGCATACTCTCCTTACATTTCTTCGGAAATGTGGCACTCCATGTGTCTGGCCCTGTTGTCGAATTGTCTCGCATCTGTGATAGAATCTTAATTTATATATATATATTATATATATATATATATATATATATATATATATATATATATATATATATACAGGGTGGGCGGAAAGTAGCTCCCTATTTTGGATTGGTAAAAAAATACGTATATTATTCATTTATTTCAGAAAAAATAATATGAAAAGGTAGGCATACATGGTAGGTTTTCTCTAAAATTCAATGTGGGCTCCAACTCTTTCCACCAGCTTCTGGAGCCGCCCAGGAATGGCGTCCAGTGACTTTAGCAGGAACTCCAGCGGGATGGAGGACATGACTTCCCGAATTCGGTCCTCCAGTTCTTCCAATGTCCTCGGTTTGGTGCGGTAGACTTCTTCCTTTACCCACCCCCAAAGAAAGAAGTCGCACGGTGTCAAGTCGGGGCTCCTGGCTGGCCATTGATGTGGACCACGACGACCCATCCAACGCCCAGGGAAGTGGGCATCCAGCCACTCACGGACAACAAGAGCGAAGTGCGGAGGGGCGCCATCTTGCATAAATATCAGATCGTCGATGTTCTCCCATGTGCTGACAACCGGCCAGACCTCGTTTCGCAACATAGCAAGGTACCGCTCAGCATTCATGGTGTTGCGCAGAAGGAACGGGCCCACAACCTGATCTGAGGTCATACCACACCACACCACACCGTTACACTGAACCGATTCTGCCGTTTTTCAGCGGTAACCGTGCGACTTCTTTCTTTGGGGGTGGGTAAAGGAAGAAGTCTACCGCACCAAACCGAGGACACTGGAAGTACTGGAGGACCGAATTCGGGAAGTCATGTCCTCCATCCCGCCGGAGTTCCTGCTAAAGTCACTGGACGCCATTCCTGGGCGGCTCCAGAAGCTGGTGGAAAGAGTTGGAGCCCACATTGAATTTTAGAGAAAACCTACCATGTATGCCTACCTTTTCATATTATTTTTTCTGAAATAAATGAATAATATACGTATTTTTTTACCAATCCAAAATAGGGAGCTACTTTCCGCCCACCCTGTATATATATATATATATATATATATATATATATATTTTTTTTTTTCCAGATTTACCGCCGATTCGTACCTAAAGAGACGGTACATATCTCGGCGAGGCAGTGAGTGGGTGATGTCACTGTGCTAGGGGCAGTAGACTAGGGGAATGAGTAAGGGTCAGTCGATGGATAATGGGTAGGAGGGGTACGGTTTCAGATACGATGGAGCAGATGGGAGTGAGTAAGGAAGAGGAGAACGGCTTCCGCTGAAAAGTGGGGGCCGTCGGCGAGTATAGATCGTAGGCAGTTGGGTATGGGGTTTTCTGCCGAGAGAGGGAAACACCTGCGACGGAGAGCGGCCAACTTTGAGCATTCCACCAGAAGGTGTAAGACAGTGATAGGGGTATGGCAGGTAGAGCAAAGCGGGGCTGCGATTTCGCCATAAGGTGTCCGTGGGTGATGCGGGTGTGACCTATGCGGAGACGGGCTAGGATTACTTCTTTATGGCGGGACCGGTGGAATGAAGAAGCCCAGTGTCCTATTTGCGGTTTGATCGTGTGGAGTTTATTTTGTGTGGCCTGGTCCCATTCCCGCTGCCATATGGAGCGGAAGTGGGAGCGGAAAGCCGGGAAGAAGTCGGAGAAGGGGAGGGGTCGGGAGGAGGCCGGCAGCAAGCAGGCCGTCTTTGCTGTGCGGTCCGCCGCCTCGTTACCCTGGATGCCGACATGAGCCGGGACCCAACAGAATGCGATTGTCTTATGTTGGAAGATCGTTAAAAAGTGGAAGGTCTGCTGGATGGTACAGACGAGCGGGTGAGGGGAGTTAAATCTTTCTAGGGAGAGAAGTGCACTTTGGGAATCCGAATAAATGACAAAAGAGCTGGCAGAGTGGGTGCGCACAATATCGAGGGCCTCCGTTATGGCGAAAAGTTCCGCCGAAAAAACGGAGGCCTCGCGGGGCAGGCCGACGCTCCGGGAGAGCGGCTGGGACAGAATCACCGCTGAGGAGGCCACACCAGCTTTCGAGCGGGAACCATCCGTGTAAATGGCGATTGCGTCCGGGTGTTGGGTTGCGTGTTCGCGGAAAAGTGACCTGTATATCATGGCGCTCGTGGTAGTCTTCGGTAGGGAACACAGATCTTCGCAGAACTTGATAGGGGTTAGGATCCAGGGGGGGTAGATGCTGAATGAAATGGGGATAACTGAGGGGGCGGGCATGTTGAAAAGATCAAGGAAAGAGCGGACCGCTTCAGTGAAGTGCCAGCTCCGTCCCTGAGGTGGTAGTTCTAAAACCGCTGTGCCCAGAAGCGAAGAAGGTAGCCTCTGTGCACGGAGGTATGTCCGCATGAGGAGTAGACCCCGTCGGAGGGCGAGAGGGAGATGATCACATTCCACATGGAGGCTGGAGGCTGGGGAGGAGCGGAAAGCACCGGTGGCGAGGCGGAGGCCTCTATTAAGTACCGGGTCCAGGATACGGAGGCGGGCGTTGGAGGCTGAACCATAAACTGCGCTACCATAGTCCAGCTTCGACTGTACTATGGAAGTATAAAGGCGAAGAAGAGAGCGTCGATCTGCACCCCCATGTGGTGTGAGAGAGGTGATCCAGGAGAGCGAGGGGGCGTCGAAGGGATTGCTTTAGGTGCTTGAGATGGGGAACCCAATTGAGCCGTCGGTCTAGGGTCATGCCCAGAAAACGCGTGGAGGGTACCACCTCAAGAGGACTGCCGTATAATGTAACAGAGGGTAGAGGAAGGAGGGTTGTGGGTCTTCTTACTGAAGACCATACACTTGGACTTAGGGATGGAGAGGCGGAAACCCACCGACGTCGCCCACCTTTCCACCCGGTAGATGGCGAGCTGCATTTGCCGTTGAACGACAGACGGTTCTCGCCCTGCGAAGTAGATTGCAAGGTCATCCGCGTAGATGGAAGAGCGGATTGTGGGTGGAAGGCATTGTGAGACCGTGTTCATCACGACAGAGAAGCAGAGAACACTGAGGATGCTTCCCTGTGGGACCCCGTCCTCCTGCAAAAGGTGTCAGAGAGGACTGAGCCCACCCGGACTTTAAAGGTCCGAGAAGTAAGGAAGCCCTTGATGAAGGTAGGCATGGCTCCGACAAGGCCCAGATGTCGGAGCTGACCGAGGATCATTGCTCGACGGGTGGTGTCATAGGCCTTCTGGATGTCGAAGAAAACTGACAGTACGAACTGTCTATTGTCGAAGGCATCCTGTATGTCTCGGCTGAGAAGCAGGAGGGGATCAGTGGTGGAGCGGAATTGTCTGAAGCCGGACTGGGTAGACGGGAAGGAATTGGTACGTTCAAGGACGAACGATAATCGCGTAGCGACCATTTTTTCGAGGATCTTGCAGGCACAACATGTCAGGGCGATTGGTCTGTAGTTTGTGGGGTCCAGGGAATCTTTGCCGGGCTTGGGATAGGGATGACGTGGGCCTCCTTCCACCTAAAGGGGAAGGCACCCTGTATCCATATGCGATTGTATAGGTCTAGCAGGAAAATTTGTAAGGTAGAGTGGAGGTGTTGGATCATGCCGTACGGAATACCGTCCGGGCCGGGACAAGGGGATCGTCGAGAGGCCAGTGCCGTCTGTAGTTCACGCATGGTAAACAATCGGTTGTAGGTGCTGTCTATGGACGGTGGGGAGGGGCTATCGTCAGGGGCGGGTACGGGATTGGCTGCAGAGGAAGAAACGGCGGCGAAGGTAGAAGCAAGGTGGTCTGCCACCGACTTGGGCTCACATAGGAGTCCGTCGTTTGTCCGGAGGACCGGGGGTCGGGAGGGGACATGTCGCCTCTCGACGCCCCGCACCTTCTTCCAGATGGTAGCCGAAGGTGTGTTGGCGGTAATGCCGGACACAAAGGCACGCCAAGAGGCTCGGCGCGCTGTCTTCATTGTGCGGCGGGCGATGGCTCTGACCCGCTGCATCTCCGTGCGATGGATGGGGAGTCGCGTCCGGTAAAAACGCCGAGTTGCCTTCTTCTTGGCGCGCACGGCCTCCGCGCACTCCGGGGTCCACCAAGGAACCCGTCGGGCGCGGGGGTAGGCGGAGGATTGTGGTACGCTTGTGCTTGCGGCCGTTAGAACGACGGACTCGAAGTATGCGACGCACTCGTCGATGGATGGGAAGTGGGCAGTTGTAAGGGTGGTATATGTGTTGTCGCGGAAGCGGGCCCAATTCGCGTTGGTGGTAACCCACCTTACCGGTACCCGTACGATCTGGTCGGGTCGATTGAGGGTGAGTAGAATGGGGAGATGGTCACTGCCATAGTCCTCTCGGAGGACGTGCCACGTGAAGTCTAGGAGGGCATCAGTTGATACGAGGGACAGGTCTATACAGGATGGAGTGCAGGTGGTGGCATGGTAGAATGTAGGAGAGCCATCGTTGAGGCACTCGAAGGAGAGCTCGGTCATGACGGATATCAGGGTTGGGGCCATATAGGTGGAGTGTGTGTCGCCCCACAAGGGGTGACGACTATTGAAATCGCCCAGTAGTAGGAAGGGCCTGGGGAGTTGTTCCACGACTTCCACCAGGTCGTCGCGGGAGACTTGAGCGTGGGGGGAAGGTAGATTGAACAAATGGTGTACTGTCTATCCAGGGAGAGCCGGACGGCAGTCACCTGTAGCGGGGACCGGATGGAGAGATTGTAGAAGGGGACTGCGTGGTGGACGAGGATGGCAGCTCCCCTTCGAGTGCAGGTAGGAGGCGGGGTGGCGACGCAGAAATAACCAGTGGGGCAGGGCATGGACCTGGTCCCCAGGATTAGCTCCTGGAGACAGACACACACCGGACGGGAAGTGGCAATCAAGGAGTTAAGGCCTTCATAGTTTGCAAAGATTCCTCGACAGTTCCAGTGGGCTATTGTGGTTTTCGGGGGATCCATTAGTTGATGAAGGGGGATGGGTAAAGGTGTAGGCGCTAGGAGGTTGGAGTGTGAAGGAAGATCTGGAGTTCGCGAAACTGAAGGCTGGGTCGGGAGCATGGCTGGCTATCTACCGTTCACCAGGGAAGGAATCGGTCGGCCTGTCGAACCCTGCGGAGGTTGCGGGGTCGAGTCGGCCGAACGAGACCGGAGGCGTGGATCACGGCAGGCAGAGGAACATCGTGGGCTGAGCGGGTCAGAAGTGCCTTGTCGGGCTTCTATGGTCGGGCCAGGGGGGGGCACGTTAATCCCAAAAGGGACGCTACCCCGCCTGTCCGGGGTCTCACGGCGGACCCTAGGTGGTGACAGGGGGTACCAAAAAGACCGGGCGGGTGGGAGGGAGGGCGTACTCAGGGTAGCTGATAAGGGGGGGTCGGGGATGTTGGGGGGGTAGGTACGATGGGGGTGGAAGGAGGTGAACCAGAGTAGTCTCGTGGATGGGTGGAGAAAATGGCACCAGGAGGCAAGGACAGATCCAGGAGACTCATGGGCGTGGGCGCAGCCGAGCTTCCCTCGGTCACACCGTGCAGCTGCGCCAGAGCCGCATCCACTGGATCCACTGGGCTGGGTCTCGTCGTACAGGGCGGGTCGTAGATTTCGGCCACTATTGTCAGAGTCTGTGGGGGTAGAACGGTGGGACTTCTACGATGGGGAGAGATGGACATAGTGGGCGTGGTGGGCGGTGTAAGGGTCCGAGCCGTCTTCTTGGTCTTAGGGGAAGAGGGAGAGAGACGTTGGGAGGCCGGAGGGTCTGGTGACACGCTCCGGCGTCTCCGCCTCGACGGCTTGCTCCGGGCGGCAGGTTCGGGCGTGTACAGGGAGTACTGGGAAGGCAGGGTTTGAGGTGGCTGGGACCTGGAAACCCTGGTCCCAGACTCCTGGGGGATTCGTGGCAGGTGAGGTGCGGGAAGAAGAGGAACGGTGGGGGGACAGGGGACCGTCGGGTCCTGCGAGGATTTGCTATGTGGGGAACAGGAAGCAGTGGCTGGGGGGGGGGGTTCGGCGGCAGGCCAGGGCGGGCGTGCCGAGATGATAGAGCCGAGAGCAGCGGCATAGGACACCCCCGGCCTCACCTCCCGACTCCGCACCCTGTCGCGTGCCTCACGGGGGCTAAGGAAGTCCGTCACCTGTAGGCCTCGGACCTCCTTCTCGAACCTGAAGAAAAGGCATTCTCGTGATGAAGAGGGATGTGTGCCTTCACAGTTCGAGCATTTGGGTGTGTTGGGGCACCTGTCAGGGTGGGCGAGTCGTCCACAGTGAACACATAATGGATGCGGCTGTCGACAAGCGGAGCTGACGTGTCCGAATTTATTGCATTTGAAGCAACGGGTCGAGTCTGGGACGTATGGGCGGATAGAAAACTCGCATGAGGCGCGGTCTCCCATGCCCCATACAATACGGCCAGGGGGGATTAGTGAGTTAAAAGTAAGGAGCAGACGTGGGGTGGGGGAGGGGGTGCCTCCCTGTCGGGATGTGAAACGATAGATCTTAGTAACTCCTTGGGGTGCGAGATCCTCCAGGAGCTCGTTCACTGCGACCGACAGTAGGCGGGTGGCGTAAATAGTGCCCTGACTCTGGTTCAGGCGAGGGTGTGGGAAAACGGACACCGAGCATCCAAGGACCTCAGTGATGGAGAGTAGGGCTTTCGTCTCTGCGGCTGAGCATGATTTTACGAGGAGGGAGCCATCCCTCTGTGGGCGTACGTCATAGCGGCTGGAGTTGCTGTGGGTTCGGATCGCCTGGAACGTCCGTTCAGAGTTGTTCGGGAGGGACCCAGATGTAGGCCGAATCACCAAGAATTTGTGGATACTTGGAAGGGAGAGGGAGGCTGTAGAGTCGAAATGTACTGGAATATTCAACGGTCGGTAGGACGGCCGTGAATGCCGGCTCCCCCGTCCGCCGCGAGGCTCTCTCCGCGGGGAGGTGGGCTGACGGCGGGTGAGGGGGGCATATGGGAGAGCAAGAAGCCGGGTTGTGGGGGCAAGTCCTCGGTGGAACTTGACTTGCCCGAAGGTGGCTGAAGTGGGCTGGGGCGAGGCCCCTGCTCTAGAGAGTGTAGGTCCAAGAGCGTAGTCGAGGGACGGACTGGGGTCGGCAACGGAAAAGGAGAGTGCAAGCGTTCCGCTTCCACAGGGGGGTCAACCCCATTAGGTTGCGGTCTTCCAGTGGTAAAGGACTCGAGGGCCTGGTTGCCCACCACCCGAGTGTTGAGAGAAGGAGTAGTCCGGGAATGAGAAGCAGTAGTCGTAAGCCGGGGGGGAGAAGTGTCCATAGCTAAACAAAAAAGAACTTCATCCCCCGCGCGCATCCAGCCACCACCGACTCCAACAAGGGAAAGGCGAAGTGTGGGCACACTTGGTCCCACCGCCGATGGATGTCACGCAGGGGAGATACACCCGCACCCAGTCCCTGTGCCTGAAAGGCGGCCACTCTCATCCAACGCGCGGTGAAAAGTGGCAGGGACAGGGTTTGGGTTTGGTTGGAAAGCGACAAGGGTGCAGGGCAACCACCTCCCACACCCAAGGGCCAGGAAAGGGTCAAAATCAAGGTCCAAAGAACAACGCCAAAAAAAACAGGGAGAAGCCAGAAAGAATGGGTTAAAGGAGAAAGAGAAAAGAAGCAGGAGATCAGCCGGGTCCCCAAACGGGCCCAATGGTCCACGAGGGCAGAGAAAGCCCTTACACCGAAAAAAATGTGTATTCCCACATTCGCCACAGAGGGACGCGCCCTATAGCTCCGGACAAAGCAAAGGGATATATATATATATATATTTTATATATATATATATATATATTATATATATATATATATATATATATATATAAATTTAAGCAGAAAGCCACAAACAAGAAGGAAAGAAACATCCATCATGTTGGAAAGGGACTATATTTTGTACATTGCAACGTTTCAAGCACAAACTATGCTCATCTTCAGGCAAAAATTCTAAAAAGTTAAAAACAGAATATTAAAAACCATAATGACAATATAAACAAAATAAAGTAGGGAAAAAAAATTCACAAGCTTTAAAAACAATGAAAGTCACTAAAAAATTCTAAAAAGTTAAAAATCAAATGACAATTATAAAACAATAGGGAAAAAAATTCAACAAGCATTAAAACAATGAAAGTGACACTAAAAAAGAACAATGAATAACAGCTATAAAATACAAAATGTAAAACCCAAAACACTAAAAATTCACAAGCTTTTTTTAAAACACTAAAAAATGAAAAACCCACACTAAAAGGAACACACCTTAAGTCTAAGCAGCACAGATTCCGAGGCAAAACTAATAAAAACAGAAGCATCTAAAAACAAGTAAAGGTAAGTTGGTTAAAGATGTTCAGTTTAGACGGAGGGGAACGGATGAAATATCAGAGATAAGCGAAGGGGAGAGAGTTTTAATATACAGCGATTCTAAAAGTCTTAAAGTTTGCTCACACGGAGCGGAATCTAAAATGTTAAAATTAGCTAAAGTTATATCCACTTTGCATAGAATAACATGGCTGCGTATAGCTGAAGCTTCTTTAGTTCTCAAAGGTTTGTCAGTTCTATTGCTTATGCCCATATGGGCACAGAAACGCGACTCGAGGCTCCGCACAGTGCTACCAATATAGCTCCGATCACATCGGGGACACTTAAATTCATAAACAACAGCACTGCGCAGAGCATCCGATACACGGTCTTTAACATTAAAATATGAGCCAATAGAACGACGACTAACAAATACTAGTTTAAAATCTATTTGACAATAAAATTTAGTAAGAAGTGGTACAAGGTTATTACGGCAATAGGAATTCAGATATCCCATTTCTGGGAGCACAAGATAATATACATCTTTAGGAACGTTAAAATTAGACATTTTTGGTTTGTAAATGTTAGCTAAAAATCTATTGATAGCATTTTCTACAATTTGCAAAGGATAACCATTATTCACAAAATATTTTCTTAAAAAAACAAATTCATTATGTAGAGACTGATAATTAGAACATAAATTATACGTTCGGTTAAGTAGGGTGTTAACAGATGCCAGCTTGTATTTAAAATCACTAACTTAAAAAATTGAGACCAAGACCGGTGAACGTCTTCTTACGAAAAACTGAAGTAGTAATAGAGTCGCTCTCTCTGCTAATCAGTAAATCCAAGAAAGGCAGCTTGGAATCTGATTCTTCCTCCAGAGTAAACTTTATGTTTGGATGTAAGTTATTTAAAAACGTAAAAAATTGATGAGCACTGTTAGCATCAGTAAAAACTGCAAAAATATCATCAACATATCGTCTATAAAAAATAGGCCTTATAGGGGTAGGAGGGTGGGTAAACATTTTGGTTTCTAAAAAAGTCATGAAAAAATCTGCAGCCAAAGGGCCGATCGGAGATCCCATGCCCACGCCATCAGTCTGCTGGTATATATCTCCATTAAATGTAAAAGTACTACCCTTAAGAGTTAGCTCTAACATAGAATTAAGGTCATTTTTATCAAAACTTTGAAATTTGGGGGAATTACTAAAGACCTTGTCAAGGATAATTTTACGAGTTTCGTCCACAGGGATATTGTCAAATAGATTTTAAACTAGTATTTGTTAATCGTCGTTCTATTGGCTCATATTTTAATGTTAAAGACCGTGTATCGGATGCTCTGCGCAGTGCTGTTGTTTATGAATTTAAGTGTCCCCGATGTGATCGGAGCTATATTGGTAGCACTGTGCGGAGCCTCGAGTCGCGTTTCTGTGCCCATATGGGCATAAGCCATAGAACTGACAAACCTTTGAGAACTAAAGAAGCTTCAGCTATACGCAGCCATGTTATTTTATGCAAAGTGGATATAACTTTAGCTAATTTTAACATTTTAGATTCCGCTCCGTGTGAGCAAACTTTAAGACTTTTAGAATCGCTGTATATTAAAACTCTCTCCCCTTCGCTTAACTCTGATATTTCATCCGTTCCCCTCCGTCTAAACTGAACATCTTTAACAACCAACCTTTACTTGTTTTTAGATGCTTCTGTTTTTATTAGTTTTGCCTCGGAATCTGTGCTGCTTAGACTTAAGGTGTGTTCCTTTTAGTGTGGGTTTTTCATTTTTTAGTGTTTTAAAAAAAGCTTGTGAATTTTTAGTGTTTTGGGTTTTACATTTTGTATTTTATAGCTGTTATTCATTGTTTTTTTTTAGTGTCACTTTCATTGTTTTAAAGCTTGTTGAATTTTTTTCTCTATTGTTTTATAATTGTCATTTGATTTTTAACTTTTTAGAATTTTTTAGTGACTTTCATTGTTTTTAAAGCTTGTGAATTTTTTTTCCCTACTTTATTTTGTTTATATTGTCATTATGGTTTTTAATATTCTGTTTTTAACTTTTTAGAATTTTTGCCTGAAGATGAGCATAGTTTGTGCTTGAAACGTTGCAATGTACAAAATAGTCCCTTTCCAACATGATGGGTGTTTCTTTCCTTCTTGTCTGTGGCTTTCTGCTTAAATTGAAGCTTGCCAGAAGCGGCCTTCACCAACATATATATATATATATATATATATATATATATATATATATATATATATATATGACAGTGTTGTACTCGTTACCTCGTTACCTACTTGTGCCGAAGTGTAGCGGTGCTACCGTTGTTTTTGAAAAGCAATCAAAATTGGAGTAAAAATTCCCCAATATGTATGTGTAATTTTGCAAGAAGTATTAGTAATTAGCTTCAATGTATATATCTGTAAACCACAAATTCAGTAGCTAAGTTGTTGCTTTCAGTTACTGAGCAGCTGTGTGAGGGTAAAAAGGTGTATACTGTATAGAACAATAAGATATGAATAAAGCAGGCGAGGGGGAGAAACTAATATCTCGTTACATTTCTGTAGTGGGGAGAGAGTGAAAAATTGGACTTATCCAATTCACAATTCTTTGGAATAAGCGCTGCTAGTAGAACTAGATTATTTCATGCTGCTTTTTGACCACACCCTAGTAAAAATAATAAAAACGGTTAAATACACACTTAATTATTTACAGTAAAATAAAATAAGTTTGACTACATGTATGCGAACGCATCAGGTCCTCGTTGCTGATCAAACGAAATATACACCTTTCAAGTTGATAACATAGGTAGACTTCGAATCACCCACACGTCTTCGTTAGTGACCCAAATGTAATTTTTCATTGTTTTATTTATAGTAATGTTATTAACTTGTAAACTGGAACTTGCAGCTGGAATTCAGGTAAAATGTAGGGCCCTAGTCCTTACGCTACATTTCCTCAAAACCGTCAGTGCTACCGCTGCTGTATATATATATATACAGGGGTTAGACAAAATAATATGAACACCGGCCAATTTCACCGGTTATCTTTACGGACTGCTCAGACACAAAGTAAACGGTCAAATGACTGGCAAACCTATTTAAATGCGTAACAGAGTGTATACGTCATGTTATAACCCTCACGTTGTTTTTACAGATCTGAGTGAATTATGAATTAGCAGTTATGAAAGACCTGTCAGACTTCCAAAGAGGGAAAATTGTCGGAGCGCGGATGGCTGGTGCATCGGTGACGAAAACCGCTCAGATGTTCAATGTATCCAGAGGAACTGTCTCTATAAGTCATGTCTGCATACCAAAACCATGGAAAGACAAGCACCGACAAATGCAATAGTGGACGCAAGAAGAAGCTGTGTGATCGAGACCGCCGGGTGCTAAAGCGCATTGTGACAAAGAACCATGAGACCACAGCTCCAAAAGTGACTGCAGAGCTTAACCAGCATCTTGCAAGCCCGGTATCGACCAGAACTGTACGTCGCGAGCTCCATGGAGCTGGATACCATGGGAGGGCTTCAATTGCCAAACCCTTCCTTTCGCACATCAACATTGAGCGGCGCAGAAAATGGTGTAATGACCATAAGAATTGGTCAATGGACCGGTGGAAGAATGTAGTCTACTCCGACGAATCCTCCTTTACGCTATTTCCATGTTCCGGTCGAGTTTACGTCTGGAGACAGCCTAAAGATGCTTATGACCCGACTGCCTGACCCCAACCGTTAAGCACGGAGGCGGATCTGTGATGGTTTGGGCAGCAATGTCGTGGAATACTCTTGGCCCAGCTGTAGTACTGCGTGGTAGGGTTAACGCCCAGGTCTATCTGTCAATATTGGCTGACCAGGTCCATCCCATGGTCCAAACGCTGTTTCCCAATGGCGGCGCCGTCTTCCAGGATGATAATGCACCAATCCACACCGCTGGGGTCGTTAAAAACTGGTTTGAAGAGCATGTTAGTGAAGTAGAACGCTTGGATTGGCCTCCACAATCCCCGGATCTTAACATTATCGAGCATCTGTGGTGTCAGTTGGAGCAGCAGGTCAGAAGCCGATTCCCACCGCCCGCGTCTTTGGAGGAACTGGAGCAGGGTTTGCTCGAAGAATGGCTCAGGATTCCTCTAGCCACTGTCCAAAAGCTGTATGAATCAATTCCCCGACGCATTGCAGCTGTTATTGCCGCTAAAGGAGGACCAACTCCATATTAAGAATAAAAACCGCCATTTATCAAGGTGTTCATATTATTTTGTCCAACCCCTGTGTATATATATATATATATGTGTGTGTGTGTGTGTGAGTACGTGGAGAGAGAGAGAGAGAGAGAGAGAATTGTGTTTTAGTTGTGTGTAAATGATTTACCAAGTGCTATGTTGAAATGAACCCTAGAAGTAATTCACTATTAAGCTACTGTCAACAGAGGACGGTCAACTATAACAAGATCTTCGGAGGAGTTCAGACTAGTCAGACTTTGGACTGATCAATATTCAACTAAGCCATAGGGTTTGTTCCTGGGTTCCGCTATTTTATTGGTCAAACTTTTAAAGAAATACATACTTTCATTTGTTCTAGGGTTGTGTGGGCTGAACTAGTGATCTTTCTCATAAAATGTTTACCGAATTCACGTTTATTGTCAACTTAATCGCTAGAGAGATAAGGTACGTGTGTCTGCTGCACATGCTTTTGTTTTATATTGTATATTTATCTGTCTATTAAATATACTTCTAGTCGTAATTTGTTCAGAGAATAGTTAAATCGGCCATATATACTATATAATATATAGACTAATGCTGGTATGACTGTTAAACCCTTTGAAATATGTGTAATGATGAAGGGGCTAACCTTTTCTGGAAGATACTGTCACTAGGTACTTCTTGGCAGTAGATATGCCTTCACTTCCTCGATTTAGAAGGGTTCCAGCTAGGCTAGAAGAGGATTGTGTTCCGTCGGAAGACCACCAAACTCCTGCAGATCTTTACAGAAAGTTAGATTATGAAGCTCTCGATCTTGTTATAATGCCCATAACTGACAACTTTAACCGAGCAGACTGCAAAATGTATGTCCAGTGTTAAGAATTGCTTCTCAAGGATGCAAAAGGATGGACGTTCACAATAGAAATAGAGAGTATAACCTCTTCAGTACCAACTTTGTATTCACGGGTACCCTTGAACAGATGAACCTACGTGATGTAGTTACATACATGCAATCACTGACATCTGGCTAGTAAATCTTTTATCTCCTCTGTGATCACATAAGCAGAGTTAATTATAGTGATGCCGCCCCCCAATTACCTGCAGTGAGCGTTCGTTTAGTAGTCTCGTACGTATTTGAGCTGGAAAAAGAGGTTGAAAATTTAAAGATCTTCATTACCAACTATTAAGAACTCCAAGATTTATCAGCAAAAAGGTACCTTTTGGGTTACTTGTATAATAGGAATGTTTTGTCGATGGGTGTACAGCTGAATGTGTAGCTGACATGAATCAGTACAGGTATGATTAGGCGCGCACTTGTTACGTCATCTGCAATGTATGATTTCACTAAGGGTGGCTGCTATCATTTTGTGTGTTTATTGGAGTTGTTTTGCACTCTTGATTGTAAAAGCTTGTAATGATAGAATACTAGAACATTTGATAATGTTAAGCCGACGAAGCGACGGAGAAAAATGTAGTTTTTGTTGAAGGAAGTGAATCAGTTTAAACTAGCAAGCCCTCCACTTTGGTAGAAATATATAAATACTTTTTTTTGTAAACCTTTTTATTACAGGATGGCTTTTGTAATGTAGGAGCGTATAGGTCGGACAGTATGAATTAAAAATCAATACAAAATAAAAGGAAGAGAGTGGTTGAGCGGTCAGAATTCTGAGAAACACCTCTGTTAATAACTTTAGGAGAAGAACAGTAACCAACTACAACTGCAGCTATAGTTTGTCCAGAAACGAGATTAGAGATGAGGGTACAGATAGTAGGTTCGATACCGTGGGAGGGACATTTTGACAGTTAAAGATTTGTGGTAGAATCTATCGATAGTTTTTGATATGTCTAACGCCATAGCGAAAGTTTCGCCGAGTCCCCGAAAGGAGGATGATCAACAGTCAGAGATATGCAAGAAGATCACCAGTAGTGCGTCCCTTGTGGAATCCGTACTGACGATCTGAAGAAGATTGTGTGAAGAGATTTTTAAGAATCTTCCTATTAATGATAGATTAAAAATTTGGAAGGGGAAGAAACCAAAGCAATTGGTCATTCGTTGGAGGGTTGAGAGCGGTCTCCTTCTTTGAGACAGGCTGAATAAACGTGAACTTCCAGCCATGGCCGTAACTACCTATGAAGTCACCGAGGTCCGGACCTCGGTAATTATTTCCTAAAAAAAAAAAAGAGACTGAACCGTTCTCCGTGTATGAAACGCATATTACCGCTTTTCTTTTGAAAAGAGGGAGCGTCGAGCGTTTTGTGTTTTGTGTTTAGTGTATAGCTTGGGTTGTGTTTGTAGATGTCATTTTGGTCTGAATTTTGCTCGTCCCGCCGCGCTCGAAAAAAATCTGGACCTCACTAATTTCTAAACCCTAGTTACGGCCCTGCTTCCAGCAGGAAGGAAACGTACAAGATGAGAGACAAAGACAAGGAAAGATAAATTTGTAGTGTTCGTTCCTTCATAACCAGAAATTTAACCTCAAATAATACTTATCTGAAAGATAAAGAGCTGCCAATTAAAGTTAATCATCGTCAGGTCTAATTATATATATATATATATATATATAATGTAGGTTCACATAATTCTGAACTCGCACACCTCATGATAATCAGATTTTTATTTCTGAAATCTGAATTTTTAACGAATCAGCATTCCAATTTGTTTGTATCTATAGTAGGGCATGGAAAATTAATCATTTTTAGGAAAGTTATGAATAATTAAATTTTCTAATTAATCAATGATTAACTGATTAAATATGAATAAAAATTAAATGCTTCTCAAAAGAGTAAGAAAGAGCTTTATTGTTTCTGTTGCGTGCGATAAGACCGAAGAAAACATTTTACTCAAACATTTAGTTTGTTTTATAGTTCAAGAAATCAGGCATGGGCGGAATAGACAATTTATACATGCAAAAAGGTGCCAAATTCAAATGATACATTACAAAATTTAAAGTAGAATGATGCTGAAATTATGAGGAAAATTAATCATTTCCATCATTTTCTAAAAATATATTTTGGTTAATTGATGATTAAATTCGAAACAATGATTAACTGATTAATCAGAATCATACCCTAAATAGCTATAACGTCTGAGTGCTTACCTATCTAACTGTTTATCGATGGTCAGGTAGATATATGAAATGAGGTTATTGGATGATAGTTAATATGTTTTAAGTGAAAATTTTCATTTGATACACTGATTGTTTTAATGTAATTTAGTCGTAATGATGGCAATATCGTTGTTGTTTATTATTTGCAGACCTGTACACTAGGGTGGAGCGAAAAATACTTCTTTTCTAGTATGAAGTTCTAATAGTGATTAAAAGTTGCATTTAGTGGAAGAAATATGCATGCCAAAATATGAGTTCATTTGTTTAAAATTTTCAGCTGCCACCAGGGGGCTAAACTTAACACAATTTTGTGTAAAAAGGGAAAAAATGCTTCTATTTTAAGTTTGTCAAACTATTATAAAATTTTATCTTAGAATTATCTAATAGTTTGATTAAGATTCTTAAATGATAGGAATTCGTTTTATAAAAATGCCTTTTCATGTGCTTAATATCTTCAGCTGCCACAAGAGAGCTGAAGTTAACACATTTTAGAGTAACTGAGTCATGTTGAGACTACACTGAATGTTGTGGGGGAGGGTTTTGGTGTGAAGGAATTTCTTTCTGTGAGTCATTAGAACAGTGTGTTAACACTTGTCTTCTTAGGTAGTAGGCCTAGTCGCTCAGTTGATCGGAGAGTTTTTTAATATGATCGGAATATTATAAAACTTTATTTTAAAGTGATTTATATAGAGATAATATTGATTTTATTATAAAATGCTTGTTATAATGTAATATATAATTTTAGTTATTTATATATATATATATATATTTTATAATATATTATATATACTTATAAAATATATTATATATATTAATTATATAATGTTTTGATGTTACAGGATATTTTGTGATTGTGAATTTTTCTTAAAAATATTATGGCATCAAATACTAAATATAAACATTTCACTAGAGAACATATGAAGTGTGCCATATTTGAAGTACCTTGTGAGATGAGTGATATGCAACTACCAACTTATAACTGCATTATGAAAGATTACCTGTTCACAAAACATTTAGTGAAGGAGCAGATGAATAACAAGGAGCCTTCATTTTCTGAAATAGCAGAGGCAGTTTCCAAAAAGGTAGAAAATATTTGGAAGAAGGCCTCTTTGCCAATAGTTTCACATACACGCGTTTTACAGATGATGCGAGTGTACCATGATAAATACAGGTCCTTATTAAAGCCATACAAGTCACGCAAGGATCAGCCTAAGTGCAAAAATCATCTTGAAGAATTTGAAAACTCTTCAAAATGCACTTTGTTTGACATCTGCACCTGCAAATGTAAGGAGTTTAGGAGATGCTCATGTGAAAAGAGTAAGAAAGTCCCTCCAAAAGAGCAGGATTTTTTAAATGACCAACGAACACGCACAATAATGGTGATAGGAAGCATTGACATAGCACACACAAGACGATTACAAGCAAGAGAACATCGAAAGGAAATGGAAAAAGCACGTCTAGAATCCTCACAAACAACTAGTGCTGCTATAACCAATACGTCCAACTTACAAATCGAAACAGAGACAAGTGAACTTCAACAACTAGAAGAGATATCTGAAGATAATGAAGAAGATACAACCTCGACTCAATATGTAATATCAGAACAACAGATGCGTGAGCCACTGCCTTCATTAACATTACTTGTGATAGATTTAAAATGTCGGACAGAGCTGGGGCTGTTATTGCTTCTGCAGTGTTGGCAGATCTTAAAATTGTTACTCCCGAAGACAAAGGGAATATTATAGACAGAAGTATGCTAAGACGTGAAAGACAAAAACAGAGAAAGGAACTACAACAGGTAGGAGAGCCAAAAACCATGCGGGGATTATACTTTGATGGCAGAAAGGATAAAACAATGATTCAAGTCCAGGAGAGTGATGGCTCTAACCACCAAAGAACCAAACGCGAAGAGCATATCAGCATAATATCTGAACCGCACTCTCTGTACTTTGCACATGTGACACCTTCCAGTGGCAAAGCTAAATACATTTGCACAGCGCTAGTGAATTGCTTGAAAGAAAGGAATGTTGATATAGGGATCATCGTTGCAGTTGGCTGTGATTCGACAGTGGTTAACACTGGTAGTATTGGAGGCACAATAAGATTACTGGAAGAAGCCTTTAATAAGCCATTGCAGTGGCTGATATGCCTTTTACACCTTAATGAACTTCCATTGGGCCATCTGTTTCATCACTTAGATGGTACCACTACTGGACCAAGAGCATTTTCAGGAGAAATTGGCCGAGCACTTTCAGACTGTGAAAAGCTTCCCATAGTTAACTTCAAACCCATTGAAATTCAAGAGGACATGTGTGAAGTTGATGTAGATGACATAAGTACTGACCAGAAATACCTTCTTCAAATTCACAAGGCTATATCAAGTGGAACATTCTCAAAGAGTCTTAGTCATAAGAGTCCAGGCAAATATCACATTCAAGGTGGCTCACCACAGCAAACAGGACTCTGCGGTTATATGCAAGCACAGAGAATCCTTCAGGCAATTTACAAGAATTAGCTACTTTCATTGTTAGGGTATACGCACCGATGTGGTTTCAGATAAAGCGTAAACCATTATGCCAATATGGTGCTAAACATATGTGGCATATGATTGCAAGAAGCCGGTATCTCCGTGAAGAGCTTAGGAGAGTACATGACTCAGTCATTCAGCGAAATGCATATTACGCAAATCAAGAAAACATTCTCATGCAATGATAGCTGATGAAAGGGAGCATGTGCGTCAGTTGGGATTTAGGCGTATCATAAAAGCAAGGGCATGCATTCAAGAAACAGATGTTATCAGGTATTTTAAGGTGCCAGAAATAAATTTTTATGCCAAAGACTATACAGATCTCATTATGTGGCAAGATTTTCAGATAGCAGAACCACCGATAACCAAAGGAGTTTCTCTTGATGATATTGAATCATGCATCAAACATGGTACTACTCTTCATTCAGAATTATTTCAGTTTCCATGTCATACACAAGCCGTAGAGAGATGCGTCAAGCTCGTTACAGACGCTGCTGGATCAGTCTGCGGACCTACAAACAGAGACGGTTGATTCGTGCTACATTAGAATCAAAGAAAAAAACAGCCAAAATTTGACACAAAAGCAAATTACTAAATAGTCTTCAGCAAGAACCCTTTCTAGAGGGAGGTTGGTTGGGGAAAGGGTGGTAACTCCGCTAAGGCACGAAATAACGTTTCTTAACTGTCTCAAGCCAGTATAAAGGAGGAGAGACATCCTAATTTATTACTGTTCCCTTTTTCAAGTAAATACAGAATCATACTTAATTGTCATTTTTAAGTTAACTTCAGCCCTCTTCTGGCAGCTGAAGATATTAAGCATATGAAAAGGCATTTTTACAAAACGAATTCTTATCATTTAAGAATCTTAATCAAACTATTAGATAATTCTAAGAAAATTTTATAATAGTTTGATAAACCTAAAATAGAAGCATTTCTTCCTTTTTACCCAAAATTATGTTAACTTTAGCCCCTGGTGGCAGCTGAAAATATTAAAGAAATGAACTCATATTTGGCAGGTATATATCGTCCACAAATGCAACTTCTAATCACTATTATAACTTCATACTAGAAAAAAAGTATTTTTCGCTCCACCCTACAGTGTACACGTTGTACGAGCTACCTTATATTTATTAAAGAGTAATCATGTTTGCACACTCATGCATCAGACAACCTTGTACATTTGGTTGTTTCAGGTATATTACATACCAACATCTATGTGGTGGATGCTTACCTAGACAGATATGAAGATAAGTTTTAAACTACTGTTACTATTGCTGCTGCTACTACTACTACTACTACTTAATAATAATAATAAAGTTTCCTCCTTCGCCCAACTTCTTACTTGCAGCAGATAAATGGTGTACATGCTGTTGAAAAATGGGTACAAATCGAGCACAGACATCAGAAGTCATATATATATATCACAGAGAAGGCATGGATTTAGAATAGTGGATTTAGGACTATTTTTTGCTCGGCAATCTTTGCTACGGGGTTAAATACTAGAGTTATGCCCTGAGAAATTCACCACACGTTTTCTATTAATTGAAAATATTAAGAAAGTTGATTTTCGGGACAAACCATCTTATATATATATATATATATATATATATATATATATATAATAATATTTTGTGTGTGTGTGTGTGCGTGCGCGCGCGCGTGTGTTATATATTGCTAATGGTATGATAATGTTGATAAAATTAATAGGACTATAGGAAATGAAATAGCATGATTAAACAGTATAATGTACACGTCATGCTACTTAAAAGATTGGGGTACTTGTAGGTTATCTCCTCCCCCCACGCTTGATTTGTCATCGTGGCAAATAGCACGCACGCAGAACAATCAAACGGGCATTTCGTTCTAGAATGTTTGATGCACATTGGTTGTTGATTTGTTCTACAACTTACATTAACTTTGGATCACTTGAAGATCAGAGTCCCCAACCTTCTTTAGTTAGCCTTATAACGCTAACTAACAAAAATATCACGACATAACCAATCATTAGGTCAACTGTACGCCCTTGATGATTGGTTAGGTTAGGTCGTGATATTTTCGTTAGTTAGCCTTATAAAGCTCACTAAAGAAGGCTGGGGGCCCTGATCTTCAGGTGATCCTTAACTTTATAATGGCGATCCTTCAGAATCCGGCCATAAATTAGTTTAAAAAATAAGTCGTATCAATAATTATTACATGAGCCAAATTATATATTTAATAGTATCTATTTCAGTAGATATTACCAATCCTTTGCACAATTTCATTATTGCTTTTTCAGCCAGAATGAATTTACTGCTACTTCATGCTATTTGCCACGATGACAAATCAAGCGTGGGGCGGGGGAGATAACCTACAAGTACCGATTGAGATGCTATCTGTTTTGTAGAAATCAAATGAATAATTTAAATAATCTTGTACATAAATAATGATAATGATAATAATGTTTAAGTGGATGTTTAGAGATGGAATTAATGATTCAATATTTGAATCTATTCAAATATGCATGCATGACTAGGCTGAATTATTGAAGATGTATTTTCATGCATAGCGTAGAACAGCCGCTATAGTTTAACTGGATGAACTATGAGGAAAGATAACGATATTTGAAATTATGAAATATAAAATGCATGTATTCGCAATCATTCTAGTGTTTTTAAAAGGGTTGATATTATATATATATATATATATATATTATATATATATATATATATTAGCTATGATAATATTTATTGTTCATGATGTTTGTTACCACGTTACTATACGATTGGAATGAAATATAATAGCTTTCCCTTAGGTTAGATAAATGAAATTAAAATTAATTTATTTAATAGTTTCTTGATCTATTTCGTAATACAACTATTAGAACAAGGCAAAATTTGTTTATGAGTTGACTGTATTTATTCTAATTTTATTTTGTGTGGTATCGTTATTAATAATATAATCCGAAACGATGAGAGCATGGATAACATTAAAGAAGTCTTTACTATTTGCCTTATATTACAGTTCATATATACTAAATATATATGTTGGTTACGTTTACTAGTATATGTAGATATACCGGGTGCGGCAAAAGTAACGCCCTTTTTAGTTTATTCTCTTTTATTGAAGGAAATAAATGAATTACAGCATTGTAAGAGAAATAATAAGGTTTATAAGAAAAATACAGCATTTTAAGAAAAATAATAAGTACTTTCTCAGTAAAAACTAAAAAATAACTGGAATTTAATTAATTTTGTGGTTGGCTCAATACACCTTAAAAAAGATGTACAATTATTAAAAGGGCGTTATTTTTGCCGCACCCGTTATATATCAGCAGAATCCTGTTGCTCCAGAAATGGATCTTTTGCACGAACACTTCCAGAAAGATAAAACTAACGGGTTCACGAACACGGCGGAACGTGCCGGAACGCTGCGTAAGAAGTACTCGAATGTTTGTATGTTTTTGCATGCTTTTGTCTGATTTTGTTTTTGCGTCATGAACGACCATGATAGGATCCCACAGGAGGATTATTTTTTCTCGTAAAAGAAGGCTAGAATGATTTTTTAAGGAGGAAGGCGAGGAAGAATCTTTTTTTTTAATTTTTTTTTTTTTTAAGGAAGGTGAAGACGAATCCTTTTTAAAAAAATTTTTCCTAAGGAGGAGGGGGTCCTGCAAGGGGCCCTGAAAGGTCAAGTGCCCTTCATTAAGACCTGTGAGACCCCATAAATGGGTTAGGAACTTAATGAAGCGGGGGCCCTTATAACGGAGGCGAAGGCATCCAGGGGCCGGTTTTCAGAACACCCCAACTTCCTCTCCCCAAACGCGGGGATACTACTTGTCTCATCTACCCTGTGAGCAGTCCAGCATGCTCTCAAACACACTTCTCCCTCTATTCTTCACTATACACACATGCATTTTACACAATCTTTTCAAAATTTATAAAAATATACCATAAGTAATAGAATGGCATCATAAATAGATAAATAAAATGGGCCTCAGAGACCTTCATTTTGGCTCAATCTTAAGGCAATAAGTCACTTACAGTTAGATTAAAAAAGTTATATTTTCCATACATAGGAAAATTTAAATTATGGTCTTCACGTGCGTCGGTATTTGGATCAGCAGTTTCCGGATGCTTGGATTGGTCGGCGTGGTCCTGTGGAGTGGCCTCCCAGATCCCCAGATCTCACCCCCCTTGATTTCTATCTTTGGGGGCACTTGAAGGCCATGGTGTATCAGGAAAAGATACGAGACATAAATCATCTAAAGGAACGTATCACCAACGCCATTACAAGCATAACGTCAACTGTGCTAATGCGTGTTCATCAACAGTGGGGAACACGTATTGAAATGTGTTTTCAAAACAATGGCAACCATGTAGAGCATATTATATAAATAAAAATGGTTGTCCATAAATTTTTTTTTATTTTTCCTATGTATGGAAACTTACGGCCCACCCTGTGTATTATATATATATATATATATTATTGGATGAATTTCATAATTAAACACGTGAAATGAATGAATGATGCAAACCCACAAGGAAAAAGAAAATGATTCCAAGGGCTTTCGTATATTCAGAAATACACCTCCCTGACGAGGTGTACTGCTGAATACACGAAAGACCTCGGAATCATTTTTCTTTTTCCTTGTGGGTTTGTATTATATATATATATATATATATATATATATATATATATATATATATATATGAGAGAGGAGAGAAATTTTTTTTTTAATCAATTGATGCATTCACAGCTTAAGTAGATGAAAAGTTGAACATTTTTTAACGTAGATCATCATTGCACTCATACTCCCATTTCAGGGTACGAGCAGCTCGTACTAGCATTGCCAAGCAAACGGGTCAATTTAATGATGAGGCTTCTGCACGTAGTTCATATTCACTGAAAGCCACACTACTCCGTGTTAGCCCAGTTCAAAGAACTTCTAAATCGGTATTCGTTTTCGCGCAATTTTCATTCGTTTGTATTGAAGACTCCTTCAGTTATCATTATTCAGATATTATTCTTCAGTTGTTATCCTTCAGTTATTATACTTTAGTTTGAACAATGCTGACTTTTATGGAATAAAAGAAACATCAGTTTTCATGAGAACTATTTTAACCTCCGAATTGTTCCCTTTTCTTCCAACAGAAAATATTTTCTTGTCACCAACCCTGCATTTCTATCGAAATTTGAATCTAATTTATAGTTTAATCTCCTTCGCAATATCCAAGGTCATTTGACGGAGGGGACCTACGTTTTTACGCGAGGTCCAAGACACGGGTCACTACATCATCTGTACGCGGAGGACGGTCCCACATCCAACTATTAACCAGACTCAGGCTACAAAGGCTTGTCTGTATAAACTAAAACTTCCTTTATCTTCGTTTTGGAGCAGACGGATTATAATTTATGAAGTAAAACTTTAAATAATAGAAGAAAAGCGATTATTTTATTTATAATTTATTTATAATTTTGGACTTACCTTTAAAATCAAAACATTTGACATTCACAGTGAACAATTTTATATCAAAATAAACACCTGTATAAATTTCATAGAATTTTATTTATTTTAAAAAGATGCATGTACGTGAAATGAGAAGTAGAGGGAGAAGTGTGTGTTTGAGAGCATGCTGGACTGCTCACAGGGTAGATAAGACACGAAAAAATGAGCTGTTTTTAAAAGAGAGTATATGTTATCGTTTCAGGAAAGATCACGTGAAAAGGAAATACCAAGAATGTTAAGAGGAGAGGAAGGGTTGAATTGTGTATTATTGAAGATAACTGGATATTCGTGTGGAATAGTGTGACGAGTAGACGGATAAAAGAACTGAGGTTTTGAGTCATTGAAAGCCACAAGGTTTTCTCTGCTCCAATTGCTTCAATTAGAGATAATAAAAATATCAGAGGAAAGGTGCGCCATAGCCATCTCACGTAGAACATGGAGTGATTGTTGAGAAGGACACTTTGTGAAGCAGGTGGAGTAGTAAAGGGTGGATCATCGACATAGGAGTTAGTAGGAAAGAAGTGCGATGTAAAAGATCATTAATAAATAAAAGGAAGAGAGTGGGTGACAGGACAGAACCATGAGGAACACGTCTATTAATAACTTACGGCCAGAAAAGAAATCAGTGATGATCGCACAGACAGAAGGCTAGAAACCGACGGGGGGCTATTTGGAAATTAAAAATTTGTGACAAACTCTATCATAAGCTCTTGATATGCCTGCCGCAATAACAAGGGTTTTACCGAAATTCCGAAAGGAGGATCTACAGATCTACAGAAGCTAAGGCTAACAAAGACCCTAAGATCCACTCTAAGGTTAGCCCGGGAGAAAAGAAAGAGTAGGGGGTTAAAAGAAGAGAATAAGGGGTTAATTAAGTAGCAACACCATCACTCATGGGTTAAAATTCATTCAGAAAAAGAGAAAGAAAGGCTCACCATCATCATCAGTCGGCCACTGCCGACAAGTCATAAAAATAGTCGGAGAGAATAGGAAAGGGCTGAAAGATGAAAAGAAGTAAAATAAGAACGCTTACAAACCAAGCAAACACAGTCTTAACTCACTATCATACCATGCAAACTACAGACATGCAAGTAAGGAGAGGATAAGAAGGAAAAAAAAAGTAGGTAAAGTAAAACAAAAAGTGGGTTAGTTGTTGTTGTTGTTGTTGTTTAGCCGATCAGCCCACCCTGATCGAGCAAGCCGGCTGCACGCAGGTAACCGATCGCCCTCTCCGGAGTGGACCAGAGGTTCAGCGTACTAGTGATGTTGTGTTGTGTTCGTTGTTGTACTAGAGCGGTACAGTCTGTCATAATGTGTTCAATTGTTTGTGGTGTGTCCTGGCACAGGTGGCAGGTGTCGTC
Source organism: Bathynomus jamesi (assembly GCA_023014485.1). Lineage (NCBI taxonomy): Eukaryota > Metazoa > Arthropoda > Malacostraca > Isopoda > Cirolanidae > Bathynomus > Bathynomus jamesi. The sequence goes on along the minus strand of JAJOZX010000646.1, from coordinate 776,074 downwards.
TATGGAGTTGTCTAGTCTGTGTTTATATGTTAGTAAGTTGGGGTGATGTCCACATCGGAATCTGCTAAGTTAACTCGATCCGATCTGCTCAGGCTGATCTCTGATCTGTTAATGGGTGGCGGCTTCGCACCTAGGACCGCATTCGGACCGAGTTGTGACAGTGCTTTGTGGGTTAGGTGTTTGTGTATGTGTTTTCTGTACTGTGTGATGTCTGTGGAGCGTGGTATGGAATGGAGTATTTGGTTATAATGTCTCTCTGGTGTTACTTTAATGGTGCGAGGTGTTGGTGCATGATTGTACATGTAGTGGCAAGGGTGTTGTGGGTTAGTTGCCGCTGCTGCCATGAATTGTGTTCCCCTCATGTCTAAATGTTCCCTAACTTTCAGTATTTTTGTTTCTGTGTGCAGGTGTTCTATTGGTGTTGTTTGAGTGCATCCTGTAATGATACGAAGTGCGTTGTTTTGTATTGTCTGTAAGGTGTTTATATGTGTGTTTGAGATAATGGGTGCCCAGCATGGGCTAGCATAGTCCATAACTGAGCGGATATATTGTTTGTATATGAGTGATGTTGTTTCCTGCTGGTGTCCAAAGTTTGTGCCTGTTAGTACCCTAAGCGTGTTAAGTCTTGACGTACATTTGTTTTTAATGTCCTGAATGTGGTTTGCAAAAGATAATGATGTGTTGTATGTGACCCCAAGTATTTTGGTCCTGTGAGTGTGTGGAATGTTGATGTTGTTTAGTGTAAGCTGTGGAATTACCTGGTGTTCTTTTGTGTTGCTTGTAAGCAAGGTGATGGTTGATTTTGTGGGCACTACTTTGAGTCTATTGTGTGTGAGCCAGTCTTGTATACTGTTTATGTATGTTTTTAGGTTATTTGTAGCGGTGTCGATGTTGTTGTGGGTGGATGTTAGAGTGATGTCATCTGCATATGATGATAAAGTAAGCTTGTTATCTATGGGTGTTGGAATGTCATGCATGTATAAGTTGAAGAGTGTTGGTGAAACAACAGAGCCTTGAGGTACCCCGTTCGGAAAAAGCTTGTTTTTGGATGATTTGCCATTAAATGTGACATGTGAGTACCTTCCTGAAAGATAGTTGCTCAGCCAACTTTTAGTGTTATTGTGCATGTTTGTGTTGAGTATTTTGTTTATGAGAGGGAAGCGTGGGATAGCATCAAATGCTTTACTAATGTCTATTGTTGCTAATAGTGTACGTTGAGCTGGTCGTCTGGAGTTGATGCCATCCATGATGTGCTGCGTGAGGTTAGTGAGTAATGTCGTGATTGAGTGGTGAGGTCTGAATCCATGTTGAGTAGGCGATAGTGGAATGTGTGGGTTGGTGATTTGTAAGATTAGTCTTTCTGTTACTTTGGAAGGTGTGCATAGTAAAGTAATGGGTCTATAGGAAGCTGGTTCTGTTGGATTTTTGTTTGGTTTGAGTAGTGTAATAATTTTACCTTGTTTCCATATGTCAGGAAATACAGTGTTGGTATGAATGTGCTGATATTTGTGAAAGCTAGTATTCCTTGTGGGCCCCAAGTGTTTAAGGTGTATGTTAGATATGTTGTCTGGTCCAATAGCCTTCGAATTCTTAATGTTTTTGATGATCTTGGTGGTCTGGTCTGTATTGAAGGGTGTAATGGTCGTGTCGAGTCTGTAGGTTTTCTTGTGTCTGGCTGTTTGTCTGTCTGCGTGTTTCTGGTTGTTGTCTTTAAGTGAAGGGAGCTACATCTACGATCGTGTTAGTCTAATTTTTTTTTTTTTTTGCTGGCATCACACACTGGCATGTCACAAGCTGGCATTATTGTCAACAGACTCATCCTCGTACACCACCCCTAGAGCTCCTGTTGCTAGTTGTTTTATTATATTAAACAACGTTAATAATTTTAACGAGGGAGAGGGAAAAGGGGGAGGCTGAGAGGGAAAAGGGGGAGGCTGAGAGGGAAAAGGGGGAGGCTGAGAGGGAAAAGGGGGAGGCTGAGTGGGAAACGGGGATTGTTTTATTATTATATTAAACGACGTTAATATTTTTAAAATGCCTATCTAAACGGTTCTTAAACATATTAACGCTGGTAGAGTTCACGACTGACGCGGGAAGATTATTCCATTTATCAGTTACTTTAAACGTAAAGAAGTTTCTAGCGATATTAGTGATGAAACGTCTGCCACGCAACTTAAATCCGTTATTAAGAGTATTATTATTATCGAAAGTGAACAATTTGTCAAAATTTATGTTATCGATATTATTAACGATTTTGAAAACTTCAATAAGCTCCCCCCCTTAATCTCCTAGTTTCAAGTGAATACAGGTCTAACTCTTTAATCCTATCTTCATAAGGCTTGTTGCGCAATGACGGAATCAGTTTCGTGGCACGACGCTGAACCCTTTCTAACCCATCAATATCCTCACGCAAGTACGGGCACCAAAACTGAACGGCATATTCTAAATGAGGCCTGACTAGGGACTTGTAAAGGGGCAATATAATATCCTTCGATTTAAATTCGAAATTACGCGCTATGAAGCCTAACATCCTATTAGCTTTTGCACAAGACTCCAGGCACTGGTTCCTAACCTTTAAATCCTTAGATACGCGTACTCCTAAATCTACTTCCTTGTCAACGCTCGCTAACTCCCTATCATCCATCGTGTACGTGTAATTATTGTTACGAGAACCTATATGCAAAACTTTACATTTGTCTACGTTAAATTGCATCTGCCACTTATCCGTCCACTCCATAATCCTATTTACATCGTCTTGGAGCCTATTTCTATCGTCCTTGTTAACAACCTTACCACCTATTTTCGTATCGTCCGCGAATTTTGACACGTTACTAGTCAATCCTACATCTATGTCGTTAATGTAAATTACGAATAGCAATGGGCCTAACACTGAACCCTGTGGGACACCGCTACTTACATCTAACCACCCCGATTCACTACCATTAACTACCACCCTCTGCCTCCTAGCACGAAGCCATTCTTCTAACCAGTTAGCTACCTGACCGCGTATATCGTGCGCTTTGACCTTCGCAATTAATCTCCTATGCGGAACTGTATCGAACGCCTTTTTAAAATGTAAATAAATAACGTCAGCCGCTCTATGCCTATCGTATTCGCGCACTATTTCGTTATAAAATTCTAACAAATTCGTTAAACAAGACCTTTGGCGTCGAAACCCATGCTGACTACTATTAATCAAATCTCTACTTTCTAAGTGATCGATGATACGATCCCTAACTACGGATTCCAAAACTTTACCGACAGTTGACGTTAAGATAATGGGCCTATGATTGCTAGCTACTGCGCGGTCGCCTTTTTTAAAAATAGGCGTGACGTTAGCTAATTTGAAGTCTTCAGGAATAATCCCCGTTTCGAGTGAGTGATTAAGAATCTTCGTTAAGGGGCCTACGATAACGTCTTTCAAATCTTTCAAATGTCTGGGATAAAAAGCGTCAGGGCCTGGAGCCTTGCTAACTTTTAGCCTATCGATATAATGCGCAATCTCACCCTCGTAAACAGTTATTTCATCCAAAATAGTCTCGCTACTAAATGGAACGATATCGTCCACGTCGGGGACATTATTTACATCTTCTATGGTAAAAACTGTCGCAAAAAAGTTATTGAAAATACCCGCCATCGCCTGAGCGTCAGAAGCCAAAGCGCCATTAACATCCACTAGAGGGCCTATGTTATCTTTTATCGGCTTACGATTATTCAAAAAACTTTTTTGGATTATGTTTACTATCCGCAGCTATAAGTATCTCTAAATTACGCTTAGCATTTCTAACTGATCTTTTAACCTGACGTCTAAGCTCGATATATCTATTAAAGTTAGCTGCCGTGCCATTGCGCTTATTAAGTCTATACGCTCGTTTATGAACTCGCCTATTTCCCTAGTCCACCAGTTGGGCCTACCATTATTTCTAGCGCGCTTGGGCCTACGGGGAATAAACTCCCTTTCAATATTCCTAAAATTTTCTCTAAACGCCACCCAATGCAAATTTGTGTCATTACCCATAAATAAGTTATCCCAGTCCACTACTCTCATCCTATCCGCAAAACTATCAAAATTAGCCCTACGAAAATCAGGGGTTTCTATTACGTTACTATCCTTAGTGTTTTCTATCAATAACTTAAACCTAAGAATTTGATGATCACTACATCCTAAACTCTCGCCTACTTCTAAACCTTCGACTATATTCTCGCCGTTCGTCATCACCAAATCTAAAATATTATCACCGCGCGTTGGTTCGGTGACCGTCTGTCGAAAAAAGTTATCTTCCATAAACTCAATCAATCTCAAACCCTCCTCATTACCAGTAAAAGTCTCATAATTAACATTAGGACAGTTAAAGTCTCCGACAATTATACTATTCCGATTGTCAATAAAGTTACCAAGAAGTGAGTAAAATCTAGTAGCTGTATCGAGGGGTTGAACGGGAGGTCTATAAACGACAACAAAATTAAAACTAATACTACGCGCCCTAACTTCAACACATATCGCATTAATTGCTGCCAGAAAATCTAACTTAACCTCGATAACCCTAAGGGAATTACGAATGTACAGCAAAACGCCGCCACCAATCCTATATAACTTATTATTAGTAAAGAGTTTAAAACCCGGTATATCAAGTTCCCCCAACAAGTCCCGAGTCACGGAATTTAACCAAGTTTCAGTGATAGCAACTATATCGTAGTTGTTGGAATAAATTATCGCCTTAAATTCGTTTAATTTATTTCTAATACTACGCGCGTTACAATAAAAAACGTTTAAGTTATTTTTTACCACGGGCGGGCGTTTTAAAATATTTTTCACGTCGGGCCCGCGTTCCCCAGAAGCCACAACGTTTAAAGAAGGCTTCGACCTATACAGCTTTCGCACGTTTTCGTCTATTAACCTACCTAGCCTAGCATTACCTATTTCATTAAAATGCACCCCCATCTTTTATAAAAAGGCTAGGATCACTGAATTCGGACCACAGCTTTACGAAGGGTACATTTTCCTCAGCACAAATCTCGGTTAATATTCGTTTTAATGCTCCCTTCGTTTTCGATAGGAGACATTCTATGAGAATTTAACATATAAATTCGTTTTCAGGACACCTTGAAACCTCAGGGAAACTGATAAAAATCAAGGAAATGTAATAATTATTTTTTTTATGGAAAAAAAAAATTTAGACGTCGATAAGCAGCCATTACAGGCCACTGACCCAGTGTTAAGCTCTTTCCTCGGTTAAAATTTTGCCGCTCTCCGTCCTCTCCAGTTTTATGGGGAGACATCTCGTGTCAAAATTAGGAAACATAGGTCAAATCAGCCAATTAAATCTGGTTTTTGTTTCATGTGACCTTATCCGACCAATCAGAGACGTGCATTTTGAATCTCCCATAATGCATACTCATTCCAAAATGCTTTTTCAGTTCGCTTTTCGCTATGGTTTGTGGAGGTTGTGATTTGGATTACTATCAATTAATACAAGATATTTATAAAAAAGAAGACGGTGCTGAAGTTTTCTTTACCAGTCACGGTGTTTTACCTACTCGTGTTATTTGTCCGCAGTGTGGTCATGAATGTAATTATAGACAAGTTGCTGACCAATATTATTGCAAAAGAGTGACTAGAGACGAGCGCGGCAGAAAAAAAAAGTGTTAGGTTAGGTTAGGTTAGGTAAAACAAATTTTTCTGGTGTTTTTTGTTCAAATCCGAACTTCGTTTCTTTGGGAAATGAGCCATTTTTGAGAAATTTTAAAATTGAAAATTTCTCAAAAACGGCTCATTTCCCAAAGAAACGAAATTCAGATTTGAACAAATCATACCAAAAAACACCAGAAAAATGTGTTTTGGTTCAGAAAGGAGAGGGAGCACTAAAACGAATAATTACCCAAATCTCTTCTAATTTAGCATTCAAAAATATCGTTTTAGACGTAATCCTAAGACCCAAACCGTGCCTAGGGGTAATACCTAGAACTAAAGACCTATCTGACCTCGCCTTTAGGGACCTAATTAACCCCCTATATCTCTCCAAAAGGTCAGGCACTCTCGTATCGGGCCTATACGAGTCGTTGCCCCCTACCATCGTCACCAACATCGAGTGACGGGAGGCAACGTCAATCCTATCCACTTCGTCTCGAACTCTGTCAACCCTGGCCCCTGGGAGACAGACCCTCCTCCTCTTGGTTGGATGCCGTTCAACGAACTCTGCGTCCATATGGCGCACTAAAGAATCCACAATTAAAATAGTTTCCCCCTCATTCACGTCCCTTTCCAAATGGACGAAAGGGTTTGAAACCTCGATAGGGGGGGGGGGATTCCTATCACCTAACGTACGCGGCGTAGCTCCACCCTTAACTTCTCTAAATCCCTCCCCATCTACTAATCTCGGACTAGCCTTAACCCCTTCCTCAACTCTATCCAACCTTCCCGATAAGCTATCTAAACTAGAAACTAGATTATGCACCTCACCCTTCAAATTACGAACGTCTTCAACGTTAGTATTGGTTCGGCTTTCGTCAACCGTAGCCCTACCCCTGCCTTCATCAAGCGTTGCAAGTCTTTCCATTACCTCACGTACACTACGTTTTATTTCAACTATTTCCTCCCTTAACTCGCAAAAGAAACAAACTGATCTCTCGGTAACCGCCATAGGACCGAACGTCATAATCTTTAAATTCCGAATACCACCGGTTTACCCCACACCTAACACACGACGCTTTCTGCGACGGCATCGCGCGTTAAAATTAGTTTATAACCGTCACAAATTAAGTTAAACTAAGCCGGCACGCTATAAAATCTTCTAAATCGCTAAAAACCACTAATATTCAATTACTTAACTATAACAATGTAAATATAAACGCAAGTATATAAAATTCAAAACTTACCAAAGGTAAAGTTGTTAGCAACATGCAAAATAGAAGCAATATCAGAGAGATCAGGAAATGCGTCCGTTCAGTACTGAGTCTTGCTGACGAATCTAGTACAGAGTCTGGCTGACGAATCTACAGAGTCTGGCTGACGAATGATACAGCCAGATATAGCCAGTGCAGCGTCCTTTGTGGGACCCATACTGACGATCTAAAAGAAGATTGTGAGTAAAGAGGTGTTTAAGAATCTTCCTATTAAGGATAGATTCATAAACTTTAGAAAGGTAGAGTTCAAGGCAGTTGGACGATAGTTGAAGGATCACATCTTTGGAAGAGATTCTAATTTCAGACATGCTTAAGTCAGACGAGAGAGGAGATGGAAGAACAATACCGGAATCGTCCAGTGTTGAATTAGAGGCGAAAGTCTGAACGAAGAGTTCATCTTTATCATTTGAGCAGCTGAGCCGTCAGAATGGAAAAAGAGAAGGGAAAGAAGAGGAATCAAAGTTGTTGAAGTCTTGGCTTGGTGCGAGGAAGAACGAGAAGGATTAGAATTAGATAAGTTTTCACATTTTCGGCTGATGAAGGAATTTTTGGCGAGTTGAAGAACAAATTTTGCATGATTCCGGGTAGAAATATAAGCTGCATGAGAGTCAGGAGTTGGATGGCGACGATACTATATATATATATATATATATATATATGTGTTGTGTGTGTGTGTGTGTGTGTGTTTCATTTATATCAGAGTCCCATCTTTCTGTAAACAAAGTTCAAAGCTTCCTATCTTTGAACCATTGAACGAAGTCTCCCTTCCTCTCGGCCTTTATCTATCTCCCTTCTTCCTTTTTTCCACCTCTCTGAACGTCATAATATTTTAAACCACGTGTTTAGTAGAATAGATACTTGTCGGTTTAAAAAAAAATCCTTTACATCAGGCTCTCGTCTTTCTGCAAGCAAAGACGTTGCAAGCTAACTACCTTCACCGGTTCGAAATATGGCGACGGCACCAGCCATATATATATATATATATATAAAAAATATTTTTAATTTATATCAGACAGTCTCATTCTGTAAACAAAGTTCAAAGCCGTTATCCGAAGTTTCCCTTCCTCTCGCCTTTTATCCATCTCCCTTCTCCCTTTTTCACATCTCCCTGAACGTCAGAATATTTTAAACCACGTGTTTAGTAGAATAGACACTTATTTCTTGACAAAAAATTCCTTTAATCAAGCTCTCGTCTTTCTGTAAACAAAAACGTTGGAAGCTATCTTCAGTGGTTCAAAATATCTCTTGAGAGTTCCAAGGTAATATTTCCATCCAAAAACTTACCTCGAAAGATTGTTTCGCTGAATAAATAGCTACGTGGAATATACAATCTGTAATTACTATACATTCCTTCTCTTGTAATAAATATATATATATATATATATATATATATATATATATATATATATATATATATATAACTTATATATATATGTATTTTTTTCTATAAAGTTTATATTCTGAGAAACATTTTTACTTCAATTTCTTTGATAGTGTCCATGTCAACCATGATAATGATATTCTATAAGAATTTAATATATATCTCTCTCTCTCTCTCTCTCTCTCTCTCTCTATATATATATATATATATATATATATATAATGTGCAAAGATTCTTATGTAAAATTTACATTTGTTTTGGCTGCAGTTTTCTTGTTCACATTATGAATTTTCTTTTCAAAATTATTTTGAAGTATTTTCGATTAATATAGTATTTCTGTAGTATTCGCGGTTGACGATGGTGATGATTGTGGCGATGATATGAGCTCCTAGAGAGAACAACGATAACGTGTATTGTTATTGTATTATATAACCCACCTTTGGCCTTTCCCAAGACGAACCTTTCCAGCAGGCTGCCCGTCTGTAACCTCCCCCCAGCACTTTTCTATAAACTCGCCTTATATAACCCATTCTTAAGGGGTGCCTAGAGTAAGTGTGGTAAGGATAGGCTTATGTAGGCCTTTCTCAAAGAATGCAGAGGGAAAGTGGGTATCTTGGGGGAATTTCCGAGGTTTACATGATATCACACATATACGAGGGCCACTCAATATATTCTGCCCCACCTTTTTTTTTTTTCCAAGTTTCCTTGTAAGTTCCGGAAATTTTGTACAGTAGTTACCAGTGATGTAGGTCTCGAGATCGGTCTCGGTCTCGAGATCGATCTCGAGACCCAATTTGCAGATCTCGATCTCGATCTCGGTCTCCGCTATTTAGATCTCGGTCTCGATCTCGGTCTCGACAGACGCGGTCTCGGTTTTTCTCCCCGAGACCTTTCGAGACCGCTCGAGACCGTAATGAAAAATACATGGTATTGGCATACTCATGATGGTGGCTTGGTTGAACAGACACAATTCAGAATGTTTATGAAAGTTTGTAAAAGTAAGGGACTCTAGGTATTCACTAATCAGTCACCCTGTTTTGAGTTGCCACGTTTGTCTTGCGGGGGGTGTGGGTTTGGATTTTTTTAGGTTAGCGTTAGTTATTAGTTTATTAATATACTTAACATAGTCTAATTTCCATAGTAGTGTAAAACAAATTGAAAGGGCATGAGCTTGGTCTCGATCTCGATCTCGGTCTCGAATTTTAAGGGTCTCGATCTCGGAAGGTAGATCTCGATCTCGAACCTTTGATCTCGGTCTCGATCTTGGTCTCACAGGATCAGGTCTCGGTCTCGGTCTCAGTCTCGGACTTGGTGGTCTCGACTACATCACTGGTAGTTACATACCTTTTTTACAAGGTTTTTTTTCCACATAGTCTCCATCCTTTTCTACGGCTTTCCTCCACCTCGAAACAAGGGCCTTTATTCCTTGCTGGTAAAAGTCCGTTGGGTTCCGCTGGAGCCACCTCTTAACCTCTTCAACAACCTCATTGTCACTCTGAAACTTTCTTCCACGAATAGCATCCTTCATTGGCCCAAACAAATGGAAGTCTGAAAGTGCCAGATCCGGGATGTATGAAGGGTGGGGTAACACAGTCAGCGCATTTTTGTGATGACCTCTCTTGTTTGCAAACTGTTGTGTGGTCTTGCGTTATCGTGCAAAAGAAGGACGTCTCCCAGGTTTCTCTCCTGTCGAACTCGCTTTATACGTCTCTGGAGTCTCTGTAGGGTAGCAATATATGCCTCTGAGTTGGTTGTTTGTCCTTTCTTCATAATGTCCACCAGAATCACCCCTTTCATGTCCCAGAAGATGGTGGGCATAACCTTTCCTGCAGAGGGAACCATTTTGAACTTTTTCTTGCGTGGGGAGTCTGCGTGATGCCATTGTATGGATTGACGTTTTGTTTCAGGTTCAAAGTGGTGTACCCAAGTTTCCTCCCCAGTCACAATTCGTGAAAAGAAGTCATCCCCTTCTGTTTCGTATCGAACCAACGACTCAGAAGCAATTTCTTTTGTTTGGGCTTTGTGATCTTCAGTCAGTTCGCGAGGAACAAACCGTGAACACACTTTTGAGTATCCCAGTTGCTGAATTATCGTATTCACACTTCCTTCACTAATTCCTAGCTCCAGTTATAGCTCCTTGTCTGTGACGCGCCGATTTGATCAAATGATGCTGTTAGCACGTTGCACAGTGAGATGTGACAGCCGATGCCGGGCGACCGCTGCGTGGCTCATCATCGAAGTTGGCTCTCCCTCTCTCCGATGATCTCACACGTTTAGACCAGCGTCCAACTGTGCTTCGATCAACAACAGTATCTCCGTAAACGTTTTGTAGACGTTTGTGAATATTTCCAACTGTTTCCTTCTCTGCAGTTAAGAACTCGATAACAGCTCTCTGTTTACGATGCACATCACTGTCAGACACCATTTTCGAAATTGCGTTAACCATCAGTTTTATACGAGGGCGTTTAAAAGCGGTTTTATACAAGGAGGGGAGGTTGAAACTGGAAAAATCCGGTTATGTGAACGTAGAAAGTTTAAACTTACGGCCCAAAAGACATTTGAGCCCCATGGCGTATCATTTAGCTAAGAAAAAAGGGTGGCCAAAATATATTGAGTGGCCCTAGTACATATATACATACGCATATACACATTACATTATTTATATATATATATATATATATATATATATATATATATATATATATATATATATATATATATATATATACATATATATACACACACATATATATACACACAATCAAATCACAGAACATCACGCGATTTTTTTAATAAGCAAAGAACCACAGGAAAAAGGAAAGGCGCTCGTACTTCGTGTTTCCTTTTCCTTTTCCCTGTGGTTCTTTGCTTATCGTGACCCGACAATTCAGCGCAGGACAATTCAGCGCAAGACAATTCAGCGCAAAGACAATTCAGCGCAAGACAATTCAGCGCAAGACAATTCAGCGCAAGACAATTCAGCGCGAAAATACCAACAAAGAAGAAGAAAGAACAAATCCAGAGGGAAGAGAGGCTTGCAACTGTTAGGTTAGGTTAGGTTAGTTAGGTTAGGTTTCTAGTTTTTGAAATAAAATCTTAATTTTAACAATTCTAACAAATTTTGTTTTTTTAAATAAAATTTTAATAATTATACTCCTTTGAATTTTATCTCCGATTTGTCACTCCTTCGTTACGGTATTTATGTCACTCCTTTGTTATGTCATTCCTTTGAAATGTCACTCCTTCGATACAGACCCAATTTAGCATATATATAAATATACAAATTTTTCTCTTTTTTATTTATTGCGATTTATTTTTATTATTTTTAACTAAACTTTTAACTGTATTGACTTGCGCTGAATTGTCGGCGCTGAATTGTCCTGCGCTGAATTGTCGGTGCTCCTTGCTTATATATATATATATATATATATATATTATATATATATATATTAGGGTGGTCCACAAAATAGAACCTTCGATTTTTCCAGCTCTCACCTGCCTAATCTGTGTCACTGTAACAGAAAATAAACTGTGAAAAATTTCACTCACATCAGTGCATAATTAGGGGTCGCTCATGGGGTTATATGTTCTTCTCTGAGTCACTCATTACTATGATCTTTTACAGGTGCTAATTAATGCCGTTTTCTGCTCTTTCACAGATTGGAGTGTTAAATATAGCTATATGAAATAGATGTTAATAGATATTGGTATACCATACATTGGTTTATATTGGTTACATTTACTTACGGTGACGGTCATGTCAAAAACACGTGGTTTTTAGTTGTTGGACAAACCGGACCAAAAGATTTTAGGCAGTAAACTGCCTTCAAATGGCCAGCTCCTAGGTGTTTTTTTGCACCATCATGTTGTGAATAAGAAAGACAACAAACAAAGCGCCAAAGAAGTGCTGGAGGAAGTTTTCTCATTTTGGGAAAGAGCCCGCATACCAACACGCCGGAAGGACCACTGTTTGGAGAAACTTTTGGTCTTGCTCAAAGAGTGGCAGGCTTTGAAAAAAAAACAAGGGAAGGCGAAATCTAAAACAAGTCCAAAACGAGATGTCTTTCAAAAGCAAGTTGAACAATTTGTCCGACTTTGCACATGGAAACGATCTCCAGATGATCCAGTTTCAAGAAGATCGTGACTTCCTTCTCGCTCAAGAGAGCCCGGTCGGCGTGGCACAATGGGCTCCGTCGACAAAAAATTGGCGGAGAAGGAGCAGAAGGTTGCAAAGCGGAAAGCAGAAGAAGACGTCCGAAAGAGGAAAGCAGCAGTCGAAGAGCAAGCCTCGACATCCCAAACAGCCGAACTTGCTTTATGAAGCTCTGCCGATGACGAGTTTCTTGAGGGAGCCACTCAGAATTATCTTCAGCCTTAGACAGGACGGGGTGTGTGACCGGATGGCGCTTTACATTGTATCGGAAACAGCTCGTAGCCTTGGCCAAAACCTCGAGGAACTGACTCTCAGCCGATCCTCTGTGAAGCACAGCCGAGAGCATCATCGCAGGCAGCATGCTGAATCGGTCCAAAAAGGATTCTATTCTGGACCAGTGGTGGTGCACTGGGACGGAAAGCTTCTGCTAGACCTTACCAACAACGAGTAGGTGGACCGGTTTCCTCTCTTAGTGTCCACCTCAGATGGCAATTGTCAGCTCTTGGGAGTGCCAAAAATAGCTTCAGGAAGTGGGCAACAGCAGGCACAAGCGGCGTTCGATCTCTTGCAACTTTGGGGACTAAGTGAAAGATTGGTGGGGATGTGTTTTGACACTGCCGCTGCTAACACTGACCGTCACTCAAGATGTTGTTTGCTCCTAGAGCAGAAGTTGCAGAAAGAGCTACTCTACTTTGCATGCAGGCATCATATCATGGAGCTAGTTGTCGCCGCCGCGTTCACGGCGTGTCATGACTCAATTTCTGGCCCTAAAGTTCTGTTATTTAAGAGATTCCAGCAACAGTGGAACTACATCGACAAAAGCAAGTTCCAAACAGGTGTCGACAACCCCGCTGTTGGTCCATCCCTATTACTAGTCAGAGAAGAACTTCTGAAGTTTGCCGAAGACCAAATCCAGCGCGAAACGTACCGAGACGATTACAATGAATTTTTGGAACTCGCCATTGTCTTCCTTGGTGGAAAGCTTGAACCGCCGATTCGATTCAAGCGCCCAGGTGCGATGCATCACGCTCGCTGGATGCGCAAGGTCCTGTATTCTATCAAGATGTGGATGTTCCGGGAGCAATTACAACATCTCATACCGAAAGAGAAAACATGCTTGCAAGACATGAGCATCTTCGCTGTGACAGTCTACCTGAAAGCATGGTTCACTGCTTCGATGGCCGCTTCCGCTCCAGCCCAGGACCTTTGTCATTTGGAATCATTGAGGTCGTATCCACAGCAGAAGATCTCCAAAGCAGCCAGTCAGAAGCTGGCAGGACAGCTTTGGTACCTCTCTGAGGAAATGATACCATTGGCCTTTTTCGATGCCGATGTTCCATCTGCAACGAAACGTCGGATGGTCGCAGCCCTATACAAGAAAGGGGGTGGAGAGCAGGTTCCAAAGCGTGTCAACCCGCCTCTCAGCTCGTCTTTGGAGAGTCTAGTGACGAAGAATTCGATGAGGTTCTTCGAACGACTGCAATTGTCTGCAGGTTTCTTGAACAAAGATCCGGATGAATAGGAAAAAATGGAGGAGTTTCAGGCGGCGCTTAGGGTTGTGGAAAACCTCAGGGTGGTGAATGACCACGCCAAGCGAGCTGTGGCCCTCGTCCAACAGTACAGTGTCCGCCACACCAAAGACAAGGAGCAGCTGCAGTATCTACTGCAAGTAGTGTCGGAGCATCGCCGGAAGTTTCCGGATGCCAGAAAAAGCTCTTTGACAGGCCGACAATGAGTGGTTGCCAATCATGACACCCCCGTTGTAGAACGGATAGTACTCATCCATCAGCTCGTGGATGGGGGGGACCCAGAGGAGGTGGAGCTGTAGTGTATACCATATAATACCTATAACAATGATAGAAGAATAAATTTGAAACTTGTGAGCGACCCTTAAATATCCCTTTCGCAGTCTAGCATGATTTTTGGAGTGCTATTCCTACGCTTTTGACTAAAATTAAATATTATGTATGGAAACCAATTTTTTTTTTAAATCCTCTATAATAAGGTTAGCTGACAATTTTACTGTAATAAAAAGGCAATGTATCATTTATGATGCACACACGTATGGGGATAAAATCTTTATCAGACGCTTTGTGCATCATATGTGATACACTAGTATATTCCTTATTTTTAACTATGACAAGCAATGTTACGCAATGAGAATATTGCACAATGTTACGCAATGAGAATATTGCAAAATGTTGCACAATCACACGGTGATATATGATTTGGAATTTCAACCCAAGCTTAGATTCAACTTAGTACTTGTCAGTGAAAGAAGCCCTCAAAATGACTGGCAAGAAGTACTCTGAACAGGAATTAGTTCAAATGCTAAATGATTATAATATTAGCAGTGATGAAGAAGACATTTTAGATCCAAACATTAGTTCTGAAGATGAATTTCGTCTGCCGTCAACGTCTGAAAGTTCAGCCACATGTACATCCTCAGAAGAAGAAGACATTCAAGCACAAACTCCCTCCACTGCAGTATCAAAGAAGAAACCAAGTAATGCTTCAAATATAAAGTGGACTTCAGATTTGCCCAACAATGATAAGATACCATTTTCAGGAAGATCAGGAATTCAAATTCAAATTCCCTCAAATCCTACCCCAATTCAAATTTTTGAATATTTCTTCGACCATGATTTGATTATACTTATGGTTTCAGAAACAAACCGATACGCTAAGCAATGCCTTGAGAAACAACAACTTGCCCCGAAAGCACGAATGCAATCTTGGAAAGAAGTAACAGAAGAAGAGATGAGAAAATTTATTGGTATAATTTTACTAAGTGGTTTGATCAAGTACCCAAGAATGGAGGATTACTGGAAAAAAGATGCCCTTTCCTTTCATCCCCTTTTTGAAGTGTTTTTCTATAACCAATTTAATGATAAATTCTGGTCTGAAAAGAATTAATTACAAATTCTAAAAAATAAAAAAAATTGACAGGAGCAAGATTTATAATACAAAAATGGGCTTTCTCATACGCGTGCGATCTTTTAAAGTGGAAACAACAGGACGCTTCTATTTTCAGATATTATTTTTCGCAAATGGTAGAATGTATCACATATGATGCATGGGCGTCTTAGTTTAACCCTCAGTGTAGCATATATGATGCACTAGACTGTTAAAGGGATATGAACTGATCGAAACGAAAATTTACCTACAACATTTTCTCACAGAACCTCACAACTTCAGTGGATGGGAGCTAGGAAATATTAAGAAAAATTGCCCCTATATACTAGTTATGGACAACCCTAATATATATAATTATATATATATATATATAATATATATATATATATATATCTATATTATATATATATATATATATATATTATGCAAGCATCATAACTTTATATTAGTTTTCGATTACTGTAGTAATATACTGACTTTTTGTAATTTGACTTTTAACTGAGTAGGCGGCGCATGCCCCGCTTACCCTGACTGCACGCCACTGATACATACATACACACACACACACACACATATATATATATATATATATATATATATATATATATATTATATATATATTATATATATATGTGTGTGTGTGTGTGTGTGTGTGTGTGTGTGTGTCCGCGCGCGAGCGTTTAGAATAATAAATAAACACGATGAATATAATTATTAGAATGAGAAATGTTACAAAGGAAGACAAAAGGAAATCTTAAAAATTGAACAAAAACGCTCGGAATTAATTTGAATTCGTATTTGGGTTTAGTTTCATTCACGTAAATATAAATTCTACGACAACAAAAGATCAAATATATCAATTTGATCTTTTATTTCGAAACGTTATTCCTTCTTTTGTGGACGTGACACATTTCTTGAAAGGTGGCTCTTCAGTCTAATTTTAGGGAGGGTGTCCCTCATTCCTGTCCCTCGTTCATTCTCCGGCAATCCACTTCAGATTCAGTCCTTTATTCTCTTTTTCAAGGATTTTATACGAACCCTTCATCTCTTTTTTTTTTTTTTTTCGTTTCGTGGTAGAGTGTCCCCTCGTTAATGAAGGGTTGCCTGACCCTCGCTGTCCTTCCATCTTAACAGGAACCTAAGATTTATTCAAATTTCCGTCTTAAAAACACATTTGTCTCAAAACTTAAATCAGATCAAAGTATATTCCTCAGATTCAATTGTTAATAAATAAAAAGAAGATTTTTTATTAAACATTTACGGGTCACGTATATAGAAAATTAATAAGTGTTATACGAGTATATCTGATATGAAATGTATACAACCTTCGATATTTTTTATCGTATAATTCATTCCCTGTCAGTCAGAAATATTTTCACTCTTGAGAGAGAGAGAGAGAGAGAGAGAGAGAGAGAGAGAGAGAGAGAGAGAGAGAGTTACAAGGAGTTACAAGGAAAAGAAGTACCTCAAAAGGCCTTGCGGCCCATACCGAGGAGGTACCAATGGCAACGGGTGCCAGGGAAAATTTTGTACACACTCAAATAGTGTGCAAGATTTGGTCTAACCTTTTCTTGAACTGATCCACAGAGGAACTGTTCACAACTTCCGAAGGTAACCTGTTCCATGTGTCACAGATCTTATACGTAAAGTAATTCCCACACACACTAGTCCTAAACCTTTTCAAATCCAACTTCCAACCATTGTTACGAGTTGGGTTATCATTTAAACTAAACATACTTCTAAGATCGACATCGTTGAACCCGCGTAAGAGCTTGAAAACCTCGATCAGTTGACCGCGCAGCCTCCGAGTTTCAAGCGAAAACAAGTTCAGGGCGCGTAACCGTCGATTGTAGCCCATATGCCTAACGGAAGGGATTAACTTTGTGGCCCTCACCTGCACTCGCTCCAGCCTCTCAATATCTTTCCTGAGGGTGGGCGACCAGAGAGAGAGAGAGAGAGAGAGAGAGAGTTACAAGGAAAAGAAGTACCTCAAAAGGCCTTGCGGCCCATACCGAGGAGGTACCAATGGCAACGGGTGCCAGGGAAAATTTTGTGAAAGTTTATTTTTCTTTCAACTATCCTAGCAGTAGTAGAAAACTGGATTGAAAAGTAGAAGGCTCTCTCCCCACCCTCCGCTCCCTCCCTGCCAGAGGCAGGTACGGAAAAAGGTTGAAGAAAATACCTTGACCCTGGAAAAGTAGCCAAGGAAATTTTACAGGAAAGTGGAGAATATATAAATAGCTCTATATTTAGCTTGCTCACAGAGACACCGAGCAAGCGAACTCCTGCAGAGTTTTCTGAGGTTTTAATCTTAAACTATGAGTGTGTTCAGTACTTTGTCTGGACTATTTTTAAACAGATTTACACTTTGACTGGAAACAACCTGTGAGGGAAGTTGGTTCCAGATATTAACTATTTTATTGGAAAAGAAATTTCCGCAGACTGAGGTCCTAAATGTCTTTACACACTCAAATAGTGTGCAAGATTTCGTCTACCCTTTTCTTGAACTGATCCACAGAGGAACTGTTCACAACTTCCGAAGGTAATCTGTTCCATGTGTCACAGATCTTATACGTAAAGTAATTCCCACACACACTAGTCCTAAACCGTTTCAAATCCAACTTCCAACCATTGTTGCGAGTTGGGTTATCATTTAAACTAAACATACTTCTAAAATCGACATCGTTGAACCCGCGTAAGAGCTTGAAAACCTCGATCAGTTTGACCGCGCAGCCTCCGAGTTTCAGCGAAAACAAGTTCAGGCGCGTAACCGTCGATTGTAGCCCATATGCCTAACGGAAGGGATTAACTTTGTGGCCCTCGCCTGCACTCGCTCCAGCCTCTCAATATCTTTCCTGAGGGTGGGCGACCAGAACTGCACAGCATACTCCAGGTGCGGCCGAACAAGGGAATTGTACAGTGAGAGCACAATCTCCTTGTTCCGAAACTGAAATTGCCTCCTGATATAACCCAATAGTTTCTGGGCTTTCTTTTCCACCTCTACACACTGTTTCGTAAACTTAAGGTCGCTGCTAATTAGCACACCCAAGTCCTTTTCTAAATCAGTCACCTCGATATTACTACCCACATCGAGTAGTCCGACTTGGGATTGGCGTAGCCAATGTGCATCACTTTGCATTTACCCAAGTTAAACGGCATTTGCCATTTTTCGGACCACTCTCCTATCCTACCTACGTCCCACGCAGTTCCTCGATCGCTTCGGGTGTCCCAACATTGGCCCCAAGCTTGGTGTCATCAGCGAATTTGGCGATCCGACTGACGATGCCACCGTCGATATCATTTATGTAAATGATAAACAACAGCGGCCCCAAAACGGAACCCTGAGGAACCCCACTAGTGACCGAGGCCCAACCCGAACTAGCACCTTTAATTACAACCCTCTGCCGCCTATTCTTCAGCCAGTTTTCAATCCAACCTACCTATTTCCCCCCGATACCCAGCGCGCGCACTTTCGCCATTAGCCGGCGGTGAGGTACCTTATCAAAGAGAGAGAGAGAGAGGAGAGAGAGAGAGGTATCAAATAAATTAATGAAATAATAGACTTCTGTTGAACAAAATTACAGTTCCAAAATTCTAAATAAAATAATCGCTTTTCTTCTATTATTTAAAAGTTTTACTTCATAAATTATAATCCGTCTGCTCCAAAACAAAGATAAATGAAGTTTTAGTTTATACAGACAAACTTTTGTAGCCTGAGTCTGCTTTGTAGTTACATCATGGATGTGGGACCGTCCTCCGAAGGACAAATGAGACACATCGTTGTCTTAAAACGTTTATTAACTGATATTTTTAAATTTATGATCGGGGCTTTTCAATAAACTTAAATGAAATACGAGAGAGAGAGAGAGAGAGAGAGAGAGAGAGAGAGAGAGAGAGAGAAATATATTTTGCACTACAAATTTTATAATACCTGCACCTATTAAAAAAAAAAGGTATCTGAATTCTCGTACAAAAATGCCCACGAAAAGGCCTCCACATACACTGCTATACGTTCTGCTATTGGTTAAAAGAAAACAATATCTGTACTCATTTACACGATTGGTTAACTTTTAAAAACACCCATTTCTTCTCTCTCGATTTCCTTTTTAAACTTAAACAGAGTTTGTTTTGTCCGATAAATATAACCGTTATACAGTGACATACACACTCTCTCTCTATGTATGAATATATTTCTTTAATATACAGGGTGTTTCATAACATGTGGGACGCACTTTCAGGATGGATTCAGGACCTGAAAACAATGAAAAAAGCTTATATAAACATATGCCTGAAATCGCTTTGTTTCCGAGTTACAGCCCGTTATGTGTTCCAGCAAGTATCCGCCTTACCTTTAAAGGAAGTGCTCAAAATGACCGCCTTGCGCTTGAATACACGCCTGAACACACCTCGTCATAGGCTGCCTGACGCGTTCAAACATTCCAGGTATTGCTCGGATTTTCTGGCATCCTTGTTCTACACGTTGGCGAAGCAATTCAACGTTGTCAATAGGTGTCACGTTAACGATGGATTTCAGATGACCCCACAGGTAAAAATCGAGTGGATTCAGGTCCGGGAGCGAGCAGGCCACGCAATGGGTCCTCCACGACCTATCCATTTATCAGGGAAATGGTCATCCAAATAGTCTCTGGCTACTCGACTAAAATGAGGCGGAGCGCCGTCATGCATAAACCATATACGACGTCGGACACCAAGAGGAACTTCATCTAGTAAATCGCTTAAATCATTCATTAAAAAATTGGAATAGGATTCTCCTGTTAATCTTCAGGCAAAACAAAAGGACCGATTAAGTTGTCGATAATAAGTCCTGCTCATACATTGCCACTAAATTGGTGTTGGTGCCTTGACTGGATGATGGCATGCAGATTCTCTTTGGCACAGTGATGAGTGTTGTGAAAATTGATCACGCCATTTCTTGTGAAGGCAGCCTCATCAAAAACAACACGGAGGATAGAAAAAGAGGATCGCAAGCACACTGTTGAAGGAACCAAGTGCAAAAAGCCTCTCATGGTGGGAAATCAGCTTCAATAAGGCTGAATGTGATATGGGTAAAGCTGTTGTTCCCGTAAAATTCTCCACACAGTTGTGTATCTTACACCCTCTGCTGCTGCTATCTTTCGCGTGCTGACACCAGGATGTTCCTCCACGCGATTCAGGACCCGCTCCTCCAACTCAACAGTTCTGGCGCTGATTGGTCTACCACCATCTGAAACTCTCGTTTGTTGAATGCTCCTTTATCACCAAGACGCTCGTCTATTCTCTGAAAGGTCTTCTTATCTGGCAGACGGCGATTCGGAAACCTTTCCACATACACACGTCTTGCTGCGGCCACATTACACTCGGCAAGTCCATACATGAGATGCATGTCTGCCATTTCTCTGTTTGAATAAGCCTCCATTCTCACTTCAAATGCACACTATCACTGAATAGCACAAAAACTTTTAAGGTTTTTTTTTCACTGGACTGCACTTATTCACGGTAAGAAGTTCCGAATAAGAACAGTGAAACACCGCCATGCACCTCTGACTGTCTGATAGCTCTACACTCAACGATATTGAAACCTGTCATAGAGTGTACGAAACATTACAATCGACAAGGCCATACATGAAATAAGTCTCGCACACACTCACAAACATTGTCGGCAAGCAGTGTTTGTAAACAGTTTGTGGAAAGAATTGCTGGAACACAAAACGGGCTGTAACTCGGAAACAAAGCGATTTTGGGCATATGTTTATATAAACTTTTTTCATTGTTTTCAGGTCCTGAATCACCCTGAAAGTGCGTCCCACATGTTATGAAACACCCTGGATAAATACACGTATATATTTTTTCCTCTGATTCTTTGTCCATCTTTGAGTGATTCTCTCTCTCTCTCTCTCTCTCTCTCTCTCTCTCTCTCTCTCTCAGAAAGAGATTCTCTCTTTCGTCGTAAATTTTAACTAGGTGAATGCATAAGGCATTTATTGATCCTCCCTTCCTTCCCTTATATACATATAATATATATATATATATACACACACACACGAGGGTCGGTACAAAAGTAATGCCTCCTATTTTTCAGCTTATATTTACTTTATTTATTTACATATATATCAGGTTGTAACATAAATTCTGCTCGATTAGAAAACGGACGATAGATAATAGAATAACCTCAAGATAATGTGAAATAGTTTTAGAAATGTTGCAAAATACACGCGGCGACAGGTTCCCACATGTTTTATCACGATACAGAATGATACAGGATGACTTAGGCTAGTGTAGGATTAGGCTAATGAATATTTTGTCTGGTGTTTTTCATACAGTTACAACGCCACCCCTACGATATTACAGTAATTGAAAAAACATGGAGCCCACGAAAGAGCATATTCGACATGTGATGCTGTATGAGTTCCATAAGGGATCTAACGCTAGTGAATCCGCAAAAAACATTCAAAGAGTTTATGGAAATGATATTGTGAGCGAATGGATGTGTAGGAGATGGTTTGAGAAGTTCAGAAATGGAGACTTCAGTCTGAAAGATTATCAACGAACAGGACGACTAAATGAGTTAGATGAAGAGTTGCTGAAAGCAACAGTGGAGGAAAACCCAACGGTAACTGTAAGAGAACTTGGCCTGCAACTCGGCGTTAGCCATATGACCATTCATCGTCATTTGAAGCTGTTAGGAAAAGTAATGAAAGTTGGAAAATGGGTTCCGCCTGATTTGTCACAAGCGAATGTTCAACATCGAATCGATATTTGCACATCATGCATTCTCAGCAACCGCAGGCACCGTTTTTGAATCGGATCGTCACTGGGGATGAAAAACGGGTCCTCTATAACAATATTAAGCGTCGACATCAGTGGCTTAGCCGTGAAACAAAGCCTGAACCTCAGCCAAGGAATGGACCCCATCCAAAGAAAATTTTGCTACGCATTTGGTGGGATATGCAAGGAATTATTCATTTTGAGCTTCTGCCAGATAACCAAACAATCACAGCTGAAGTCTACTGCCAACAACTCCAACGATTGAAGATGGCATTACAAGAAAAACGTCCTGCATTAATTAAACGCAGAGGTGTTCTATTCCACCAGGATAACGCGCGCCTTCACACTGCTCGAATCACCACTGCCCAATTGGAGGCATTTGGTTGGGAAAAAATGCCTCATCCACCTTATTCTCCGGACATCGCACCTTCAGATTACCATTTATTCAGAAGTCTGCAACACCACCTAGATGGACAAAAGTTGCAATCCAGGGAAGCTATCGAAAACGAAGTGATCGCTTTTTTTAACTCGAAACCAAGGGATTTCTACGAACGTGGCATAAAAATTTTTTTCTACAGGTGGGAGGAGGTTATAGAAAAAGGAGGATTATATTGATGATTATGTCATTTAATTTTTGTTGTGAATAAACTAAAAATTCGAGCAAATTTGTCCTTATAAGTCACTTAATTTTTGTTCTGATTTTTTGGCCAATTTTTTGGCGGAGAGACCGGGACAATAAACTTTTTTATTTCGATTTCAATATATTGTTGCGTAATTTACATATATTCCTATAAAATTTGTACATAATAATTTTTATTAAAACAAGTGAATTTCTCAACATAAATTCAAATGAATAAACATTTTCTTTCAAACAAACAAAAAAAATAGTACACTTTTTTACCAACAAATAACTAAAAATAACCAAGAAATATCTACTCGTACTTTCCACTGGATTTAGCATCCTTCATTAATCTTCTGTCTTTCACTATGTAAGCCTACATTGATCAGATGTATATATTACCTTGCCTCTATTTAAAAATAAGCAATCGTGTAACTTTGTTCGACATCGTAAAATCCATTTTAACAATATTATTTTTTACGTGATTTTTTTTTGTGAAACCGGGACATTCGATGGTCTCGAAAGGTCTTTTCGGGACGCCGGGACAAGAGGCCGAAAACTGAGACATCAGGCAACCCTATATTTGACCCGTATGTATGCATATTCCCTGTAATTTTCACTGCAATTGGAATTATATTTAGTGAGAAATAAAATAAGAGGCATTACTTTCGTACCGACTCTAGTGTGTGTATATATATATATATATATATATATATTGCTGCGCCTCGGTGGTGTAGTGGTTAGCGTCGCTGACTACAAATCCACCGGCCCCGGGTTCGAGACCCGCTGACGGCAGCCGGCGCGCAGTAAAACCCAGCTGTTCATCCTTCCACACAATAAAGAAAGTGGTTGGTAGATAAATGTGTACCCTGGGTGGCCTAGTGGTTAAGACGCTGGGCTGTTGGTGGGGTGTGGTTCGGATTCCACGTTAAACTGTAGGTCTAAGGTGGAGTGGAAAGCTTGACCTTCGTCAGAATGAACAATTCGGGCGGAAGCTAACCAAAGGTTAAGGTTATATATATATATATATATATATAGTAAACCCTCGTCCAACGCGGGGGTTAGGTTCCTCGAGAACGGCGCGTTAGGTAAATCCGCGTTGCATAAACAAAATACCTTATGCTTATGGGATAAATGGGGATACGTGAACGCGGCCGCGTAAAGTCTCCCATTAATACTTAGATATGTAGATTTTTTATTCGCACACAAATGAATTTCCCTACGTATATTGTATATGAAATAAGAACATGATGAAATTATAACATAATGATATTTACATATCATAAATAAAAAATATATTAAATGAAAATAGCACGTATCTTTTCTTCACTCTTTCGGATGGTGCGTATGGTAGACTCATTCACGTGATACTCGCGGCCAAGTGATGTTATGCTCATACCACCACGCAACTTATCTAGAATCTCTATTTTTTCGGCTAATGTCGTAACCTTACGACTTTTCTTCTCTTCACTATCACTTGAAGATGCTTTACATTTTGGTGCCATACTGCTGTCTAAGGGGTAATAGCAAAACAACGGCAAAATACGACAAAAACAATCCAACACAACTTCACTGAATTTAACGCGGTAGCGGGACTGAGACAAAGGGTGATGCGAGGGGTGGCGCGAGAGGGAGGGAGATGCGGGAGTGTTGGAGAGTGTAGGAGAAAACACTATAGCACGCATTGGCACGCGTACAGTACTCCTGTATTAGAGCGTGTTTGGCGGACCGTGTATGTATAATCAAATTTCTGCTTTCGGCAAATAATTGTTCGCATTTATTTTTCCGTGTATAAGCAAATTCGAGCTGGACAAACACGCGTTGAACGAGGGTTTACTGTATATATATATACACACACACACACGTGTGTGTGTGTGTGTGGTGTGAGTTTATAAGCATTTATTTACAGTGACTACCATGAAGATACTAAAATAATACAATCCCCATATTTTCGTTCAAATTATAATGTTTAAAATAATAGCTAATTTTATAAAAGCCGTTAATTTCTTTTCCTTCTGAAATTATTTCCAAGTTTCGGATATATTCTGGACAAATTCAAAGATTTAATAATTTTAGACTACATAAAATTTCTTTTAGGACTCAAATGAAAATTATTACCTTGAAATTATTAATAAAACCGTTAAGTTTTTTATTTGATATTTGTAAAATTCAGTTTGTTCTATAATAAACTGAAATAGTTTTTCGTAATACGTTTAAATTGACCCTTTCCGTTTCGTAAGATGGATCGTTACAGCTAAAGTATTATTCAGTTTTATATGAATTCACGAACCTTTTTATCCATTTATTTTTTACTGCCGATATCATTTATAGCAATTTAAAGAGATTGATATCACATTCGCTTTTGTAAATAAGTTCAATAGAAAAAATAAAAATATTTTAGTATATTTCGTCCTGTTCACACTTCGGTGTTGGTCATAAATCTCGCAACGGGTTTCAGGGCCTGTATTGTAAAAGTTGCAATATTTCATTCTTTATCTCAACTCAGAAAGAGGGATGAAACAACGGACCAGACCACGTTTAAAAAAAAAAAAAAAAATTCTAATTTTTCAAAATGATTTTTCAGGTACAACAAAAATATTCTGACTAGTAAATGAATTTTCAAAATAATAATAATCTACCATTTTGTACGTCTGTACTTCAAAATCTACCATTTTGTACACGAGAACACACTCCGTTATACAAATCTAATTACGGATATCAAGAAATTAAATTTATAATGTACGATATATTATTGTTTCAAATGTATAATTTAGTTATTAAATAAATAGAGAAAAATAAAATTTAAAACTGAAGTCAGAAAATCTTTCTTTTCGCTGAGATTTTCTCTTCTTTGTCGAGTCCTTCAGAGGATACACTTCCTTTAAAAATCCCTCTTAACTCAACCTTATTTTATTCTATTTCATTTAATATATATATATATATATATATATTAGGGTGGCCCCTATTTTTCAACTTTTGAAATTACTTGCTCCCAACCCCTAATCTTCTTCCAATATATAAAAAGTGCTCTGTGCAAAATTTCAGCTCAATTGGGCTATATTAAGATGGCCCCCAAAGGCCCTAAAGTTTCAAAATTCACCGATAATTGGTATTTCTAATATAAAACCTTTATAATTCATTTGCAAACTTTGTTTGGGAAAATAATCACAAAGCATAATCGAAAGTGAATTTTATTTACAACAAATAATTACGCCGCTTATATAGGCCGCAGGCGCAGAACTTTCTAGAACCTTCCAGAAACGGTTTTTTTACGCACTTATGATACTTTTCAATTTCCGTGAATATCTCGTCCAATTTTGGTTTTAAGTAAATAATGGTTATAACTAAATTAATTGTAAATTGAATTCTCTTTCGATCATATTCTATATTTCTTTCGAATAAAACACTGTAAAGAAGATAAAAACGGTTTTATATGAAAAAATATCAATATTGTTAAAATCTGAAACTTTAGGGCCTTTGGGGGCCATCTTAATATTGTCTGATTGAGCTGAAACTTTACACAGAGCATTTTAACATGGATTAGAACAACTTTGGAGGTTGGGAGATGAAAAATATTTCATTTCAGAAAATCACATACAACTAAGGGCCACCCTAATATATATACAGGGCGTCCCAAACAAATGTATACACACTTTAAATACTTATAAAGGCAGTGTTTATTAAAATACATTTCATTTTCCAAATGTAATAGAATCTACAGACATTATTTAATTGTTTTGTCAACGCCTGTTTTCAAACTGACGTCCGTTCTGGTCCAGGCACTGCTGATAACGCGAAGCAATGGAATCGCAAACATCACGAAACATTTCGTTTGGTATTTGTGTGCATTCTCGTTCAATGGCTGCTCTCAATTCAGCGACTGTTGCAGGTTTTATAGCGTAGACTTTGTCTTTTAAGTATCCCCATAAAAAAAGTCTAGTGGTGTGAGGTCTGGTGAACGCGGAGGGTATTCTACGAAACCCCTTCGTCCAATCCACATCCACATCGTGCCAAGTACCACTCGCAATACTCCACTCTTCGGTCCGGATCATCTTCATTAATAGCATGGACTAATCTTGGAATGTAACTTTTCCATTGACAGCGCTTCAAAATGCGTTGGACAGACGATTCTGAAATTCCTACCTCACGACTCGCTTGCCGCACAGATTTTCTTGGACTTTGGTGATACGTTTCCAGTACTCTTTCTTGCTTTGTGGGGCTTGTCGATGTCCGTGGTCTTCCGGAACGCTTCTTGTGGACATTCTGAACAGTTCCATCGGCTTCAAACTTATCTCTAATTCGAGTGATGGTAAGTCGCGTTGGTGGATCTGTTTGAAACTCCCTCCTAAACTGTCTTTGCACTTCAACTGCGTTTTCACACTTCCAGTGGCATTTTAGAATGAATTTCCTTTGTTCAAAGCTTAGTCTGACTGCCATTATTAATTCTAATGGGTTTAACTTGGAAAGAAAGAAACATCAATTGAGCTATCAGCTGTTAAAGTGTGTATACATTTTTTTGGGACGCCCTGTATATATATAACCCTCTATTTTCAAAATAATTTTAAGTTAAAAAAAATCCTTAAATCACTTAAGAATCACCGAAAGAAAAATACGCTTCATGACCTAAATATATTATATATATATATATATATATATATATATATATATATATAATATATATATATATAGTGGTGGCCATAAGTCACGCATCACTTCATCAATTAAAAAATAAATTGTAAAAGTAAAATACGAAAATTACTGTAAATGGTAGAAAAGATGTATTGAGAAACTAGTGAAGCACACAAAACATACTAATGAATTGCGGTCAGTATTTCGTACATTTACCTTTTTTTTCAGCACTTCGGCGATACGTCGTGGCATGGAATTTGCCAGTATTTCGCAATACTCCGGCGTAATTTTCTGCGCCCAATAGCTGATTATGATGGGGGCAAAGGGGGCATTTGCCCCCGGCCCCAGATGCTGACCGGCCCCAAGATGCTGACCGACCCCAAGAAACTATATAATCTACCGTTGAAATAATTGGTCGACCGTGAGGAAGAAATAAAAATTCTAGATTCCACTTCTACAAAACCTAGTTTAGTATCCCATTTATGTGAACAAAGTATACATTTTCTGTAATTACATCTTTGTTTTTGTTTCGTTTTCTGTTGATCGATCCCAGTCAGCTGATCACATCACTCATGTATGATGTATCAGGTAAAGAATTGTGTTTTTCTAGGGTTTTTCTAGTGACATCGGCCCGAAAATATTCATTGCCCCCGGCCCTAACAATGCTTAATCCGGCCGTGCCTGCGCTCACACATTCTTTATGGCTTCAAGCAAATCATTCAATGATGTAGGATTGTGACAGGTAACTTTTTTTTTGACGGTTCGCCAGCATTTCTCTATCGGGTTTAAATCAGGCGAAGTTTTCCCGGCCAAGGCCCGATCAGCTGAAAACCCGAATTTCGGGGCCAATCAGACACGGTTTTGGTGCGGTGACATGGCACTCTGTCTTGTTGGAAAAAACGTTGTGTGGCGCATCTCCGTAAACAGCGGCAATTTCTCCTGCAGGATATTTAGGTTTTTCCAACAAGACGGAGCGCCATATCACTGCACCAAAGGCGTGTCTGATTGGCTCCGAAATTCGGGTTTTCAGATTTAAACCCGATAGAGAACTGCTGGCGAACCGTCAAAGAAAAAGTTACCTGTCACAATCCTACATCATTGAATGATTTGCTTGAAACCATAAAGAATGTGTGGGCGCAGGAAATTACGCTGGAGTATTGCGAAATACTGGTAAATTCCATGCCACGACGTATCGCCGAAGTGCTGAAAAAAAAAAGGGTAAATGTAAGAAATACTAACCGCAATTCATTAGTATGTTTTGTATGCTTGAGTAGTTTCTAAATACATTATGATAATAAAAACCCACTCAAATAGACAGTTTATTTCCACAACAGTTTCAATGCCCACTGGCATCCTCTTCGGGTAGATACAGAAAAACGAATGAACCAAAAACAAGAGGGAAAACAGTCCAGGGATCATTAAGAAATTCGCACCGAGGTTAGATCCCGTTCTCTCGACACCGGAAGGGCAATTTATTTAAGGGTCCCGCTTATAAGTACATTCACACAAATTTAAAACTATCTTCTTGTTCTATACATACAGATTCTATTATCTTTTACATAATTATTACATTTATTATTACATTTATTACATTTATTACTGCATTATTATTTATTACAGAAATTATAAATTTATTATTACATTGATTATTACATTGTTGTTTATTATTACGGAAATTATAAACTTAAAAACGAATGAAAAAGGCGAGAAGGAAACAATCCAGAGACCATTAAGAAATTCGCACTTAGGTTAGATCCCATTCTCCCAACACCGGAAGGGTATTTTATTAAAGGGTCCCGCTTATAAGTACATTCGCACAAATTAAAAATATCTTCTTGTTCTATACATAGAGATTCTATTATTTTGACATAATTACTGCATTTATTATTACATTTACGTTTTTCTAACATTTATTATTATTACCTTTACATTTATTATTACATTTATTTTATTATCTTTATTATTACATTTATTACATATTATTGCATTTACATTTATTTCCACATTTATTACTTTTTTATTACATTTACATTTATTACTATTACTTTATTACTTTTTTATTACATTTACATTTATTACTATTACCTTTATTACTTTTTTATTACATTTACATTTATTACTATTACCTTTATTATTCCATTTACATTTTACAGAAAAAACGAATGAACCAAAAGCGAGTAAGGAAACAATCCAGAGACCTTTAAGAAATTCACACTTAGATTAGAACCCTTTCACCCGATGCCGTAAGGAATTTTTTGACCAAGAATCTCATTAGGGGGTCCAGCTTATAAGTACCTTCGCACAAATTAAAATTATCCACTTGTTCTATCCATACAGATTCTATTATTTTTCGTTTGACATAATTATTGCATTTATAAAGTAACTTACTTGATTCCCAATCTATAGCATGATCATTTTGGCATATTTCAAAGCCAGAAAATCTTTTTATGCCGCTCGGGAACCTTCAGTTAACCAAAAACAATATGTGAGTTTGCCTTACATTGCCGGCTTAGAAAAAGTAAAACCTTTGACGAAAGATTTTAAGTTTGCTTTGGCGTTCAAATATTCGTCTACTGTTAAAAGTAAATTGGTTAGGAATAACGTTGCAAAACAGGAACAAGCCTGTGTCTACAGCATTCCCTGTAAAAGTTGTGATTTAATTTAGTATACGTAGGAGAAACTGGAAGAAATATTGAAACCCGTATTAAAGAACATAAATATGCCTTCAGAAGTTGTAATACTGATAATGCAATTTTTTACCACGCCAGCCAAAATGATATATATATTAGGGCGGTTCATGTAATAGGGGTGAAAAATTTTATTGCAAGTAAGTCACTGAGCATGTGGATTTTTTAATTCTACTTGTTTACAAAAACCATGGCAAATTTCTACTTGGTAGCGAAACTTTTAGTGGGTGCTCAAGCAGATGAGACCGAAAAAGATCAGCTAAGGAGGACAGTGACAGGAGAAACGGAGTCCCAGCATTCCCTGTATCCTGCCTAACGTTTCCCCTGGTCGATTGGTGTCTACAATCTCCTCCTGGTTTGGCTTTGTTTCGTTTGAAACCTTGTCGGAAAACAAAGATGAAAATGGTTGAGGCAGCAAATTTATTACAGAGAGGAACACTAAAAAAAGATCGGAGAAAATACAAAGGAAACATTTCAGTAGAGAGGATGGATCTCTCAGACTTTGTCGATTCAGCGTCATTTAAGTTATTTGATACTTTCAAGATCAGCCGAGGGTTCTTAGGACATCTGATGAGTGGAAAAATCACCAAGACGATAGACGATCCCTCCTATCCATGTAAAGATTCAATGTTATCAGCGACAGTGCTGAAAGGGGCGTGTCCATAATAAAGAATTTCAATGCAACCATTACCAAAGCCGAGACTCAAAAGCAGTTCCTCTTACACGTAGTGGAAATGCACCGGCACTAATTTCCTGACCAGAATAAGTCGACACTGGCCACCGGTAAATGTTCAGGCGACTAGATTTCATGTATGATATTAAGATGATATTAGTGCATTTGTGCCATCACTGAACGTTATATTGTGCGAATTCATTGGTTATCTAAATGTTATTTATCCAATTCACCACCTGTACATAGTCCAATGCTTGAGCACCGAGTAAATACTCTCGGATTCCACTCAAATTCGTCTCAGAGTTTTATGTTCTTAAGTCTAATAAAAAAATGTACATGCTTGCTTGAATTTTTAATTTTCATTTATTTGAACCGCATCATGTTAAAGAATTTTGGGCCTGCCTCTTATTCTGAGAGTATAGAATAGAATAGAATAGAATAACCTTTATTAATAATAATAAAATAAATAAATTTTTTCAATTTACAATGACATGAATAATTGTGAAGCTCGACTATTTATTTTATTTAATTTGGCCCTTAAGCTTTAGGCATTTCTGGGCTCTTATTAAAAATAAGCAGCTAGTTGTTATAAATTAATAATAATAAAGAAATAAATAAGTAAATAAGTATTATTAATAGTTAAAACATGTATTACAACATTAAACAATATTAATGGACAATATTAAACAATATTAGTGGACATTAATCCTAGATTTTTGTTAGTATGCCATTATTAATCGGGATTTCAACTTGGTTTTAAACAAATTTACATTCACAATATTTTTTATATCGGCATGCAAGTCATTCCATAGTTTCAATCCAATGAAAATAGGTAGTTTTTGAGATGAAGACAATCTAAATTGAGGTATAACAAGCTTTGATCTATTTCTGGTCTGATACAAGTGGATTTCTTGATGAGTTACAAAATATCTATTTACCTATTGCAAATTAATGATTTTGTTCTTACACTTATAAATAAAAATAAAATGTGCCAGTTTGGTTATATCGTTGAGCTTTAGTAGGTTTAGCTCTTTAAATAATGCACTAGAGTGATCAAGGAAATCAGCATCAGATAATAACCTTATTGCTCGTTTCTGGATGACAAAGATACCATTTAATGCGTTGTTAGCGGATTTTCCCCAAACAAAGGTGCAGTATGTTATATAAGGAAGAACAAGAGTATGATAAAGAGTCAATAAAACTTGTTTAGGGACTACATTTCTAAGTTTAAACATTATAGCAACGCTCCTTGAAGTCTTTTTCGCGATATAATTTACATGATCACTCCATTGCAAATTCTTATCTAGCATTACACCAAGAAATTTTGTTACAGTACACTCCTTTATGGCGATTTCATTAACATTAAGTTCAAGATATACATTTGTTTTACTGGTATTTAGGAAGAGTTTATTGGTGGTCAACCATTTCATTACACTGATGAATTCTGAATGAAATATATTCTTAGCTGTATTAACATCTTTGCAAGAAAAAGAGACAGTTGTATCATCTGCAAACATTACGAAGTTCAGTATATCAGATGAACGTGGAAGGTCATTTATATATAATAAAAATAACAGTGGACCCAGAACTGAGACCTGTGGCACACCATGTTTGACAAGCGCTTTAGTTGAGCAAACCTTATTTACTGATACAAAATGATATCTATTGGACAAATAACTTTTAAACCAATCACTGATTGCTCCTCTAAAGCCGTAACAATATAACTTATTAAGTAGAATATTATGGTCTATTACATCAAACGCCTTACTCAAATCCATAAATAGTGATATCATTATTTTTTTGTTCTCCTTAACTATATTTACATTTTCCATGAGATTTAAAATAGCCATTTCTGTTGTTTTATTATTACGGAAGCTATATTGATTTGGAAATAAATTGTAGGATTCTAAATATCGCTGCATTCTACTTTTTACAATTTTTTCAAAAACTTTGCTGAACACAGATAATGAACACACCGGCCTGTAGTTTGTTGCTAGTGTAGGATCACCCCCTTTAAAAAGGGGGTTATACAACCAGTTTTTAGCATTGATGGGAATATTCCTTTGGAAATACTTTGATAATTTTAGCCAAAGTTACAGATATCTTATCTTTAACAAGTTTCAATATAGGTACAGGAATGTTATGAATGTTATTTTTTGTATTTTTTTAATTTACCAATAATATTCTGGACCTCAGTAGAGGTAGCAGGAACAAAAGAAAATGAATTTAGTGGGCTGGGTGGCATATATTCTAGAGGTGAGTGATCATTATTCATTAATTGTGAGCGAAGCTTATCCGCTATTGAAGTAAAATGTGCATTTAAAGAGTCTCCAATAGCAGTATCATCAGTAATTTCTTTATTATCAACATTTAATTTCGCTATTGAATTTTTCTTAATTTGTTTTGCGAGAAGATTGTTTATAGTTATCCAAGTGTTTTTCATGTCTCCTTTATGTTTGGAAAATTGATTGCTATAATAGTTATATTTTGCAATTTTGATTATTTGTTTCTGTATTGAGTATATTGTATTTTCGGAATTTTGCTCTGCAATTGCAATTTGAATAATTTATCTCTGTTCTTTATTGAAGTAATAATTCCTGGAGTGATCCATGAATTTGCGACACTTTTGGGCAAAACTGTTTTTCTCCTCAAAGGAAAGCAAATATTAAAAATATGGAATAAGGTGTCATAGAAGAACTGAAGCATATGATGTGCCACATGGTGGCACATGGTGTGCCACAGGTCTCAGTTCTGGGTCCACTGTTATTTTTATTATATATAAATGACCTTCCACGTTCATCTGATATACTGAACTTCGTAATGTTTGCAGATGATACAACTGTCTCTTTTTCTTGCAAAGATGTTAATACAGCTAAGAATATATTTCATTCAGAATTCATCAGTGTAATGAAATGGTTGACCACCAATAAACTCTTCCTAAATACCAGTAAAACAAATGTATATCTTGAACTTAATGTTAATGAAATCGCCATAAAGGAGTGTACTGTAACGTTAGACGTTAGACGTTATTTAACGTACTGTAACGTACTGTAACGTTAGACGTTATTTATTTAGATTTTAAAAAGGCGTTCGATACAGTTCCGCATAGGAGACTAATTGCGAAGGTTAAAGCGCACGGTATACGCGGTCAGGTAGCTAACTGGTTAGAAGAATGGCTTCGTGCTAGGAGATAGAGGGTCGTAGTTAATGGTAGTGAATCGGGGTGGTTAGATGTAGGTAGCGGTGTCCCACAGGGTTCAGTGTTAGGCCCATTGTTATTCGTAATTTACATTAACGACATAGATGTAGGATTGACTAGTAACGTTTCAAAATTCGCGGACGATACTAAAATAGGCGGTAAGGTTGTTAACGAGGACGATAGAAATAGGATCCAAGACGATGTAAATAGGATTATGGAGTGGACGGATAAGTGGCAGATGCAATTTAACGTAGATAAATGTAAAGTTTTGCATATAGGTTCTCGCAACAATAATTACGCGTACACGATGGATGATAGGGAGTTAGCGAGCGTTGACGAGGAAGTAGATTTAGGCGTACGCGTAACTAAAGATTTAAAGGTTAGGAACCAGTGCCTGGAGTCTTGCGCAAAAGCGAATAGGATGTTAGGCTTCATAGCGCGTAATTTCGAATTTAAGTCGAAGGATATCATATTGCCCCTTTACAAGTCCCTAGTCAGGCCTCATTTAGAATATGCAGTTCAGTTTTGGTGCCCGTACTTGCGTGAGGATATTGATAGGTTAGAAAGGGTTCAGCGTCGTGCCACGAAACTTATTCCGTCATTGCGCAACAAGCCTTATGAAGATAGGATTAAAGTGTTAGACTTGTATTCACTCGAAACTAGGAGATTAAGGGGGGAGCTTATTGAAGTTTTTAAAATCGTTAATAACATCGATAACGTGAATTTTGACAAATTGTTCACTTTCGATAATAGTAATACTCGCAATAACGGATTCAAGTTGCGTGGCAGACGTTTCATTACTAATATCGCTAAAAACTTCTTTACGTTTAAAGTAATTGATAAATGGAATAATCTTCCCGCGTCAGTCGTTCATTCTACCAGCATTAATATGTTTAAGAACCGTCTTGACAGACATTTTAAAGGTATTAACGTTGTTTAATTTAAATAACAACAAAGTTAGTAACAGAAGCTCTGGTGGTGGTGCTCGGGGGTGAGTCTGTTGACGATGAATGCCAGCTTGTGACATGCCAGCGTGTGATGCCAGCAATAAAATTATTAAAAAAAAAAAAAAAAAAATTAGACTAACACGAATGTAGATGTAGCTCAGAGCGTAAACTAACCCACTTTTTGTTTAACTTTACCTACTTTTTTTTTTTTTTTCCTTATCCTCCTTACTTTGCATGTCTCTAACTCTTTTCTTGCATGTTTGTAGTTTGCATGGTATGACAGTGAGTTAAGACTGTGTTTGCATGGTTTGTAAGCGTTCTTATTTTACTTCTTTTCATCTTTCACCCCTCTCCTATTCTCTCCGACTATTTTTCTGACTTGTCGGCAGTGGCCGGCGGATGATGATGGTGAGACACTTTTCCTCTTTTTCTGAATGAATGTTAACCCACGAGTGATAGGTGTTGCTCCTTACTTAACCCCTTATTCTCTTCTCTTCTCTTAACCCCCTACTCTTTCCTTTCTCTCGGGCTAGCCTTAGAGTGGATCTTAGGGTCTTTGTTAGCCTTAGCTTCTGTAGATCTGTAGATCTGGGTCATTTAAAGGTTCATCACAGTCAAGTCGAGTATTTTCTACAGCCCCAATAAATTTTCTTTTGTTAATCTCTGAGAATATTCTGTAATCAATAGTTGTTTTGTCCGCAACCTGAACAATGTTATTGAATATAGCGTAAGTAGGAAAATGATCACTGATGTTAGTGGTTATAATTCCAGAATTTACGAGGGCATTGCTATTTACAAATATATTATCAATCGTAGATTCTGTTATTCGATTGCCATAGCTGCAGACTCGAGTGGGTTTGGTAATAGAATGACTAAGATAGAAAGAATTCATTAAGTTTAAAAATTTATGAGAGATTGCTTCAGATTGCAAATTGATGTTGAAGTCTCCCGCAACTATGGCATTCGATTTATGAAAGTTGCATAACATGTTATCTAAGTGAATTAAAAAGCTATTGATATTAGTATTAGGTGGTCTATATATTGCATGGACAGAATATACATTACTTTTGTCATTTATATTCACAATCAGGTTTTCATTGTCACTATTACATAGAGAAAATACTTCGTTAGAGTCGTAAGTTTGATG
Source organism: Bathynomus jamesi (assembly GCA_023014485.1). Lineage (NCBI taxonomy): Eukaryota > Metazoa > Arthropoda > Malacostraca > Isopoda > Cirolanidae > Bathynomus > Bathynomus jamesi. The sequence continues at coordinate 740,055 of JAJOZX010000646.1, read as the reverse complement.
CACATACATACTGTAGAGATACCCCTACCAATCTAACCATCTCGTACAGTATGATAAGCAACGTAATTATCTATATTACTGTATATAGGTTCTTAATACTACTATTTGACCAGGTTTCCGTGAGAATTATAACACTAAATTTGACCGTACAAGTTTTCAAAAGGGCCAATAAGTAGTTATAGTTCCTAGGTAAGCTTCGAATGTTTAGATTTAGCACTGAAAGATTTTTATAAATATCTTTTTGTAATACAAAGGCATTAAACTCGTCTATCGATGAGACTATGCAATTGCCTACACCAGATTCCTGTTCTAGATTTTCTAAACTGGATACAGAATTTTTTGGTAATGAATTGAAATGATTAATATCGGCATATATACTATGAAAGTCTTTATCGATGGAAGCCATTTAACAGTAGTTCTCAAACAATTTCACTAAATACAGAATACGGGAATAAGGGGTTACCGCCCAGTTGAGCCGAGAATGGGAAAGTCGACTGTTGGGATTTTGTGCGGAGTTATTCGCAGGCCTCCTGTGTGCCGACTGTTGGCTAGCGTTTTCGTAGTTCTCATAGCTTCAAATGCTTCTTCACTAACAAGGTGAACTCCTTTGACCGAAGTATTCCGCGTTGGAGGAGTCTCTCTTTCTTTAATAATTAACTTCGCTCCAAGGAAGTAGGCAACTTTCCCGAGTCTCCTCGCTTCTATGAGTTTAGGGAGCTTTTCTTTATGAATTTTACGTGTTTCCTCACATACGTCGTCATTACGTTAGTATTTTCCATGTTCGTTTTCATGTCCCCCTGTCCCACCGCAGCATTTGAGGTGTTATTTTCTGAACTGCATCGGTAATACGATTTCGAAGTTCGGCTACATCACTAATTCTTCTACCAGTGTACACCTTAGACTTAATGAAACCACAGGCGAAAAAATCTAATGGTGTTAAATCGGTGAACGTGCTGCCCATGGTTGTGTTCCTCCACGACCAATCCAGCGACCGGGGAAGCGTCTGTCAAGATAATCACGTACAATTATTGCATAATGGCACGGTGCTCCATCCTGCTGAAAAACTACTGTGTCAAGAATGCCATCTGTAAGAAGTTGAGGTTCGAGGAATTGTTCAAGCATGTCAAGATAATAAACCAATTAACTTTTTTTAAATACACAAATTTGCACCAGAAGTACATATCTTTATGCCAGCATAGCATTTTTAAAAAAAACATCTAATGTCACCGAAATAGATAGTGACTTTTGAGACACCCTGTATATATATATATATACACACACACACACACAGTATATATATATATATATATATAACTGTATATATAAACAGAGTGGAATGAGAGAACAGTTAAATTCTGTATTATCCCATTTGCGGTGGGACAAGGGGACATAAAAACGAACATGGCAAATACTCTCAGAATACGAGACAGGCCCAAACTTCTTTAACATGATGCCAAAACTACTGAGGAAGTGCCAGTATACCAACCTAAATACACTCAATAATCAACTAGATAAGTTCTTGTGTAAAATCGCAAGCCTAGTAGCTTACTATGAGGGGAGGGTGAGAGTTGAAAGTATATACAGTGAGTCTCCGCTTAACGTCCTCTCGTTTAACGTTATGTCGATTTAACGTTATTAATTATTTGTAGATATTTTCTCACAACGTTGTCCTCATTATCCGCTTTAACATTGTTGCGTTCCAGTCTTTCTTTTTGCCACCATGTGGTTTCGAGAATTTTCCAGAGAATTCTGGACTCACCGAGGCTGTACTCCGCCTGACGTCACTTTCCCCGCGCGCCGAGCAATATTTAAACGGCGTGCAGGAGAGAATTCTCTGTCCGGTGAAGGGCAGGTAAAGCATCTTTACCTGAATCATGGCTAAAAAAAGAACTGCTTCGTCGTCACCCCCTCAAGCATGGAAACTCCTAAGAAGACCAGAAAGTCAATTCCGTTGAGCACGAAACTGGATGTTCTTGATTGCTTCGATATAGGAGAATGTGCCGTAGATATCGCTGCTGCTCTGGGCTTACCGGCAACGACTGTGAGAACCATCCGACCATTAGAAGACAAAATTCGTGCTTCTGCAGAATCCGCCAATCGCTTGAGCTCTGCCCGGACTATACAATCAAGACCTAAGGCTATGGAGAGGATGGAGGAACGGCTTGCGCTTTGGATGGAAGATGAATATCAACGGAACGTTCCACTGAGCCTAGTCGTTGTTTCTGCCAAAGCCAAAAGCCTTTATGACGATATTGTGGAAAACTCGGGAGAATCTGCGTCGGAAGAATCCTTCAAAGCCAGCCACGGATGGTTCAATCGATTTAAAAAACGTCAGAACTTCTATAACCTCAAGCTTACCGGAAAAGCAGCGAGTGCCGATACCGATGCAGCCAAAAAATTCCCTGAAGAACTGTTGAAGATCATCGAAGGAGGCAAATATTCTTCGAAACAAGTTTTTAACGTGGATGAGACGGCCTTGTTTTGGAAGCGTTTGCCCAATCACACTTACGTGAGACGTGAGAATGCATCGGGCTTTAAAGCAGCTAAGGATCAACTCGCGTATAATATCAATTTAATTTTGAGTCTTTTGTATATTTTTGTAAATATATTGTCTATTATATTTAATATACAATGTATATTTTTCTTTATTTTGTGTTTCTTTTGTATTTTTTGTAATAAATAAGTTTTATGCCTTGTGAGTTTCCTCGTCCGTGAACGCATCCTGAATTATAACATAGGTTTCTATGGTAAAACGACGTCCGCTTAACCTTATTTCCTATAGCGTTGTGGTTTTCAGGAACGCATCCTCGACGTTAACCGGGGACTTACTGTGTGTATATATTATATATATATATATATATATATATATATACTGTATATATATGGACGAGAAGTGGGACCCCTATCGGCGTTCCCTCCATCTTCACCCTAACTACCCCCACCATCTGCGCTCCACGGCAAGCCTGCTCCTCCATCGATACAGATACAATGGGAGCGTCTGCTGAAAATCGTGTTCTTGTGGAACGTCCTTTGTTATGTTTTATATTTGACAAAGTAGATCATATTAGGTTAGACCTTCTCTTATCTGTTTGTCATGATTTATATGATTCGGAAGAAATAGAATATGCGAGGGTACAGTTAAACACCCTGTTCAGTGCTACCCTCTCAACTCGTAGAGGTAATTCTAGAAAGGAGAATATCCTAAACGACATTATAAATAAAGTGTCGACCCTCCGGGATAATGAGAACAATATTACCTTCTACGTTACTAATTTCCATAGAATACCGGTAATCTCTATGGGTGATGTAGACGTTTCGGTGCTCCTCAAACAATACAAGGAGGTACAAAAGTCGTTAGTTGAACTGAAACACCAACACGTGGTGTTAAATCAAAAAAATGCGATTTCACTAGAACAATTCCGGTCAGAGTTAGATGCGTTGAAAGAGACGCTCCTCCCAAAGCCCAGTTACTTGGAAGTTGTTCAACAAGTCAGAACCACAAGAAGCGCGTCGGGCAGCGATGGAAACGAACCCTCCGAACTCCCCCTGAATGTGGGGTGGAAACACAGCATGCAGGGGAAGCGGTCAACCTCCCTTCCGTTCATGAAATGACTCCTGTTCCCGATTTCACAATGAGGAACAGGGACTGTCCGATGCCAAGAGACGAGGCATCACTGCCCTCTTCCTTACCTTCCACTGCAGGAGAGAGGCGTTCAATTACTCAAGCGCCTCGCTCGGCGTGCAGTCTACAGAGCTATAGAAGCTAAGGCTAACAAAGACCATATTGTATTGTATTTTCAGCCAACATGAAACGGACATGTTAAGTGCTTTTAAAAGTGGAACTTCATAGTCATATTTTTAACTTTCAGGATTCTAAACCTATTTTGAAGGTCAGGGACCAGGAACAGAGACAAATATACGAGGCATTTTATATTTTAGGAGAAAACATCATTTCAAATATTAAGCTGTCTTATAGTATGGACAGCTTTATTTTTAACATTTTAAAATATTTTAGGGCAATTTCGGGTCGTGACCGGCTGCCAGATGTACAAGATTGTTTTTACTTAAAGATTTCTCACCCTGAATGTTTGAATTCTGGGAAAAAATTTTTGCCTTTGCTAACTGCCAGACGTATGACAGCCACCATCCCTTTGTCCGTGATTATGCCTGAACACAGTCATTTAAACTTCAGCTCTTCCGCAGGATGGAAGTTTTTAACCTTGTTGGGCATTTTAACTAGTTTATGGCTTTGAAAAGGGCTTGGTTGTGACCGGCCGAAAGTAATTAGCCTTTTTAAACACTGTTTTAGTTTTTTCTTGCGGTTTGGGTGGGTGTATATATATATATATATATATATGGTGAAGTTTGAGGGAGTAAGGGATACAAAGAATCCAAAGAGTTATTGCGTACAATTTTAACAGATTGAAATGCATCTGTGTAACTAGGTAGCATAACCGGTCGAAGTTATACAACTAAAGGACAACATTCATTGCCACGTGTATATATATTATATATATATATACACGGTGAACCAAAAGTAGGTGGACAGTAGGTTGAATACGGTTTGTGTTATATTATATTATAACTATGGTGTTCATTATAACTATGGTGTTTGTGTTTTATTATATTAAATATTATAACTAAATTTATTTAAATTTTATTTTGTATTATAGTATACAAAAAAAATTAAATATGTATTCTCAAAATAAACGTTATCATTTACTGTCCACCTACATTTGGTTCACCCTATATATATATATATATATATATATATATTATATAGTGGTGATCATAAGTATTCGGACAGAGAAATATTTTAGTTATATTCGTCTTTATCTTTTGTACCATGCACAGGATGGTTATGAAAAACTTACCGTTCGTTTGGAAAACTTTAACAAGTAAAATAATTAGTTTAATTCTAACATATAATGTAAAACATCAAAGAATTTGAAGAAAATTAAAAAAAAAAAAAAATTTAAAAGTTTTCATACATTTATTTACAAAATTCTATTATGCTTTCTGTGTCCATCATTGGCTTCAAAATTTAAAAATTTTATCAGCAGTTGGCTGTTTATTGATTAGAGACTGTTGGCAATTCTGAATTCTAGACATTTCTCTATAACTCTTCATAGAAGACGGATGAATGTACAAGCCATTAGTAAGCAATGGGTCGTCATGGTAAAGAGCTGTTTACAGATCTTAAGAGATCTGCTATTATTGCAGACGAGTCTGGAAAGAGTTACGGGAACGTAGTAGAACGTCAAATTCCAATTACTAAGCTTGTTGCAATTATAAAGAAATGGAAAGTCTTTGGAACAATCAAAACTCTATCAAGGTGTGGACGACCTTGTTAGATTTCAGAACGTACAACTAGACGGATTGAAAGAATGGCTGCTGCGAATCTACGAGTGACTGCAGGTGATATTTGTCAAACATTAAGACTGTCTAACATTGATGTCCGTCACTCTACTGTACGTCGTACATTGAGAAAGAATGGTCTGTATGGAAGAGTTGCACGAAGAAAGCCTCTGCCACGAAAAGCGCACAAAGAAGCTTGTTTAAAATACGTCACTGATCATCAAAATGGTGGATTTGCATTCTCGAAGAGTCCTTCGGACAGACGAGACCAACATTGAATTATACGGGAACAACAAGCAACGGCTTGTTTGGCGAAATTAAATACTGCATTTGAGGAAAAAGCATCCTACGGTTAAACATGGTGGGGGTAGTCTGCCCTTTTGGGATGCTTTAGTACTTCTGGTCCAGGACAACTTCTTGCTGTCAAGGGAATCTTGAATTTGAAGAAATATCAGGAAATTTTAAAAGAAAATTTATTGCCTTTAGTTCAAGAATTGCGAGTGGGTCACAACTGGGTACTGCAACAAGATAATGATCCAAAACATAAACATAAGAGCATCATGAAATGGCCTCAACAAAAGAATTTCAAGTTTCTCGAGTGGCCTAGTCAAATCCCAAATCTCAATTTAATCGAGAATTTATGATTTCATTTGTAAAAAGCTGACCGCAAGATAAACCCTTCTAATCTGAATGAAATGCAACAATATTCTCCAGAAGAATTGGATAAAATTTCTATTGAGAGATGTCGAAACTTTGTAGAAAAATACCCAAAATGAATCACTGACGTCATTCAAGCAAAAGTTCGACACAACGTATTAAATAATTTTGTAAGTAAATGTACGAAAACGTTTGCATTTGAATTTTTTTTTATTTTCCTCAAATTCTTTGATGTTTTATATTACATGTTGGAGGTAAACTAATTTTTTATTTGGTAAATTGTTCCAAACGAACGGTAAATTTTTCATTCCTATCCTATGAATGGTAAAGCAGATAAGGATAAATATAATTGAAATATTTCCCTGTCCGAATAATTATGAACGGCACTATATACTGTATATATAGATATACAGTATATGGTAACAATTTTTCACCCGAATTCTATTAAATATGATACAGCTCGCAAGGGATTAAATGCAAATATTTTGTAAACGAACAAACTGTTAGTTTCATCTGATTTTATTTTCAGCCTATAAACTACTCAATATCAGTGATATTGCGATAAATCCACCATGTCGAACTTTACTTCTGAATTCATATAAGATTTATCTTTTATAATTGCTTAAATGTATTTAATTTATTTACCAGATTTTAAGTTCAGTGATGGTTTTGGATATTATCATTTTTTTTCCATTATATCTTCACAAGTGCGACGTGCCACTCATTTCATTCTTAGAACAAAAACAGTTTATTAATTTATTTCTTGTTGAATTAAAATCAATCATTTATTTATTTATTATTTATTTATATTTTATGCTTAGAATGAGTGATTTTAATAATTTAATTAAAGTCTTCTTTCCGAACATTTTTTATACGGATTCGATTCATTTCATTTATAGAACCTGCGACCAGACCGGAGGGGGAAATTGAATTGAACTGCACTGAATTAGATAAACTTTATTGATGAAATAAATACAGTACTTTAACAATTTCCAATGACATAAATAATTGTGAAACTGGACTATTTATTTTATTTAATTTGGCCCCTAATCTTTAAGCTTTACTGGGCTCTTAATTAAAAGTAAAACATATAGTTATTATTAATATATAAATCATGGATAAGAATTATTAATTAGAGTATTTATTAATTTAAGTTATTGTTTTAGATATAAAACAAATACAAAATCATTATTGAAGGTATGATACAATACTATACAAAGAAATGAATATTAGGCATGAGAGATGAGCAGTAACAAGTAATGTACATTTAATCCTAGAATTTTGTGTGTATTCCATTATGAATCGAAATAGCAATTTGTTTTTATACGAATTTATATTCACAATTTTTTTATAGCAGCATTTAAATCATTCCGTAGTTTCACTCCAATGAAAATGGGTAATTTTTAAGGTGAAAACAATCTAAATTGAGGAACAACATGCTTTGATGGATTTCTGGTCTGGTATGAGTGGATTTCTTGATGAATTACAAAATATTTATTTATCCATTGTAAGTTAATGATTTTGTTCTTACATTTGTAAACGAAAATAAAATGTGCCAGTTTGATTGCATCTTTGAGCTTTAGTAATTTTAGCTCTTTAAATAATGCACGAGAATGATCATGGAAATGAGCATCAGATAATAACTTCATTGCTTGTTTTTGGATGACAAAGCTACTGTTTAAGCGTTGTTAGTGGAATTTCCCCATACAAGGATGCAGTACGTTATATAAGAAAGAAAAAGAGTATGATACAGAGTTAATAAAACCTGTTCAGTCTTTGGGGGAAGTTTGCTTATAACACTTAGCTCATAGTTTTGAAGAAGTATGGGATTACGCCAAAGATTACGACAAAGAGGTTCTTGAAATTGTATACATAGATAATACGTATATAATACGTTAGAATAGAACCGAGTTGGCAAATCCCACGTCACAAACATCCCTGTGGCTAGTTTTACGACAGCTTGCAGTCGCATCAAGCTTTGAGGATTAATGCGTTCTCTTGGTCGACGGGTCCTGTACGTCGATACCAACAGTGTGGTGCTTACGGCGAAGGAGAATTAATATATGCCTCCTATAGGTGAGTTCCTCGGTAACTCACTGACGAGATCAAAGACGAGCATCGGGACAATACTTACGCAGACTCATTTGTTTCAATAGGGCCAAAAACTTACGGAATGCATGTGAGGATTGGAGAAGAATTCAAGTACATCGTGAAAGCGAAGGGAACACTTTAAACTCAGCAAACTGTCAAATCATCAACTTCACCTCACCTAGAGATCTGGTATGTCTGGAAGATCTTGAAGATGGTGACGATGCCGTGCCTCCTCGTCTGGTTGTGGGAATGCATAATTTTCGCACTCAGAAACTAGGCGGCGTGAAGGAGCCTAGAGGGACTAAGGTGTTTCACAATACTTACAGAAAGCGATATAAATTAACTGGGACCTATGATTATGGAGGGGTATTAATTGAAAAAGTCTGAGATATTTTTGGTCTGACCCCATTAAAACATGGGGTTGGTTGTTCTATTGAGGGAAATGACAGTTTTTGTATGATTGAAAGGGTTAAACCCCCGCTCTACATAACCCCCTGAAAATTGGCATCTATGAGCGTTTCTGCGGCATTTTCAGTATATTTGACAGTTTTTCATGTACTTGAATATATATATATGTTTATTTAACTTTAAAACAAATCCTAATCCTATGAATGTGGATGAAATTAATCTCATGTATTGTATATAAAATATATCTCATATTAATCTCATGTATTGTACATAAAATATATAATACTTAGAAGATACTATGAGGTCATAAGGCAAATGGAGTCCAGATGTGATTAGTCTTTCCGTGTGAACAAACGTGTTTTATCGAGTGTCCAGTATTACCAATTGAATATGTGGTTTTCGTTGAAGTGTCTTAAAAAAAATAGTGTTTGGTGCATTCTTAACTAAATTACTTCGTGTTACTAATCATTCATTAACGAATATATTTCATTTATTGACTTTATTCATTACTATATTATTTGATTAAACCAAGGCTAGTGCACGTGGCTTGCCTTGTTTGTTTTTCAAATCTACCATAAAACGAGGTTTCATAAGGTTTATTTTCCCTTTCTTCGGGAGATCAAGTAGAGAGTGGTCACCCACCGTGGGGGAAAAAGGAAAAACGTCGGTCGAATAGCGGACATATAAGTTTCATTTAATACTTTTTCTTTTACAGATCTTTCGTCGGTAGCTTAATTATATATTCATTTAGTATAAAATTGTGTTACAAGAACCTGTTTCTGCGTTTCAAGAACATTTTTGCGGGTTTTCGCAGGTGACGGCACAATAAACACGCGGTAGACTTACGTTGTAATTTATTAATTTCCAAACGCTCGTTTTTTTGTTTTTTGTTTTTTAACTATTAAAAGCATGGCAACCCCGTCAAGTACTTGCAGTCGCTGTGAAGGGAAATTTGCCGCTTACGCGTTTACAATGGCTAATAATAATGAACAGTTAGTTTGCAGGTGGTGCTCAAGCATGGAAGTCCTGAGGAACGAGTTAGAACGTGAGAGGGAGGCCAGGGTGAGGCTTCAAGAAAGCGTGATGCTCCTGACGGCAAAATTAGAATCCCTTGAGACTCCAGTTACGACCATCCTGCCTCAGTTTCTACTACTAATATAAATAGTATTAATAGCCCTCTCTCTTCCCCTAGTTCCCAACCCTTCGTTCGAGTGCGTAATGGAGCCCCATTGAGAACCTAAGACTTGTCTACTAGTAATAACAAGCAATAAGTTTTCTGTTTTAGGTTTCGAAGATGCTGATGAACCGGAAATACGACTCGTTGGCGATTCCATTGTTCGAGGGCAGCTCGAGGAATTCTGTGGGAGAAACCCTCGTCGTCGGCGCCGTTACTGCTACCCTGGTGTAAGGGTGGAGGATATAACTAATAGTGTTGACCATTTTACAGACGGTACCGCCGAGGACACAACGTATGTTATTCATGTCGGTACTAATAACGTTTTAAATTCTAGATCGGAAGAACTGCTGGCTTGGTACAGGGACTTACTAGAGCGAATAAAGGAGAAAACTAATAAGATTGTCTTAACAGGTATACTTCCTCGAATTATCCAACCTAACGATTTCTACAGCAAGGTGACCTATATTAACAATAACCTAAAGTCTCTTTGCCAACAGGAAGGAGTGCATTTTGTGAATTTTTGGAAGTTTCTACGGTAGAAGGGATTTGTTCCTCGGAGATGGACTTCATCTTAATGACGTTGGACTGCGCGTTTAGGAAGACTATTTCATAATACCCTCTTCTTTTCAGGCTGCCGTAACTCGAATGGTCCCAGCGTAAATTCCACAAATTTCCCCTACGCTCGCGAAGGTGTCACAATTACAAACAATTTGAAGGTTCTATCCTTAAATGCTCGTAGCCTACGAAATAAAATAAACGAATTTTTTTCTTTAATTGCTTGTAAAGGACTGATTTAATTGCGATAAATGAATCGTGGCTTAGCACTGAAACACGTGACTTTGTAGGGGAGTAACAAATTAGAGGTTATAGACTTTTTGTTAAAAACAGAATAGGTAGGCGAGGAGGCGGTGTTATGTTGTATATCAAAGATAATATTGCGAACGTTATAGAAGTGAAGCACACAATTCCAGAACCGATAGATTCGACTATAGCAGAACTTAAATTGAACGATTTCAAACTTCTTGTTGCGGTTATATATAGGCCCCCTAATCAAACAGCTGATACGGATGAAGCGTTATATCGTGAACTAAAGCGAATAATAAGTAGTGAGCAGGCTTTAGTTATGGGTGACTTTAATTGCGCCAACGTGAATTACGATACAATGCAGGGAGACGCGGAAGGTAATCGTTTAGTTAATTTTCTCGAGGATAGCTTTCTTATTCTAAAGGTTGGGGAACCTACGAGGTTGGACAGTATTTTAGATTTAGTAATAACTACGGATGATAGGCTAATCACTGATCTTCAAGTAATAGAACCGTTAAGCAATAGCGATCACAATATGGTAGAGTTTCTCCTCTCAGTAAGTACTCGAAACCAGCTAACTCGACTAAAATTCCTAACTTCCAGCACGCAGACTTTTGTAAATTTCGAAATAAATTGTCACACGTCAATTGGGAAAACGTAATGGGGAACTCCAACGCAAAACTAATGTGGGAATCGTTTGAAACAGTATTTAGGACTATAAATAAGGAATGTGTACCGTACAAAATTAAGCGTGCGAAAGTAAACAACAAGCCCTTGTGGTTTACTTCTAGAGTAGGAGACATTATAAGAGTAGAGATAGGGCTTATAGGCTACATAATTGCGATAAAGACAATTTGTGGTTACGAAACAACTACATATCTCTAAGGCGTGAAGCGAAAAGTGTAATAAAAAAGTCCAAGCGCGAATTTGAAATCTCCATAGCTTGTGACGGTAAAGAAAACCCCAAGCGATTCTTTCAATACGTCAACAATAGAAATCCAGTAAAAAGTGTCTTGGGGCCGTTGAAAAATGTTAACGGAGATCTAGTTTCTGAAAACAAGGAAATGGCGATCCAATTTTGGAATCAGCATATGCAAAAAGATATAAACAAACTCGAAAGAGTTCAAAGACGAGCAACTAAGATGATTCCGTCGCTTAGGTCAAAGTCGTACGAGGATAGGCTTAAGGAGTTAAAATTGACTACACTCGAGACTAGGAGGCTAAGGGGTGATCTAATCCAGGTTTTCAAAATTATGAATGGGTTCGATAACGTAGATAGAGATAGCTTTTTCGAAATATCTCAATATAATAGGACAAGAAATAACGGGTGTAAGTTGAGAAATAGAAGGTTCGAGACAACAGTTGCGAAAAGCTTTTTTATGCATATAATAGTAAATAGCTGGAATAGTTTGCCGGTAGAAGTAATAGTAGCACGTCTATAAACATGTTTAAAAATCGATTAGACGCATATGTTGATAGATTGGGTATAGTTTAAGCTAGCAAAATTAAGGCTTTGTGGTTCGGAACCCACGTAAAATTGTAGGTGCCCTCCGCCACCACGGAGGACATGCACAATACACAATTACGAGCACAGTTAGGTACACCAGCCATGAGTGGATCCTAGGGTGTTTGTTGGTCTGAAACATTATAACATTATAACATTATAACATATGGGCCTATTACAATAAGGAACCACTAATGTTTCTCAGAGATTTGGTTTGTGTTCGAGGGGGTTACGTTTTATACAGATATACCATTTTTCTCTAATATGTAAAGAAGGATTAGAATTAGGAAATATTTGACAGTGTAATGATGCAATAAGTAGAGATTTAGACAGATTTACTGTATATCATAGAAATTGATAGTAGATGTCTTATTAGCTTTGTCATTATGGTATTAGTATTATTCTTATTTATATAATACACTGTTTCTTATTAACACATTAGTGCAGCACATAAAACTCTGGTGGCGGTAAATCCTCTTTTCTGTTTCAGGTAATTAACTAGTCATGAACATGGCTCAAGCACTGGATAGACCACAGTTTGTGACACGGTCCAGAAGCAAAAAGATACTGGGAACCACTGACTATGTTGAGGAGGCAGAGTTTCCAAATGGCAGACTCCCAACCCAGAAAGACGTTATTAAAGATATGCTCTACCTTCTCAGGCCAAAACGAGCAGGCTAGGCTCAGCGTTCTATTTCTAAGAATGATGCAGCTCCACTTCTAGCTGAGGATTTACAAGAGCACTGGATATTCTGCTATCTCTATACAGTGATCACAAAGTATGTGAAGAAAAACATTCTTGAACTTTATAAGGAGTTCACAACATTAGTACAGACAAGGAAGCAGAGACAAAATGACAGTTACAATAAAAAAGTCAATGACTTCAATAAACATGCAAATACTCTATTTGATGTGTTCTGCTGTGATGACGTGGTACGGGAAAAGCTTGAGCAATCACATGGGGTAAAGATGATAGAGATAGAGTGGAGGTTCTTGAAGACCAGAAAGCTGAGAGAAAAATGTACTGTGAAGATTTTGTTGATCGAAAATGGATGAAATCCATGGAGCGAAGAAAAAGAGATTTACAATCAATAGGAAAGAAGAAGGAAATAGAAGAAAAAGAGAAAGAGATGATGCAATCAGTAAAGTATGATGAATCTAGTAGTAGTAGTAGTAGTAGTACAGAACAGTCATTTGATGATGTGAGGAGGGACACATTAGTATGGAGTTAATTAACACTGATATTCTAGAACTATCATCATCAGTTAACAGTTCTCTAGTCAGGAAATGTAGCAGAATCCCAGGGAGACTGTTTGCATGGAAAACCAAGCAGCAAGAGCTACAAATGCAGGATACAGGGCAAGGAGAGTGCCAACCTTGCTGTAGCCAAGCGGCAAAACAAGGACCTTCTCGCTTTGAAGGGTATGGGAGGACCTTTCACCTCTTCAAGGGAGGTTGATGAATATATGGAAAGTGATGCAGATGGCAAAACAAAGGAAGAAAGAATGTATCTGCAAATCCGGTATGCGCGTGATACACCCCTCTCTGTACCTAAAGGCAGTGACATCTTCAGGCTTATGAGAAATCACAAAACGCTTCCAGCCACCACATATGCTGTGAATCTTAAAACTTATCTTTTTAATGTTTCCTCAAACGCAGATGCAACCTTCGAGGACTTCAACAATGCCATCGATGTCATGTTAGCTTAGATCACTAGAAATATATTGCGTGCAAATGTAATACACTGTTATTTCGTGCTCATACATGCTTTATTTTCCTTATTTCCTAATTTTAAGCTCTAGAACACATTCTGAATATTGATCAAATGCTCATCATCAGCAAAAATTATGTTTGAGTTTTTTAGCAAATCATTTTGATAAAATATGATAAAAAATGCGGTGTTGCTTTTATTATTATGAAAAAACGCTAATTTGGGGGTGGGGGGGATTGTACTTATTTAATAACCAAATTTTTCATATTTCCTTAATGAAATATGACTCCTACAACTTTTGAGGGGGGGCCCGTATGATTAAAAAAATAACCCCACCCCCTACTATGATACTGTTTCTTTTGGCTTTTGTGGGGAATAATTAATCGGTGTACATATTTTGACTTAATTTATTGATGTCCTTTTTTAAGTTATTACTGTTTATTTATCTTCTAAATTGTTATTTTAAAGTTCTTACTCGTTTATATACTTATTATTATTATTATCATTATTATCATTATTATTATTATTACTGAATGTTTATTTACTTGTAATATATACTTTATAATTTATTTAACTCGTGTACGTTAAATAAATTATTTTGCGATTTTAGACTGTGTATCATTTTATTCTAACCTTTGAATATGTGTGTGTGTGTGTGTGTGTGTGTGTGTGTGTGTGACATTCCCATCTGGTTATGCTGTATAAGCTCCGTCCACAAACCGGTGTCATCATCGTTCGCAAACATTGCTCTCGTGGACACGAACTCAGTTGATGAAGTAATGATTGTAAGTTTTATTTTAATTACCTGCGTGTGATTATACTCCATTCTGGATTTTATCACCTCATCAACGATAGTTGCCTCTGCTTTCACTTGCAACACCTTTGTAAAGTGGTACTCTGTAAAATCTACTCAACGTCCGTCCTTTCACGCCTCATTTTAAGTTTTTAAAACAATCTTAATTCATGCAAGAATGACGGGTCTAGATGCTCAAGTTCTTTATGGCTATTCTAACGAGAGTATCACAGGGGTTTGTAATGCTAAAGGCGTCTTGGCGTATGTATCGAATTTAAGCTGTGTTAAAGAATATAGCCATACTGAAGTGAAGAGCGCGACCGTTGGTGAAGTAAAACAGAGACTCTTGATTATGAAATTCGTTGACGAGTGGTACGAGAAATCATATTACTAGAGGTGGAAAGAGTACATCAGTACGCGAGTATTCTTGAAGTCGAGTACAGGTTTTTGTAGTACTTGTTTTCAATGCAATGCGTTCATATGGTCTAATAAGCTTTGCTCATGCAAGCAGCCAAGTACCAATTAAAGTTTGAAACAACACTCTTACACGCGTACTTGTACTCGAACACTAAGAAAACCGTACTAGTGCTCGTACTCAAGCACTAAAAAGGTATACTGTAATCGTAATCGTACTCGTACTCGTCCAACTCCATAATTTTGGTACTCTTTCTACCTTTACTTATTACGTTATGTTACTCCTCACCGATTATAGCCCTGCAACAATAAACATGAACCCATTGATCATGGATAATTTAAAATATTTTTACCAACACATCAACGTTTACCATGACGATGTTCACCACGATGAGTTCATAGATAACAGTTTGTGTACCTTTTAAATAGATCTTGACGACGAGTACATTTTGTCCTCCGTCGTGGAACGGTATAGACATGCCTGTTTCTCGAATAGAGCTCCTCAGTTTTAAATGACTTACTTACGAATCATTTAATGTGTTAAGTAGTTTTGGGTCTTTTCCGTTTGGAGCCCACCACCAGATTCTTTTGAAAATAGCACAAGTAGTGCATTTGACCCTCTGAATACGAAAATAACATTCCTTTTTTGGAGAAATGCGAACATTTTGCATAATAGGGCAATAAAAATGCAAAATAGATTACATGATATTTATATATATATCGGGTGGCCCAAATAAAACGCATTGAGATTTGAACATTAATAACTTCAAAAATATGCAGTTCACACTTCCAAAATTTACAAAACTTTTACCTCAATCTATTGATAAGCCATCATAAAAATTTCAGACCTCTAAATAAAATACTTCTTCCACAGCTGAGGGAACAATGAGGTATGGTGAAAAAAACGAATATCATAAATCCTAAATGTGTATAGCTGTACCTGGCAACTTGTAGTAGTTTCCTTAGCCTATGGATAATCTGATAGTCTCTGAAAAAAGTCAGATGATGTTGGCTACGCCCATCTTAAATACTGTTTTTTAAACTTACCCTTCAAATTATGGTTCTAACTAACGGTGAAAAAGCGGTGATTGAAAAATGTTTCTTGGAAAAAAGATGGACTGGGGCAAGAATTTTCAGGTAATTTCCAGGAATAACTTGTAATGTTACGTCTGTGAATAGAATAAATAAAAAAATTAAAGCAACCGGTTCGACGGCACGGAACCGTGGAAGTGGTCGGCCTAAAACAGTTTACACTTAAGACAATATAGCAATGATCGAAATGATGAGCCTATCTCAAGAGGATCGACCTGGGTCACACTGCTCTCAGAGGAAAATTGCAAGAGATATAGGTATCAGTCGAAGTTCCATACAAAGAATGCAGAGAACGGTAGGACTTAAAGCATTTAAGAGGATCCGTGTTTCAAGACGTGACAGCAATGTAAGAGCTAAAAGAAAAATTCACTGTAGAAAATTGCTTGATAGATTTTCGTCCAATGATGTTAAAAAAATAGTTAAAGATCTCACCATCGAGATTGCTCGAAACTCCCGGAACGATGTTGGTTATGGTCGGCGTAAGAAAGACATTCCTCCATCGAGACTTTACCACCAGACAAGTCGGTTTTCCAAAAAAATCATAGCATTAGCAGGTGCATCGTGGAATGGAAAGACGAAAATTAATTTCATTTCAGAAAATAAAAAAATTAATTCAGAAACCTATGTAAATCTCTTAGAGGAGAATTTTTTGCCTAATTGTCTGCGTCTGTATTATGGAAACGATTTCATACTCCAACAAGATGGTGCTACAGATCATACTAGCAAGTTTACACAGGATTATCTACAACAGAATGTAGTCAACTTCATCGGAAAAAACGACTGGCCTCCGCAATCACTTGATTGCAATCCCATGTATTATTGCATATGGAACACTCTAGCAGAGAAGATTTATAAAGGCCAAACAGAAAAGTTTATAGAAATGCAATTAAAGAAAAATAATACTCGAATGTTGGGACAGAATAACATTAGCAGAAATCAGAAAATGTATCATGTCGTGGAAGAAAATGTTAAGATTAGTTTGTAAGCAGGACGGCGGACATATTGACCATATTTGTTGATAAGATGTGAATAATAAAATTTTTTCAGTTTATGATATTCGTTTTTTTTTCACCATACTTCATTGTTCCCTCAGCTGTGAAAAAAGTATTTTATGTAGAGGTCTGAAATTTTTATGATGGCTTATCAATAGATTGAGGTAAAAGTTCTGCATATTTTTTAAGTTATTGATGTTCAAAACTCAAAGCGTTTTTTTTTAGCCACCCGATGTGTATATATATATATATATATATATATATATATATATATATATATATATATATATATATATATATATATATATATTAACATTAAAATTGACCAACTGGTTAGGTTAAATGAATGCCCAGTTAGGTCAACTGAATGCCTGGTTAGGTCAACTGTACGCCCTTGACGATTGGTTAGGTTAAGTTGTGATATTTTCGTTAGTTTGTAATTATTTTTGTAATATTCCAGTCTTCCATTCTGTTCCTTTTATGCTTTAAAACTCACACAGCCCATTAGCCACAACCTCACTACAAACCTCATCATGATATATATTAATGTAGTGGTAAAAATACTTAAGATTGTCCATGATGACAAGATTTACATTTTCAGCCGTAGGGTACGAGTAATCGGTACGGTGTAACATGATATAATACCGCTTATCACACCACTCATCCACAAGACTCACTACCCATAACTGTTGTTTATCTTCTGACCGTGTTGCTTCTTCTACTGTTCTATAACATACTTCAGTACATCGCCTGTGCCGCGAAATCCTACAACCCCCTCGCCAGAATAACCGTAGAGTATTTGAATACCATGGTCCTTCGCACGATTCAATGCAGCCTTAAAAGAGGCAAAGGAGGCGGGAATAGGGAGTTTTTCAGTATCCACTACATCTATGCACTTTGCTGAATACCATTTCATAAATGCTGAACACACGATATTAAAGGTAGCCATTACTATTTTTCTTCTATGCGAGAGAATACACGTCTGAGCTCAAGGGGTATGCAGAGGTCAACTGAGAACGCGGTGATAGAGGCCTGCTCAGGGTGCGGCATGATTCACGTCGCCGGTCTTACAGTGGGTGGGGCTTAACTTTTACTGTACATACGCACACACGCAAAGTGAAACGCTAGTTGAAACGATTTATTTAATAAACGAAATAATCAGGATGTACATATTTACAAATACGTGTAATAATTAAGTTAGCAACAGACATATCAAAGATTATGGTATCCAACTATAGGTTTCATACGCTTTGAGCACTTCTTTTTTTGGTTTCCTTTTGCGTTTAACGCCACGTGATGGTAACCCTTTCTTCCTAGCAGATCTCTTCTTCTTTCCACCACGTGTTGGTAACCCCTTCTTCCTAGCAGCTCTCTTCTTTCCGCCACCACGCATTTTTCTCTTCGCATCTTTGATGATTTCATCCCCTGTACGTTTTAAATGTGTCTTTAGAGCTTCTTTAGGCTTAGGGCCAGCCAATATGTCCTCTGCCGCGTTAAAACTTGTTTGTAACGCCTTCCTCCCTAAGTACCTTGCCCCCTCTCCAACAGTGGGACAACGGTGCGTAGTATGGATGAAAAAATGGACCCAAGTCCACTACCACGCTGGTATCTCACCCCTCGGTATACTGTGAAAGGCTTTCTCTCCATTATAATTCAGTGCGTCGAAAGTGCAGCTTCACTGTGAAGCGCTCCCGTCACCGAATGGGAAATTTTTACCCTCAATCGTTCTTATATATATTGAGATATTGGTTATTAGGTTAGTTGCGACATTCACATAATGGTGTATGTCATATGTAATACTCAAACTCCTTCCTCTATGGTTGGGGATGTGTGCTATGCGTAGCAGGCGTGCCTGGGTATCCCCAACAAACTGGTGTTCCGCTATATTGCTGTAAATATAGCACATGTCTGGAGGCTGAGAGCTTACACCCAAATTCTCTATCTTCAATTGATACACTAAGGTGGAAAAGTCATGCGGTGCCTGGTGAAAGGTGTCTCTTTGGAAGGCTGATCGATATCGCCCCTCGGTTATAATTTTGAACACTCTTCCGTCTTTAAGATTTCTGTTAACCTTTGATTTTAGGATTAGAGTATGTGCAGGGTTTCCTTTGTTTACGATTTCGTATAATAAATCATTCCTAAGACTTGAGTTTTTTAAACTCACGTTTAAGTCTCTCACAACATCCTCAGCCGAACCATAACGACCAGGTCCTAGTGTTACTTCTGTACTGAAAAGCTGTGCAACCTTAGTCCTTGCGATACGTATAGTTTCATCCCGAGTTAACCCGGCTCTTGCACATTCACGACAGTCTCTAAGAACCGTAAAAACGATATCTTTATAATCAATATTTAAAAAGAGGGTGTCCCGCTGAAGTTCACATATCCCCACCTCATACGAATCACGGCCCAACTCAATGGGTCCATGGAGCTCTGTTACAAAGTTGGCTAGTGTGTTGTTAGGGTGTACAGACAGGGACGAGGAGGACGGGAGTGTGACGTAGAAATGGTTAGGAGTCATGCTGCATACTAATTAAGCTTCATTACTGCATCAGCTTTTATATAGGTATTGAAGCTTTCTGGGTAACCTAGCGACTTCACCAGGTACATCTTTCTCTTCCCTGTACCTTTGCTTCCTAAAATTTTCTCAATTTTAAACACAGTTTTTCCTAAACTAAATACCACTTTCTGCAATTCCTCGCGGTAAAAGCCTCCCGCGATCTCTTCTCCATTCAAATCTTCAACGTAATACATCATTATCTCACCTTTAGGCTTCATAGCCCTAACTTTAAAAATCTCGCGTGTCCATCCTTGCTCAAAACCCTTCGCGAATTTATTTCCCGAACGTGACAGCCTTACATAGTCATTGATTTTGAAACGCTCAGAGTGTGGTGGTGGTGGTTGGTGGTGGTGGTATTCCATCTCTTCTCGGGCGCTTGCCTCTTTCTAAAACATTGTTAGGCGTTGTACCGATCGTACGATGGTGTGATCGGTTGTAGGATGAAGCCAATGAACCGAGAACGTTTATATATCTGTATAGTTTTTTATGTGTAAAATAGCGGTGCATGCGTTCCTTTATGGTACGTTGAACTCTTTCAGCTAAAGAAGCCTTATGTATAGAATTGGAAGTGTAATAGCTGATATTAAGCTCTGACAGCATGTTCTGAAAAGAACGTCCTATAAATTCTTTTCCCATATCCGTACAAAAATAGCCAGAAATCCTGTTTTCTTTCAACATCAGCGTTTTGGTCGCTTTAGCAACTGTTTCAGGCGATTTATTTTTCAGGGGAATTAGCCACAGGTATCTAGAGAATACATCTATTATGAATAGGATCTAACGGTAGCCATCGTTATACATTGAATATCTTTGCATGTGTGTTAAATCTGCCTGCCAAATAGAGTCAATCGAGGCGGCTGTTGTCTTGGCTGTTTTAAACCTTTTTCTCACCGGTTTATGAAGTGTATACGCATCCTGGCCCCGAAAAAATCTCTCAACATCTTTTTTCCTTACGCCATAAGCACCTCTGTACAATCTATTAACGCCACCATAGGATGCTGGGTTAGAAATATATACACCTTGAATATTTCGATTATTAAATAAATCATGTTTCAACTAGCTTTTTACTGTGTGTGTGTGTGTGTGTGTGTGTGTGTGTGTGTGTGTGGTGTGTACAGTAAAAAACTAAGCCCCGCCCACTGTAAACCGGCAGCGTGTGTCATGCCACAACCTGGGTTTCCCTGCGTCTTCAGTTGACCTCTGTATACCCTTGAGCTCAGACGTGTATTCTCGCATAGAAGAAAATAGTAATGGCTACCTTTAATATCGCGTGTTCAACATTTATGAAGTGGTATTCTGCTAAGTGCGTAGATGTAGTGGATACTGAAAAACTCCCTATTCCCGCCTCCTTTGCCTCTTTTAAGGCTGCATTGAATCGTGCGAAGGGTCAGGCTATTCAAATACTCTACGGATATTCTGGCGAGGGGGGTTGTAGGATTTCGCAGTACAGACGATGTACTGAAGTATGTTATAGAACTAACCGCGTGGTTAGAACTATACCGCGGTTATAGAACTATACCGCGTGGTAGAAGAAGCAACACGCTCAGAAGATAAACAACAGTTATGGGTAGTGAGTCTTGTGGATGAGTGGTGTGATAAGCGGTATTATATCATGTTACACCATACCTATTACTCGTACCCTACGGCTGAAAATGTAAATCTTGTCATCATGGACAATCTTAAGTATTTTTACCACTACATTAATATATATCATGATGAGGTTTGTAGTGAGGTTGTGGCTAATGGGCTGTGTGAGTTTTTAGCAGATTTTAGAGATGAGTATCGCCTGTTAAACAAAAAGGATAAATATGAACATATGTTTCTCTCTAATAGCGCCGCGGTTTGTGAAGTTGTTTAGGAGAGATAAAACATTTAAAAAATGTGTTTAGTTCGTGAAAATTACCCTGAAGGAAAATGTCTGGTGCGTATTCGGGGAAGTGGTGGTGATAAAACATTAAAACCGAAATTAATTCTTGTATCAGAAAATTTCTCAAAACATCTGCCCAATATAATGGGATACAACGATTCATGTTGTGTCAGCGTCGTACACGTTTCATTAGATTATGGTGTGACTCACTCCTCCCGGAGCATACGAGTTCGAATAAACCCATTCACTTTTCATCAGGATGATTCACCCCGCCCGTCGAGCCGATCCTGCCTGCCTGCCTCCTGTGGCTCATAGTCATCTCAGAGCTTGCACCGAGTGGACGTGCCATAGTCATCTCGAACCATGTGAACGTGCGAATACGATGGAACTCCCTTTGAGAAACATTCTCAACGCATTGTACGATGTCTCCGTGACGAAGTCATTGCGCGTGTTCAGGCGAGAAACCGGCACCATTAACTGTGTGCTTGAAACGATCTGCAGGTATGCAAGCAAACGTAACGTTATTTATTTAAGTCTTGAGGAGATGCATAAAATCTTCGTGTAGTTGAGAGGTGGGCTGCGGACCGTTATAAAATACCAGCTGACGTAGGTACAAGAAGAGAGACGATTAGTGACGCCTCCTCATACACCATTGTTTGTACATTGAGTGTAAATAATGAACCACCATGCATTGATATACGACTGATGTGGAAGAACACAGCTGATAATGACGTTCTTGTTCCTACACGAAACCGTTTCATCCTCGACAGAATGTTTGAGATCGTCGGATTCCGTAAGCTGAAGCCTATATTAGATGCGCGTGTTACAGACATGATTTATTTTGACACGGTACTTGAATACGCTTACACCGCTCTGCTCGACGGATTTGTTGAATGTAGGAATGAACAGGGGGAGAACGGTCTAGATATGGATGCATATTTAAAGGGTTTAGATTCTTCGAAATATCCTGAGCTTTGGTACAAAGCACTTGAGAGGTACAGAGTTGAGCTCACCTACACTGTTCACCTTGAAGAGCTGTACCTCTATATAGTGGATAGGTGTTGTTACGATTTGGTAGAATATTTCCAATCCCGTTATGCCGAGTGAAGAGGAGTTCATGATTGAAAAGTTCGGGACGTTGAGAAAAAGCCCCCGATTGGAAAGGCATGATTATAAACTTGTATTTAATGTTGTGGTTAACGATGACATTTTTGTGCGTGCTTTTGATTGTGTTCTAGCTGTGCTTAAAGATAACTTTCCCGCCGAGTGTAAAGTGGGTACAAAAATAGTATTGAACGATATGAAAGCCATTTATGTCGAATATAGACCGCCGAATCAGTTAAATGGTGAAGTGATGCTTGGACGGTTTTATCACATCGTACAAAGTAATGGCGATGTGGATATAGACTATCATATGCGAATTTAGCGTTTTGCACCGTAGAACGTAAAGATAATGTATATTTTTCCAGTAATAATATGATTATACGTTTTCATATTTTTTCCTGTACTAATATTTGATAATATAACTATATTTTTCCTGTACTAATATTTGATAATATAACTTTTGATAATATAACTATATATTTTCCTGTACTGATATTTTGTTAATACTATGTTTTGTATGATTATATATAATTGATATAACTATATATTTTCCGGTACTTATATTTTGTTAATACTATGCTTTGTATGATTACATATTTTCCGTTCTATTATTTGACCATATATATGTCCATTGTGTATATCCATTAATTCAGCTAAAATAAACAGAATGTTGTATTGGTGTTTTATTTATTCCTTGAACACGATTATATCACTTGTTTGGTTTCGGTTTTCTGAATATTTAATTAATTGTTATTTGTCAAATCGGTCTTCTAAACCAACTGGAATATATGGAATAATTTAATAAATAAGTAGCGAAGTTGCCAGCTCAACTTTCCAAGCCAGATGACAGAAGAATATATGAATAATTAAATTCATGGCGAAAACTGACAACTCAACCTTCTAAGCCAACATTAATATATGGAATAATTTAATAAATAACGAATCTGGCAACTCAACCTTCTAAGCCAATTGGCTGATTAATATATGAAATATTTATCAGGTCATCCCATAAGTAATGTCATTTTCTAGATCGGAATTTGAAAGACAAAAAAAAAACTCAACTGAAACTTTATAATCTAGTATATATTTTCCATCTGAATCAATGACACTCTGCCAACGTCCTACAAGCTTTTCAATGCCATGTTTATAAAATTCAGGCGGTTTTGAGGCAAAAAACCTACAAAGACTGGTGTGCAGGTCATCTAAAGAAATATACTGTTTCTCGTCAAATAGTTTTGCAGACTCCTGAAGAGATGATAATCTGAAGGCGCAAGGTCTGGAGAATATAGAGAATGTGGAAGTTTTTTCCCACCCAAGCTCCTCAATTTTTGCAGAAGTGATCCGAGCGGTATGAGGACGTTCGTTGTCGTGGTGGAACACGATTCCTTTCCGATTAACCAAATAAGGTCTCTTTTCTTTTAGTGCCGTGTTCAATCGATCCAGTTGTTGACAGTAGACTTGAGCGGTGATTGTTTGGTTGTGTGGTAAGGTTTCAAAGTGTATTACACCACCTTTATCCCACCAAACACTAGCAACACCTTCCGAGGGTGAAGATTTGGTTTTGGTTGTGGTGTCGCTGGTTCTCTGGCACAAACCCACTGTCGACGGCACTTAACATTCTGGTACAGTATCCACTTTTCATCACCAGTCACTAAACGGTGAAAAACGGATCTTGGAGTTCACGGGAATGAAGAGCTGTGCTAATGTTTACCCGCACCCTCAGATTGTCGACCGACAATTCATGTGACACCCATTTTCCTAACATAGGCACTTTCCCGAGTTGTTGCAAATGTCGATGGATGGTGGACGGGGATGAATTGAGTTTCTAGGCCAATTCTTCGACAGTTGTTGAAGTCTTCTTCAAGTGCGGCTAACAGCAGGTCATCATGAAACTCAGCAGGGCGTCAGAGCGTTGCATCTGTCAAACAGCAGTCACCATTCCTAAACTTTTGAAACCATCTTTGACATTTCCTCACATGCAGAATATCGTTGACATAAACGTCCTGAATGTTTCGCGTTGCTTCAGTAGCACTATTCCCTTTTTTGAACTCGTAAAGCATTATGTGCCTGATATGCTCTTTTGATACCGCCATGTTTATGAGGGGTTCACATAAAGCAAAACACACGTCTTCACTGGTCAAGGTCTGTAAAGTATGTAGCGAAACACGATAGATCTCCTCTTAGATATAACCTTCGGAAAATTTATACTTAAACCGAGTAGGACTAATTTAAACTTAATCTATCGTAAAAAACGACATTATTTATGGGATGACCTGATAAATAATTAATGTTATCTGGCAACTCAGCCTTCTAAGCCATCTTGCTGATTAATATATAGAATAAATTAAATGCATAGCACAATCCTCAGCCTTCTAAGCCAACATTAATATATAGAATAATTTAATATATAACGAATCTGGCAGCTCAGCCTTCCAAGCCAACTGGCTGAATAATATATGGAATAATTAAATACATGGCGCAAACTGGCAACTCAACCAACTGGCTGATTAGAGGCCTATAAGAGAGCGGCGGGGTGGCTGAAGGACTCATATGCGTCTGACATCTGTCAGGCGAAGAACCCCCTCCTCTGGGTCTCTCTCTCTCTCTCTCTCTGCCCCTTTGGGAGGTGAGGCCGTCCCAACTTCTCCCCAAAGAGGCCCCTTAGGTGAGGTATGCCCCTTTGGAATGGGGGAGAAGGGCTGCCCTTTGAAGATAAAAGTTGGGAGAAACCCTCTACAAAAGTGCAATAAAATCCTATATACCCAGGGAGTTGAATTCTAGACGTTGTTCAATCAGACTCGCAGGTTTGGGGGCTCTCGAAATTTGTAAATATAGATTGTCAGTTTATCAGTCGCAATTACCAGACTTTCTCTCCCGGTGCTCTTTAATATAATAACATTCACCCTTACCCTAAAGAATTGAGAATCCTATTTTCAGTTAGTTATTTTAAATAAGCATAAAAAGAATCCAACCGGTAAATTATCTTGTCTCTTTAAGGTTTGTCAGTGAAATATACCTTTTAATAAATAAAACACTACAATGCTCAATTGTAAAGTAGGAACAAAAGTAGTCCTAAATGATATTAATGCTCTCTATATCGAGTATAGAAAGCCTCATGCATTAAACGGGGCATTATTTCTAAAAAAATTGGTTGTATTATACAAAGTAGTGAGAATGTAACTATTTTCGTCATTATTTGTGAGTTTACTATACTAATAAAGAAACCTCCTTGACATATTAATAAATATTGTATGCAGATGTGATGTATTATTATTTCTAAAAAGAATTGTATATATTATACAAAGCAATGAGAATTTAACTATTTCCACCATTATTTGTAAGTTTACTAAAAAGTAATCTCTTGAGATGTTAATAAATATTGTATGCATGTGTGTTTCTAGTTACTCTTCACTCATTTTTAATTATGTCTATGTATACGTCTTAATAAGATGATGGTCAACAGGATGGATTGTGAATTGGCCTGAGCTTTATCTCTTGCATAAACGAAATATTGTACTATAAAGATTAAAGTCGGAGGTTCGACTTTCGATGGTATAATATCACTGTTATGCTTAAGACATATTTGAATGATGGTCGCTAAAGTTCATAGTATGATATCAGACACCCATACGATTGAGGTCGGGGGTTCGATTTCCGATGATGTAATATCACTATTATGCCTAAGAGTGTTTTCGTGGAATCTATACTCTACATTCATAGTAGTAATGGGGCAGCGTGCTGTATTACATCAGGTGGTCTGTAGCCTTTCAACTTTCAAAATTTTTTACTCTTTTATGTTTTAATAGATAATGGTATCCGCTAAAGTTCATAGTATAACCACACACACACACACACACACACACACACACACACACACACACACACACATGGATGGCACCCATAAAATTATGGCACTTTATGAGGGGTTGAACGACGGTTCCAATTTAGTTTAGGTTAGATTAGGTTACTATAGTTATATTCAACTGGTATTCCCACACATTAGGTCAGGTTAGGTTACTATAATCTATATTCATAGTATCATTGGGATGACAAATGATGTATGAGAATTAGGTTAGGTTAGGTTACTCTATATTCAATTTTCCACTTTTTGTGGGTTGCCTCTGGCACTACTCTTTCTTCCCTTACCCCTTTTCCCCCACTTTTTCAAACCAGAATACATATTTGATTCAGTGTTAATAAGTGTCCATTAATAATATGTTTTTAAGTTATTCCATCTAAACTAACGATATTTATTTTCATAAATTTTATAAAATGTATTCACCGAGTTTGAGTTAATGCAGTTAATTGACAGCTTCGTTCAAGTAATAAATTTATATAATGGATTTTTAATCACAATTATTACGCACGTACGGTTTCCTATAAAGGAAACGATAATATACAGTATTCACGAACACGTTTTAAGGGAAACTGTTTTTTTTTTAACTATAACGAACTTATTGACATAAAATTTAAAGAAAATAAAAATAAATTCTATGATTTCAAATAAATTCCCTGCATTATTTCTCATTTTTATTGTATATAATTATTTATCTGTAAACAAAGATCAATGTAAGTAACATTTATATTAATAGTAATATTCCCAAGTCGCTAGGGAAAGCTATTGTACTTCAGTTTATTATGGTTATTCAACTTATTATTATAAATTATTATTATTATTATTATTTTGCCAAAATTAATCAGATTTTTAATATCCGTAATTGTTGAAGGGATCGATCCAATTTTTTATTTACATATTTTAATGAGAATGGCCTATTTAATCGCGTTCGAGGGAAGTCGCTACGTTAACAAATGTAGCCGTTATACACCGCCAAAACAGAAGTATTCCTTTCCCAGGTTTGAAGAGCCTTTCTTCTGAAACTCTCTCTATATATATACAGGGCGTCCCAAAAAAATGTATACACACTTTAACAGCTGATAGCTCAATTGATGTTTCTTTCTTTCCAAGTTAAAAGCATTAGAATTAATAATGGCAGTCAGACTAAGCTTTGAACAAAGGAAATTCATTCTAAAATGCTACTGGAAGTGTGAAAACGCAGTTGAAGTGCAAAGACAGTTTAGGAGGGAGTTTCAAACAGATCCACCAACGCGACTTACCATCACTCGAATTAGAGATAAGTTTGAAGCCGATGGAACTGTTCAGAATGTCCACAAGAAGCGTTCCGGAAGACCACGGACATCGACAAGCCCCACAAAGCAAGAAAGAGTACTGGAAACGTATCACCAAAGTCCAAGAAAATCTGTGCGGCAAGCGAGTCGTGAGGTAGGAATTTCAGAATCGTCTGTCCAACGCATTTTGAAGCGCTGTCAATGGAAAAGTTACATTCCAAGATTAGTCCATGCTATTAATGAAGATGATGATCCGGACCGAAGAGTGGAGTATTGCGAGTGGTACTTGGCACGATGTGGATGTGGATTGGACGAAGGGGTTTCGTAGAATACCCTCCGCGTTCACCAGACCTCACACCACTAGACTTTTTTTATGGGGATACTTAAAAGACAAAGTCTACGCTATAAAACCTGCAACAGTCGCTGAATTGAGAGCAGCCATTGAACGAGAATGCACACAAATACCAAACGAAATGTTTCGTGATGTTTGCGATTCCACTGCTTCGCGTTATCAGCAGTGCCTGGACCAGAACGGACGTCAGTTTGAAAACAGGCGTTGACAAAACAATTAAATAATGTCTGTAGATTCTATTACATTTTGAAAATGAAATGTATTTTAATAAACACTGCCTTTATATGTATTTAAAGTGTGTATACATTTTTTTGGGACGCCCTGTATATTTCCTTGGCTACTTTTCCAGGGTTAAGATATTTTCTTAAACTTTTTTCACTACACGCTTCTGGCGCGGAGGAGGGAGCAGAGGGTGGGGAAAGAACGTTATGCTTTTTTATCCAGTTTTCTACTACTGTTAGAATCGTTAAAAATGCACTAGTTTAATAACATAAACTTCTCCAATTGTATCGAAAGGTTTTCAAGGCTTCCTCTTGTTCTTGTAACTCCTTGTAACTCTCTAAGATGTGACTACGACAGATCCCATTAATATGTCATCTAAAAAGGCTTTTGAACCGTGAAAACAGACAAAAACATTTTTTTTAAAATGAATTTTGGAAAATCTTGTGAGCTGACATCATATATTTTGTATTATTAATATATATATATATATATATACTAGTGGTGCACCGATTAATCGGCGCACCACTAATATACACACACACCTTGTTAACATTGTTTGGGGTTCCGTGCGTCGGTCCTTCTTCACACGAAGGTCAAACTGGTGGCCCCGCCTCTAGTCCTGGCTTGGTGAAGGAGCTAGTTGCTCTCTTGCGCTCTCCATCGTACATGGCCAGGTACACCCGGCTCATCTGGTATCGTCCTGAGCCAGGCATCTAGTCTTCTCTTAAAGACTTCAACTTTGACCCCTGTAATGTTTCTGAGGTCCTTTGGAAGCTGGTTGAAAATTCTTGGCCCCTGACAACCAAGCTATTTTCCTTCAGAGTTGAGGAGGTCCCTTGTCGGGCCTTTAATTTGGGAACACCACACAATCTGCCTTTCCTATTTTCCAGCGTTGTCTGGGTGGTAATTGGGTTTTGTTTGAGGTTTGGTACCAGTTTTTCGATCATTTTCCATACGTAGATTATGGTATACCTCTCTTCTTCTTCTTTCCAGGGAGTACAGCTTTAGTTTGCGTAGTCTTTCCCAGTAGTTGATTCTTTGCAGCCATCAATCTTAGCTGTGAAATGTTTCTGCGTTTCTTCTAGTTTATTCATTTCTTCCTTTTTATATGGGAACGTCAAAACTGAGCAGTATTCAAGTTTTGGTATGATCAGTGTTCTCAGCAGGAGAATCATTACTGTCTTGTCCCTCCTTCTGAACGTTCTTAGTACTGTCTTGCGACTCTTTTTGCTTTGTTTATTGCTATCTGATTTTGTGTCTTGAATTTGGCATCATCGGTCATTATTACCCCCAAGGCGACCGCTTTCGTGCTTCTCTGAATTTCTTGTCTCTCTGGAGCATAATATGCAGTCCTTTTAAGTTCCTCATTTCTATCATATCTCAAGAGCTGAAATTTCTCGGTGTTAAATGTCATATTTGTTGTCTTCTGACCATTTGTATATTTTGTTTGTCTCTCTCTGCAAGGCCTCTACTTCGTTTGCATCGCTGATTTTTCTGCTGATCTTTGTATCGTCCGCAAATGATGTTACTATACTGTTGCTGTTTACTCTAATGTCTATGTCTGTTAGCATGATAATGAACAGGAGTGGGGATAGCACTGTACCTTGTGGTACTGAGCTGCGTACTTCTGATTCTGATGATGATACACCTTGAATTTTGACCACCTGTAGTCGATTTCTGAGGAAGTTGTAGATCCATTTTCCCACTTTGCCTGTTATTCCCATATGTTTCATTTTATGTGCTATTATACCATGATCACCTTTGTCGAAAGCTTTAGCAAAATCTGTGTATATGACATCATAGTTTTCATTGCCTTCAAGTGCATCTAGGATAGTGTTATAATGCTCTAAAGTTGTGATAGGCATGATCTTCCTGATCGGAATCCGTGTTGATTTTCGTTGAATCTTTCCAATGTCTCCAACAAGTCATAGATTTTCTCTCTGACTATTCTTTCAAATATTTTGGTGAGGTGGGACGTCAAGGACACTGGTCTATATTTCTTTGCTTGAGACCTATC
Organism: Bathynomus jamesi; assembly: GCA_023014485.1. NCBI lineage: Eukaryota > Metazoa > Arthropoda > Malacostraca > Isopoda > Cirolanidae > Bathynomus > Bathynomus jamesi. The sequence continues at coordinate 709,811 of JAJOZX010000646.1, read as the reverse complement.
CCCGCCTTTATATATAGGGACGATGTTTGCTCTTTTCAAGATGATCGGTATTTCCCCCGTGTCTAGGGATCTTCTCCATATCCAGTATAAGGGTGTAGCTATTTCATTTTTACAGTTTTTAATTAATAGTGCGATCCATTTGTCCGGACCTGCAGCTGAATGTGATTTCATTTGTCTTATAGCTGTCGCTACATCTTCTGGGGTAAAATCAAAGTGTCTTATACATTCCCCTTGCAATTTCTCTTTGAAGAATGCATCTATGTCAGGTATCGCTTTGTCACTTTTTGGGGTACTGAATACCGATTCATACTGGGCTCTCAATGTTTGAGATATTTCTTTTAGATCGTCTGTTAATTCATTATTTCCTTTCCTTAAGGGCCCGATAGTAGGTCGCGTTTTTGTTTTCCTTTTCGAATAGCTGTAGAAGTATTTTGGATTTTCCTTTATTGCTTCTACCGCCTTTTCCTCTTCCCTCTCTGCATGGCCCTTTATCAGAGTTTGTATTTCCCAATCGATTCTTTCCTGTTTTTCTTGTATTTCTTTCCTGGCATTGTTGTCTCCGCAATTAGCTAACTTCGTCGCTACTCTCTTTCTTTTGCAGAATATTCTTCTCTTTTGCCTCTCAGCCAGTTCCTCTTTCCTTTTGGCTGTGCTTTCGGAGCATATTTTTCCAAAATTCTCAACGTCTTTTCTTCCAAGGTTGTTAGCATTTCCTCAGTTGTTTTATTCTCGAAAACTGTTCTCCACTCTATTTCGGCCATGTGTGATCTGATTTCTTCCCAATTTATGGTCTTGAAGTTTAAATTAAAAACCCCAAATTTGCTTCTTCCTTCCGTATGCGTAGTGTCTTTTAAAGTTATCGCCATATTTGTTGATAACTCGATTATACTGTGGTCTGAGATAATAGTTGGGGTTATTTTTATATCGGCAATTAAGTTCGTGTTATTTGTGAATATCAGATCTAGGCAGTTATTTTTCCTGGTATTTTTTGCTATCTTCTGTGTCAGCATAAACTCGTTTGTGAGAGTCATCAGCATTCTTACTTGCTCCTGGTCCTCTCTTATGACCCCTTTATCTTGGTGTATAAATATATTTCTACCTACCTTTTTGTATTTTATAAATGGGAAATTAAAATCTCCACAGAGTATTATATTGGGGGATGGAGAATTTGCGGACTTTATTAAGGTTCTGATATCATTAATGGCATCCGAAAATTTTTCATTTGGAGAGTTTGGAGGTCTATAGATGACTATTAGTACCACGTTTAGTTTCTCTATTTTCACTGCAAGGGTTTCCATGAAACTGTTGGATTTACTTATTACCGTCTCTGTCATAAGCCTTTCATGTATACAAATAACACAACCACCTTTACGTCTCGCTGTTCCATCCGCTCTTAGTAAGTTGAATCCCTCGATATGCAATTCTTTCTTATCAATACAGTGTTCGCAGTTATCGCAGTTTCCTTGGCAGTCTTTAAGATGTGTTTCTGTGAAGCATGCGATGTCCGCCCTTGTTTCGTCCATAACATCTTTCAGGTACGAAACTTTGTTTAGTGAATTGTTCGGTTTTATTCCTTGAATATTTGCCAGGACAATGTTTATGTTCTTTGTTTTGCATTGCCCCTTGTGCATTTTAAGTTCGTTGTCCTTTGATATCGCGTGTTTTGTAGCCTTGTGGTCCTCCGAGATGGATCTGTTCCCGCCTACATGTTCTGGTAGTTTCTTGCCATGTAGCAGTCCGGCTCGAGGGTTCCCAGCTGTGTCAGCTGCATGTTCTGTATAAGACTTAGCAGCCGTATTGTGTTCGAGATGTTGAAAAAATTTTGTGTGCTATATGTGTTTTGTTTGCTATTTGGGTACATATTCTTTTTCCTCACATTCCTTCTGTTATCATTTCAGACTTGTCCTTTGTCCTTTGAACTTGTCGGGAGATGATGGTAGTAACATTTTCTCCCGTACTGGCAGGTTCCATATGTTACGTAGTTCTTGCAAATGTTCGGATGGTAGAATTTGCATTTTCCATCAAATTTGCAGTGACCATTATTGTAGAAGTATTTGCACACAGGAGAGTGTTCGTAAATACATTCTCCTCCCTTATATCTGCATATTCCTTTCACATAGTATTTACATATATTTTCTTCCCCACTTTTACTTGGAGCCTTTGTTTTTGGTGGTTTCAGTATGGTTTCTTTATTGTCTACTTGTTTTTTCCTATTGCTGCTAATGCCCTTTGTTTGAAAACTTTGGATTTGGTTTTGTGCCTTTGTTTCCTCTGTTGGTTGTGCTTTTCTTTCTATTATTTCTGCTTTTGCTGTTTTCTTTTCGTGTTCGTATTTCGCAGTTTCCTTTCGTACTATCTTCGTTCCTTCTATTTCTTTTCTCTGTTCACTATTCATAAGCTCCTCTTTTGCCTTTTCCTCAAGTCTTGTTCTGCTTTAAAAACCGTAAACGAGTTTATTTCGATTATGCAGCTTTTGCAAAAGAACTTTATTCCGTTCACTTGTTATTCGCCCTTTATAAGACAGATTTCTTCGTCGCTCCAATGCAGGCATTGAAATTCGACTAAGTTCTGGCAAAGATCACAGCGAATTGTTTTTGATTCATCTGTTTCTTTTTTACAGTATCCACAAGGTTGTATGAATTAATTTACTATTGCCATGTTTCTAAAGGTATGTAAATGATTGTGCTCGAAATATTAACTGAAAATTGTAATTTATTAAGTGAGGTATTTGACTCGACTTTACACACACACACATATATATATATATATATATATATATATATATGTGTGTGTGTGTGTGTGTATGCGCGCGCGCGCACGCATAAATGCGAACAGCACCCACCGTTTATGCAGTGACGGGCTACCTACGCCAAATTCTTTGGCTGGTCCCTGATCACCAGCCCCCAAAATAACTGATTTTCACAGATATCTTTTAAATGGTTAAACTGCCATGTACGGTTAGTTAAGAGTTTATTGTGGTTTTCTTGGGGGTCACTCAATATATTTTGCCCTACCTTTTTTTTTTCCTTCCAAGTTTCCTTGTAAGTTCCAGAAATTTTGTATACAAGTAGTTACATACCTTTTTTACAAGTTTTTATTTTTCCACATAGTCTCCATCCTTTTCTACGGCTTTCCTCCACCTCGCTACAAGGGCCTTTATTCCTTGCTGGTAAAAGTCCGCTGGGTTCCGCTGGAGCCACCTCTTAACATTTTCAACAACATCATCGTCACTCTGAAACTTTCTTTCACGAATAGCATCCTTCATTGGCCCAAACAAATGGAAGTCTGAAGGTGCCAGATCCCAGCTGCATGGAGGGTGGGGGTAACACAGTGAAGCGCATTTTTGTGATGGCATCTCTTGTTTGCAAACTGTTGTGTGGTCTTGCGTTATCGTGCAAAAGAAGGACGTGTTCCAGGTTTCTCTCCTGTCGAACTCGCTTTATACGTCTCTGGAGTCTCTGTAGGGTAGCAATATATGCCTCTGAGTTCATTGTTTGCCCTTTCTTCATAATGTCCAACAGAATCACTCCTTTCATGTCCCAGAAGATGGTGACCATAACCTTTCCTGCAGAGGGAGCCATTTTGAACTTTTTCTTGCGTGGTGAGTCTGGCGTAATGCCACTCCATGGAATAGGGTTTTATTTCAGGTTCAAAGTGGTGTACCCAAGTCTCATCCCCAGTCACAATTCGTGAAAGGAAGTCATCCCCTTCTGTCTCGTATCGAACCAACGACTCAGAAGCAATTTCTTTTCTTTGGGCTTTGTGATCTTCAGTCAGATAACGAGGAACAAACCGTGAACACACTTTTGAGTATCCCAGTTGCTGAATTATCGTATTCACACTTCCTTCACTAATTCCTAGCTCCAGTGATAGCTCCTTGTATGTGACGCGCCGATTTGATCGAATGATGCTGTTAGCACTTTGCCCAGTGTGAGATGTCACAGCCGATGCCGGGCTGGCTGGCTGGCTGGCTCTACCCCTCTCCGATGATCTCACACGTTTATACCAACGTCCACCTGTGCTTAAATGAACAACAGCATCTTCGTAAACGTTTTGTAAACGTTTGTGGATATTTCCAACTGTTTCCTCCGCGGTTAAGAATTCGATAACAGTTCTCTGTTTACGACGCACATCACTGTCAGACGCCATTTTCGAAACTGCGTTAACCATCGGTTTTATACAAGGGCGTTTAAAAGCGGTTTTATACAAGGAAGGGAGATTCAAACTGGAAAAATCCGTTTATGTGAATCGCAGAAAGTTCAAACTTACGGCCCAAAAGACATTTGAGCCCCACTGGGTAACAATTTGAAAAATTTTCTGTTTATTGTGATTTTTCTGTCGTTTCTTAATGACTTCGGGGCGCTGATTCCAAAAATGATATTGGTTTTGCTCTATCATCAACCGTTTCAAAAATATAGGTTATCACACTTTTCATATGGCAAAGTATATAAAGAAGGCTAACATGAATATTTTCTGAAAATAAAAACACTATTGGAAATTAATGTTTATTGAGACAAAATTGTTTGACAAACCCAAAATGGTGCTAAGGATATAATATATATCATGAGGAGAACCGATAAGAGAATAACAAGCCTCGTTATGCAGTGTGCGTTCCTTAAAAATGCACTGAAGAACGCGACTTTCGCGTATGAACATTCTTATCCTTTCTGATCAGCGACCATACGTAGTCTCCCATCATGGAAGCATCCCAATGGCCCTGGTACCTTTTCTCCATCGTTTGAATATCTTGATGGAATCTTTTGCCATGTTCTTCACTCACATCGCCCAGGTTATCACGAAAAAAGTCTAGATGTGAATGCAGATAGTGTAATTTTAAAGACATACGGCACCCCATTTTGCCATAGCACTTAATCAAGTTTCACACTAACTCCTTATATAAAGTTTGGTGCTTTATGGTTGCCTAAAAACCCACAAACCACATCACGGAAAGCATACAAGCCTCTTTTTCAATCGGAGTCATCTTGGCTTCAAGGTTCTTTGAATTCAACAGCGCCTTGACTTGTGGTCCTACAAAGATGTCAGCCTTGACTTTGGCCTCAGAGAGTTTAGAGAACATGACCCGAATCTGTTGGAAAACTTTCCATCCAAAATCTAACGCAGTTACAAACTGCTTAATTAGAGCCAACTTAATATGGAGAGGTGGTAGCAGAACTATGTCAGGCTTCACAAGAGGTTCCCTGAGTACATTGTACTTTCCTGGTTGCAGTCCTTCACGTGGAGGCCACTGAACTGTTTTATAGTGCTCAGTTGAAGCCTTTCTATCCCACAGGCAAAGAAAACATGAATATTTAGTAAACCCTCCTTGTAAACCTAACAGGAAACCAATCATTTTGAAATCACCACACACGTCCCAGTTATATTGTTCATACCTGATTTGAGTGAGCAGTTGTTTGACATTTTCATAGTCTTCTTTCATTTGAACAGAATGTGCAATTGGTATAGATGGATATTTGTTCCCATTGTGGAGTAGAACAGCTTTTAAACTCCGAGTTGAACTGTCAATAAACAGACGCCACTCTGAGGGTATATGTGTTAACCCAATAGCTGTGAATAGACCATTAACCTCGCTGCAATAACAGAGAGAGCCATTGACATCGTAGAACCTTGCAAACTCTTCATGCCGCTTTCGGTATACAGTGCTCTTGCAGTCTTCTCCAAGCAAATTCCACTCTTTGAGTCTGGAAGTCAGAAGCTCAGACCCTGATTTCGTCAGATCCAAATCTCTAATTAAGTCGTCCAATTCCCTCTGATTTGGAAAGTGAGGGTTTGTACTGAAAGTTACTGTATATTCTTTATCATGACTGTCCTCACCAGCCGACATCTCAGATGAGCTACCTGCATCCTCATTTTCAACCTGCAAAGCAAAGAAACGAAATGTAGGCATAGCTATATATGTAGAAGAGCATCAGCACTAAGAAAAATCGACACATAATGACCCACAGTCTGTAAATACAGAAGGTAAAGTAATGGATAGATACCTGTTCTGGTGGACGTGGTATTGAAAGACCTTCGCCATGTGGTACAGGAGCTATGGACGACGGTATGCTTGGATGCTGAAGAGTCTGCCTTCCTTTAACTTTCCAGTACTTAGAAACATCTACCATGCAGTAGTAGCAATCGTCGTGGTGGCTCTTTGGTTCTCTCCATATTCTGGGTACCGCAAAGGGCATTGCCTTGCGTACTCCCCGCAGCCACCCTTCAAGTGTGGAGCGGCAGCTTCCACAGATCACATGGGGTGCCCAGGGCTTATCTTGGTCACCCATAAGCATACCAAAATAGAGCCGATACGCGATTCAGAACTTGGTGCCTTTCACAATCTTGTGCGATACTTGCTTGGGGCCTATGTAATACCCACAAACGTAGTAGAATATATCCGGCGAGTGTTTACAAGCTCTAGTTGCCATTCTCTTTACCAAACTGTACTACATTAATCATAACCTGCAGATATAGAGAGAAGAGTTATTAAATCTGCAACAGATTACAGATTACAGAAAAAAGACGTATTCACAACACTGAAATAATGTTCGCAATAAAAAAGGATCGATAACACAAATCGTCAGCACAGAGATGCGCAGAAACACAGTACCTCAGTGCTGGTAACCATCAGACAAACAACCTGCTTTCTTTGTGTGCTCACACTTACTGACTTCTCAGACTCTGCGCTCTTCTTTATATAGCACAGTGGAAGTTTCGGGCAATTTCTAGAGCAAGAAACTGTCAACGAACATCCGGATTGTTTTCAACAATTCCTGATTATTCTGATATTGCTGCGCCCATAATAACATTATACTGGTAAAACATGAAAAATGGATTATCTTTGAAACCATTGATGATACACACAAACCAAGGCCTGATTTGGACTCAGCACCCACAAATGCATATAAAAACATAAAAAATTCTATATAAAGAGAATCAGTGTTACACAGTGTAATAGCATAGGAGAACTGAGATACAATTTAAATTACATCTAAATATCAGTCATATAAAGTACATACATATATATATATATATTATATATCAGTGGCGTGCAGTCAGAGTAAGCGGGGCAGCCGGGGCATGCCTCACCTACCCAGTTAAAGGTCAAATTACAAAAAGTCTACTACAGTAATCGAAAACTAATATAAAGTTATGATGCTTCTATAATATATAGAATGTTATAATGTTTCAGACCAACAAAGACCCTAGGATTCGCTCATGACTGGTCTACCTAACTGTGTTCGTAATTATGTGTTGTGCATGTCCTCCGTGGTGGCGGAGCGGACCTACAATTTTACGTGGGTTCCGAACCACAAAGCCTTAATTTTACTACCTTAAACTATACCCAATCTATCAACATATGCGTCTAATCGATTTTTAAACATGTTTATAGACGTGCTAGTAATTACTTCTACCGGCAAACTATTCCAGCTATTTACTATTTTATGCTTAAAAAAGTTTTTGGCATCTGCTCTCTCGAACCTTCTACTTGTCAACTTACCCATGTTATTTCTAGTCCTATCGTAAACGTCAACCACGCTTTGAAAAAATTCTAAAAGATTAGTTAAGCAAGATTTGTTTCGCCTAAAACCGTGCTACATATTTCTAAGTTAGGCAATTCTGTGTTCGACTATACGATCCCTAATTATTGATTCCAGTAGCTTACCTACAACAGACGTTAAACTGATTGGCCTATAATTTCCCGCCGCACCTTTATCGCCTTTCTTAAAGATAGGTGTTACGTTTGCTAACTTGAAATTATCTGGTACGCACACCTCAGAAATAGACACATTAAAAATCTTTGTTAGCGGTACAACAATGCTATCTTTTAATTCTTTTAGTTGTATGGGATATACGGAATCCGGCCAGGGGATTTACGCATTTTCATTTTATCAATATAGCGCAATACCTCCCCTTCACTAACCACAATATTATCCAAAATATTGCCACTATCAAAAGGTATTATGTCTATGACCGTAGGGATATTCGTTACATCTTCTATAATAAAAACCGACGTAAAATTTCGTTTAGCAAGGTAGCCATTTCCTTGTTTTCAGAGACTAGATCTCCGTTAACATTTTTCAACGGCCCCAAGACACTTTTCACTAGATTTCTATTGTTGACGTATTGAAAGAATCGCTTGGGGTTTTCTTTACCGTCACAAGCTATGGAGATTTCAAATTCGCGCTTGGACTTTTTTATTCCACTTTTCGCTTCACGCCTTAGAGATATGTAGTTGTTTCGTGACCACAAATTGTCTTTATCGCACTTATGTAGCCTATAAGCCCTATCTCTACTCCTTATAATGTCTCCTACTCTAGAAGTAAACCACAAGGGCTTGTTGTTTACTTTCGCACGCTTAATTTTGTACTGTACACACTCCTCATTTATAGTCCTAAATACTGTTTCAAACGATTCCCACATTAGTTTTGCGTTGGAGTTCCCCATTACGTTTTCCCAATTGACGGGTGACAATTTATTTCGAAATTTACAAAAGTCTGCGTGCTGGAAGTGAGGAATTTTAGTCGAATTAGCTTGTTTCGAGTGACTTACTGAGAGGAGAAACTCCACCATATTGTGATCGCTATTGCTTAACGGTTCTATTACTTGAAGATCAGTAATTAGCCTATCGTCCGTAGTTATTACTAAATCTAAAATACTGTCCAACCTCGTAGGTTCTCCAACCTTTAGAATAAGAAAGCTATCCTCGAGAAAATTAACTAAACGATTACCTTCCGCGTCTCCCTGCATTGTATCGTAATTCACGTTGGCGCAATTAAAGTCACCCATAACTAAAGCCTGCTCACTGAGTATTATTCTCTTTAGTTCACGATATAACGCTTCATCCGTATCAGCTGTTTGATTAGGGGGCCTATATATAACCGCAACAACAAGTGTGAAATCGTTCAATTTAAGTTCTGCTATAGTCGAATCTATCGGTTCTGGAATTGTGTGCTTTACTTCTATAACGTTCACAATATTATCTTTGATATACAACATAACACCGCCTCCTCGCCTACCTATTCTGTTTTTAACAAAAAGTCTATAACCTCTAATTTGATACTCCCCTACAAAGTCACGTGTTTCAGTGCTAAGCCACGATTCATTTATCGCAATTAAATCAGTCTTTACAAGCAATTAAAGAAAAAAATCCGTTTATTTTATTTCGTAGGCTACGAGCATTTAAGGCTAGAAATTTCAAATTGTTTGTAATTGCGACACCTTCGCGAGCGCAGGGGAAATTTGTGGAATTTACGCTGGGACCATTCGAGTTACGGCAGCCTGAAAAGAAGAGACAGTATTATGAAATAGTCTACCTAAACGCGCAGCTCCAACGTCATTAAAATGAAGTCCATCTCCGAGGAACAAGTCTCTCCTGCCGTAGAAACTGTTCCAAAAATTCGCATAATGCACTCCTTCCTGTTGGCAAAGAAACTTTAAGTTATTGTTAATATAGGTCGCCTTGCTGTAGAAATCGTTACGTTGGATAATTCGAGGAAGTATACTTGTTAAAACAATCTTATTAGTTTTTCCTTTAGTCGCTCTAGTAAGTCCCTGTACCTAGCCAGCCGTTCTTCCGATCTAGAATTTAAAACGTTATTAGTACCGACATGAATAACATACGTTGTGTCCTCGGAGGTACCGTCTGTAAAATGGTCAACACTTAGTTATATCCTCCACCCTTACACCAGGGTAGCAGTAACGGCGCCTACGACGAGGGTTTCTCCCACAGAATTCCTCGAGCTGCCCTCGAACAATGGAATCGCCAACGAGTCGTATTTCCGGTTCATCAGCATCTTCGAAACCTAAAACAGAAAACTTATTGTTTGTTATTACTGGTAGACATGTCTTAGGTTTTCTCAATGGGCTCCATTACGCACTCGTAATATATATATATATATATATATACAGTATATATATATATATATATATATATATATATATATATATATATATATTTGCAGCTACCGCTTACCCTGTGAACACCCACCGCACGCCACTTATATATATATATATATATTTGCAGCTACCGCTTACCCTGTGAACACACCGCACGCCACTTATATATATACACACAGGAGTATTATATATATACATATATACAGTATATACAGGGTGTCCGAGAATTATCTGTACAATTTTTGGCTGTTATTAAAAGTCAACAATGAAGTGTAGAAATTCCAGTGTTGTTCCATTTTACAGAGAATCTCTAAGTTTTTTCTGATACCAAGTTTTGACAAGTTTTTTAGAAATTCCAGTGTGTCCGAACATTATCTGTACAATTTCATCTTTTAATAATTCTTGATAACACACGTAAAATTCTTAAACAAGATTATTTAGAATCTGTATTTTCAAAAGTTTCTTTTATTAAAGTAACGTTGTTACAAACATTCAATATGTGCACCATTAGTGATTCGCAAAACATCCAATCGATACTCAAAATGTTGCCATGTACGCTGCAGCATATCCACATCAATTCGCTCAATAGCAGCTGTGATTCTTGCTTTTAAATCATCAATGTCTGTCACCCGCGTACATTTCTAAAAAACTTGTCAAAACGTGGTATCGGAAAAAACTTAATGAGATTCTCTGTAAAATGGGACAACACTGGAATTTCTACACTTCATGGTTGACTTTTAATAACAGCCAAAAATTGTACAGATAATTTTCGGACACCCTGTATATATATATATATATATATTGTTGGAATTTAAATGTTGTATAAACCCTACGTTATTTTTCTTTTACGAAATTATTTGGTTTATCTATTTAAGTTTAAATTATACTTTAACTTATATTAAATGTCTTTGCAAACAAAAGAATATTAAAGACTTATTAAACCAATCTATATTTAAACACTTTAAATATTTCCTGCTGCTAGAAACTTGAGCTATCAACGGGCTTAACTCAGTTGAAAGTTTAGTCACCGTATTAGAAGAATAAATAGTTCTTACCTTAAATTAATTTAGATTGGACCTTTAATATCTAAGAAAATTCTTTAGAATTATGAATATACAGGGTGTACATAAAGTCAGGATCTATTTTTGTGAAGCACTTGGAAATTATATGGAATTAATCATAAAATGATAAAGTGGTAACATTTATTAAATAATTAAGAGTAGGATTCGACGTGACCCCCATCATTATCCCTGCACAGCTCAAATCGTTCCGCAGCATTTCTAAACACATTCTGGAGCATTTGCGAGGTTATGTTATCTGCAGCAGTTCGTATACGTGTACGTAAGTTTTCAATACTCGTAATCTTCGTCTGATAGACGTGCGATTTGATAAAGCCCCATGCAAAGAAATCTAAAGGGGTTAAATCTGGTGATCTCGCTGGCCAAGGTCTGTTGCTTCCGCGTCCGATCCAGCGATTTGGAAAACGTCCATTTAGATAATCCTGAACAATTTTGGCATAGTGACAAGGAGCACCATCATGTTGATTCTAAGGGGATAGGATTCGTTTCATAACATGACGTAATGAGAATCTATAAATAGATCCATAAATTGTTTAAACTTCATTCTCTTCATTGGAATTGCATCGGAGTGACGTGTATTATTTACTTGTCAAGATGTATAGAAGAAGGAAGTTTGTTCCTCGAAAAAGGAAGTATGTTCCTCGAAGGAAAGTTAGATGGCGGTCAAAGGAGAAGATATTTACAGCTTCAATGAAATTTGTTTATTTGTCTAAAAATACTTTTGATGTTAATGCAGATGGATATTATACATTGAGTTTGGATCTTTTAACTAAGGATGCTAAATCAACTATTTTAAAATTTAATTATTATCAAGTAACGGGTGTATCTTTTCATAGTATTCCCGGAATGAATATGTCTGGATATGTTATTAATTATGAAGATTCATTAAGTCGTAAGAAAGATGTTAGGGAAAGGTTAGAGGGACCTAATGTAGGGATATCTCCATCTCCATATGTAATTGTTCCCATTGTGTTTTGTTTGAACCTAATATAGATTCCTCACATAGTGCAGAGCAAGTAATGAATCATCCCAGAACAAAGTGGTTCTCACCTTTTAAGGAGTTTAGAATGTATCGTAGACTGAAGCCGGTGTGTGATTTAGGTAAACAAGTAACTGCCCAATTCCCTAATACTTTAATTAAGATATCAACCAATGATTTATCTAAACCATTAGGTCATATTTATGTTGGTAAATATACACCTGAGGGATCTCAAAAAAATGAGTATGCATTTACATATGTTAATCGAATTGTATTTTATGTTAAGCTGTATGGTATGAAACAATAAAAAAAAAAAAAAAAATTTTGGTTCACCCTGTATTATTTGCCATTTTTGGTTTACCCTGTATCTGTGCTAACGCTGCCATAGTATTACCTTGGCAGCGTTTTAGCACACACTTTTGCAGGAATAGAAACTGACGTCATCAAAACGTCATACATCTCTTGCTATTAGAACATCCGGTCCATTTCCTGTTTATGGTTTTATAATACCAATGATTTTGAAAATAATAATGATGGTCTGCAGAGCGCCCTCTGCAAGAGTTAGAGCCTCGCCAGAGGTGGTTAGATGTACGAAGTTTTTTTTTTTTGTTTGGCCAAACAATATTGGTTACAGAGATTTTTAAGGTTTGGTTTGTATTGTAGTATTCATATGGGTAGAGTACCTAAGTTTTCAAGACTCGTAATCTTCGTCTGATAGACGTGCGACTCGATAAAGCCCCATGCAAAGAAATCTAAAGGGGTTAAATCTGGTCATCTCGCGACACAAGGTCTGTTGCTTCCGCGTCCGATCCAGCGATTTGGAAAACGTCCATTTAGATAATCCTGAACAATTTTGGCATAGTGACAAGGAGCACCATCATGTTGATAGACGACGGGGATAGGATTGTTAGTACCGTCGTCTATCAACATGATGGTGCTCCTTGTCACTATGCCAAAATTGTTCAGGATTATCTAAATGGACGTTTTCCAAATCGCTGGATCGGACGCGGAAGCAACAGACCTTGGCCAGCGAGAACACCAGATTTAACCCCTTTAGATTTCTTTGCATGGAGCTTTATCAAATCGCACGTCTATCAGACGAAGATTACGAGTCTTGAAAACTTACGTACACGTATACGAACTGCTGCAGATAACATAACCCCGCAAATGATCCAGAATGTGTTTAGAAATGCTGCGGAACGATTTGAGCTGTGCAGGGATACTGAAGGGCGTCACGTCGAATCCTACTCTTAATTATTTAATAAATGTTACCACTTTATCATTTTATGATTGAATTCCATATAATTTCCAAGTGCTTCACAAAAATAGATCCTGACTTTATGTACACCCTGTATAATAAGTAAGAAATCTGAAAAGAAAAATGACTTGCCTAACTAAAGCAATGGCTACCTGAATTTGAAAACTGAAGTTTGAATGACAATCTCAAAGAAACACTTTTTATATCTCGTCAAGCTAAAGACTCAGTAATGAACCTACGCAGAATCTCTCGCACCTATGTATGATATATATATATATATATTCGACAAAGGGTATATTTCAAAAGGAGTTAAATTCAGTTATGGACATGAAACACGTTGCTGTTCCATTATTAACAAAGGGAACCTCTCCTCTGAAGCTGAATGAAAAATGTAAAAAATATCATGCTTTCATGTAGGGATTAAAGAGAACCTTTCATTTTATACTAAATGTACCTTCGGTCTACCAAGTGTACTCTTTAATGTAATTGTACTCCTACACTTTTTCCGTTTTACTTTTTTATTCTAGAAAGCAGATACCAATTTTCAGAGTGTGACATGTAAAATGTTGAGCTCACTACACACATCCTCATTTAATAAAGTTAAAGAGGATTACAGGACGAACACACACACACACCACACACACATATAATATATATATATATGATGAAAATAACTATGAAGGAAAAAGAAAACACAGAATGGTGCTCAAGCGCTTTCGTCTAATGAATGACATCCTCAGGAACACTGAAATAAATAACAAGTTCGAGAACATATATACGTCACAAAAAAAATAAATAAATACAAATTGTCGGAGGAGCATACAAATTTATAAGGAAAAACTATCAGAGTTTTAGCACTTCGCCCCTCTTGTCTAAATCCGTTCTGAACGAATTCAAAACAACAGGATCAAGCGAAAAGAGACCCTGGCTAATGTTAAAATTATCTGCAAGTTGAATAATGGCAGACTCAAGAATATTTCTATTAACAATGTTGCTTGAGTGAAACAAAATTGTTAATAGAAATATTCTCAAGTCTGCCATTATTCAACTTACAAGTAATTTCAACATTAGCCAGGAGCTTTTTTCGCTTGATCCTGTTGTTTTGAATTCGTTCAGAACGGATTTAGACAAGAGGGACAAAGTGCTAAAACTCTGGTAGCTTTTCCTTATAAATTTGTATGCTCCTCCTACAATTTGTATTTACTTATTTTTTTTTCGTGACGTGTATATATAGTCTCGAACTTGTTATTTATTTCAGTGTTCCTGAGCATGTCATCAGACGAAAGCGTTTGAGCACCATTCTGTTTTTTTTCCTTCGTGGTTATTTTCATCATAAATATTATTCATGTTACTTTCGTGAAATAATTTTCATATATGTACAGTATATGTATACCTTTCTACCTTTCAAATGTTCCGTACAATGATTCCTCATTTCACGAAGGTCAAGCTTGTCGCCCCTCCTCTCGAGTTGGCCTGGTGAAGTAGTGAGTTGGTTTCTTGTACTCTCTACCTCACATAGCCAGGTACGCCCGGCTCATCGGGGATTGTTCTGAGCCAGGCGTCTAATCGTCCTTTAAAGATGTCCACCACAACACCACTCGTGTTCCTTATTTCTTTGGGCAGCTGATCAAACAATTTTGGTCCTCTCACAACAAAACTATTTTCTTTCAGGGTTAAGGATGTTCCCTGTCTCGCCTTTAATTTGAGAACACGACACAGTCTTCCTTTTCTACTTTCCACTGTTGTTTGGGGAGTTACAGGGTTCAGAGTAAGATTAGGGACTAGTCTCTCCATTATTTTCCAAGTGTAAATAATGGTGTATCTCTCTCTTCTCCTTTTCAGTGAATATAGGGTTAGTTCGCGTAACCTTTCCCAGAATTTAGTTCTTTCCACCCCTTGATCTTGGCTGTGAAGCTTCTCTGGATCCCTTCTAGCTGTCTAATGTCTTCTTTTTTATATGGAGATGTTAGGACCGAGCAGTATTCCAATTTGGGTATGATCAGTGTTTTCAGTAGAGGAATCATTATAGTCCTCTCCCTTCGTTTAAAGGTTCTCAGTATCTGCCCAGTTATTCTCTTTGCTCCGTTTACTGCTCTCTTATTTTGTGTTTCAAATTTCGTATCACCAGTCGTTACAACCCCTAAATCTTTTGCTTTAGAATTTCTCTGAATTTCCTGTCCATTTGGGGTATATATATTTCATGGATTTTAGGTCTTCTCTTTTCCGTACCGTAACAGCTGAAATTTCTCAGTGTTAAACTTCATATTGTTGTCTTTCGTCCACTTTTAGAGAATATATCGGTTTGTAGAGATCTTTATCTTCTGGGTTTCTTATTTTTCTACTGATCTTTGTGTCATCGGCATGGATGTTACTGTGCTGTCTCTGTAACGTCCTCATCTATGTCAGTTAGCATGATTATAAAGAGTAGTGGACCACTGATTCTGATGAAGATACTCCTTGTACTGTAACGACTTGCCGCCACTCACTAAAGAAATTATATATCCATTTCCTTACTTTTCCTGTTATTCCCATATATTTCAGTTTATGTATTATGATTCCATGGTCACACTTGTCGAACGCTTTGGCAAAGTATGTGTATATTATAGCATAGTTTTCATTACTTTCCAGTACATCAATAATGTTGTTGTAGTGTTCCATTAGTTGTAATGGGCATGATCTGCCTGACCGAAACCCATGTTGGTTATCATTGAATATTTTCTGAGTTTCCAAAAAGTCATAGATGTTCTGTCTAACTATTCTTTCAAATATTTTAGTGAGATGAGATGTAAGCGACACTGGCCTATAGTTTTTGGCCTCGGATCGATCTCCTCCTTTATATATTGGGACTATGTTCGCGCTCTTCAGGATGCCTGGTATTTCTCCCGTGTCTAGTGATCGTCTCCATATCCAATATAGGGGCTCAGCGATTGCATTCTTGCAGTTTATAATCAGTGTGGCATTCCATTTGTCCGGTCCTGCCGCTGAGTGTACTTTTAGTTTCCCTATAGCTTGTGTAATATCATCTGTCGTAAAGTTGAAGTCCGTTATACTTTCCCCTTGTAGTTCTTCTTCAAAGAACGCGTTTCTATCGCATATCAGTTTGTTAGTGTTTGGGATACTGGAAGATGATTCGTACTGAGTTCTTAATATTTCAGATACATCTGTTAGATCATCAGATAAAGCACGGTCCTCGTTTTTCAAAGATCCGATAGTCGCATGGTTTTTGGACTTCCTTTTTGCAAAAATTATAGCAGTACTTTGAATTAACTTTTATCGCTTCTACAGCGTCGTCGTCTTCTTTTTCTGTATGTTTCTCAATTAGTTCCTGTATGACACAATCGATACTCTGCAGGTTATCATTTAATATTTTTCTGATGTTATCTTTACAGTTACTTAATTTTACAGTCACTCTTTTTCTCTTTCGGAACAACGACCTCTTTTGTCTCTCGAACCTGCTTCTCTTTCCTCTTTGTTGTATTTTTGGGACATGTCTTTCCACAATTTCCAGCGTCTTCTCCTCTAAAGTCATTAGCATCTCTTGCGTTGTCTTGGCCTCGAAAATGGTTTTCCAATCTAATACTTCCATGCTGATGCAACATCTTCCCAGTTTATAGCTTTGGAGTGAAAATAAAAAATTTCGAAATTGCTTCTTTCTGTTGTTCGTGTTCTTTCCTTTCCTGTTGCTTTTATATTGGTTATTTCAATAATGTCGTGATCCGATATTATAGTTGGGGATATTTATATATTATCAATTAGGTTGCTGTTGTTTGTGAATATTAAATCTAGGCAGTTGTTTTTTCTTGTGTTTTCTATTATTTCTTGTGTTAACATAGATTCATCAGCTAGAGCTTGTAGCATTTTTACCTGCTCCTGGTCTTCCCGTGTGCCCCCCTTTTCCTGGTGTATACATATATTTTTTCCTATCCTTTTATGTTTCATGAATGGAAAATTAAAATCACCACAGAGAAAAATATTTGGGGTTGGAGATTGTAGATCTTTTACCCAGTTTCTTATCTCTGTAATGGAATCTGAGAATTTTGAGGGTGGCGTTTTTGGGGATCTGTACATTACAATTAATACCATATTTAATTTTTCAGCTTTTGCTGCTACACATTCTACGTAGCTGTTTGAGGTACTTATAGTCATTTCTGCCATATGTTTTTCGCATGTGTAAATAGCACATCCTCCTTTACGTCTCACTGTTCTGTCGGCTCGGAATATGTTATAGTTGTCAATTTGTATTTCTTTTTTGTCAACACAGAACTCACAGTTTTCACAGTTCGCCTGGCAGTCCTTTAGATGAGTTTCCGTGAAGCATGCAAAGTCTGCTCCGGCTTCTTGCACGAGTCCTCTCAGGTATAAAACTTTGTCCTGGGAATGATTTGAGTTAAGGCCCTGAATGTTGGCTAGGATTATTTTTATTTTTTTCACTATCGTTTTCGCATACAGGTGGTTCCCATTCGTTTTCCAATGGTGGTGCCGGTTTCGTTGCCTTGTGGTCCTCCAAGAATTTGCCTCTTTTTATCTTTGTCGTACCTGTTGTCCCGATAACGCATGAAGTGTCTTTGTGCGTGCCTTCTGTCCGGCTCTCGGATTCCTATATTTGTCAGCTGTCAGCGTTCCTTTGAGGGTGGTGGTAACGGCATTTTTGTCCGTATTTGCACCTCCCATATTGCATAGGTGTTGCAAATAGTAAGATGGTGGAACTTGCACTTCTTTTCAAATTTGCAATATCCACTTGTGTAACGTGTTACATAATGTGGGATGTGCATAGATGCATTGCCCATCCCGATATCTACAGTTCCCTTTTGCGTCGTATTTACATACGATATTTTCTACGCTTCTACTTGTTATCTTATTATTTTCAATGTTCTTAATTTTGGTATTATCATTATTTTTCTTTGGCTGTTATTTCCTACGTTTTTAGTTATTATCTTTTAATCATTTCGCTCGTTGGGCAGTTTTACTACCTCGCAACTTTTACTTATCTCTTTTCTTTCATCTACCGGTATGTCTTCATTCCGTATTTTATTGTTTATATTGTTATTCGTTATTTCCTCCTCTCTCATCCACCCGAATTTTCATTGGGACATTTCCGGACTCTTGTTTCCCCATTATTTCCTCCTTTTTTATAACACTCGAATTTGCTTTCTCCATTTCTTTAAATACCGCAAAGGAGTTTACAGTCTGTGTACATGCGTTATACAGAAATTTGATTCCCACGATCTATTTCGCCTTCGAGACAAGAGATATTTTCCTATCATCCTATTTCATGCAGATAAAGTCATGCAGTTTTCGACAGAAATCGCATATTATTGCTACATTTTCAGTTGTTTCCAGATTACACAAATTGCAGATTAAGTGAGGATTTGGACCCATGGTCATGCTATTCATTAAATAACGTAAAAAGAAATACACACAAATTATTTATTTTCATTTTTTTCCTTTCTTTCTCTTTTCTTTCCTTTCGATGGTCACGAGGGTTTTCTGACCTTTGCGTTTTATGACCATTTTCATGCCTTGTTTCAAAATTTCTCGAATGCCAACCGTATTACAGTTTAAATATATACGTTAAACTGATGATAATTTATGTAAATTGTACTGCACTTTCTTAATTTTAATGAATTTCACTTTATAATTTATATGCACGGATTTACTGATACTTTATACACATTCGGGTGTAAACAGAATAAACCGCATAGTAGTTTACTCCCTTCTTATTTGGGTGTTAATACAGAGAGAGAGAGACACAACATGTCCATTCCCCACAAGGTACAAGCAAGCTATATATATATACAGTATGTATATATATATATATATATATATATATATATATATATATATATATATATATATATATATAGTATATACTGTATATATATTAGAGGCACGGATGGAATATCAGAATAATCAGGAATTGTTGAATACAATCCGGATGTTCGTTGACAGTTTCTTGCTCTAGAAATTGCCCGAAACTTCCACCGTGCTATATAAAGAAGAGCGCAGAGTCTGAGAAGTCAGTAAGTGTGAGCACACAAAGAACGCAGGTTGTTTGTCTGATGGTTACCAGCACTGAGGTACTGTGTTTCTGCGCATCTCTGTGCTGACGATTTGAGTGTTATCGATCCTTTTTTATTGCGAACATTATTTCAGTGTTGTGAATACATCTTTTTTCTGGAATCTGTAATCTGTTGCAGATTTAATAACTCTTCTCTCTATATCTGCAGGTTATGATTAATGTAGTACAGTTTGGTAAAGAGAATGGCAACTAGAGCTTGTAAACACTCGCCGGATATATTCTGCTACGTTTGTGGGTATTACATAGGCCCCAAGCAAGTACCGCACAAGATTGTGAAAGGCAACAAGTTCTGGATCGCGTATCGGCTCTATTTTGGTATGCTTATGGGTGACCAAGATAAGCCCTGGGCACCCCATGTGATCTGTGGAAGCTGCCGATCCACACTTGAAGGGTGGCTGCGGGGAGTACGCGGTACCCAGAATATGGAGAGAACCAAAGAGCCACCACGACGATTGCTACTACTGCATGGTAGATGTTTCTAAGTACAGGAAAGTTAAAGGAAGGCAGACTCTTCAGTATCCAAGCATAGCGTCGTCCATAGCTCCTGTACCACATGGCGAAGGTCTTCCAATACCACGTCCACCAGAACAGGTATCTATCCATTACTTTACCTTCTGTATTTACAGACTGTGGGTCATTATGTGTCGATTTTTCTTAGTGCTGATGCTCTTCTACATATATAGCTATGCGTATATTTTGTTTCTTTGCTTTGCAGGTTGAAAATGAGGTTGCAGGTAGCTCATCTGAGATGTCGCCTGGTGAGGACAGTCATGATGAAGAATATACAGTAACTTTCAGTACAAACCCTCACTTTCCAAATCAGAGGGAATTGGACGACTTAATTAGAGATTTGGGTCTGACGAAATCAGGGTCTGAGCTTCTGACCTCCAGACTCAAAGAGTGGAATTTGCTTGGAGAAGACTGCAAGAGCACTGTATACCGAAAGCGGCATGACGAGTTTGCAAGGTTCTACGATGTCAATGGCTCTCTCTGTTATTGCAGCGAGGTTAATGGTCTATTCACAGCTATTGGGTTAACACATATACCCTCAGAGTGGCGCCTTTTTATTGACAGTTCAACTCGGAGTTTAAAAGCTGTTCTACTCCACAATGGGAACAAATATCCATCTATACCAGTTGCACATTCTGTTCAAATGAAAGAGGACTATGAAAATGTCAAACAACTGCTCACTCAAATCAGGTATGAACAATATAAGTGGGACGTGTGTGGTGATTTCAAAATGATTGGTTTCCTGTTAGGTTTACAAGGAGGGTTTACTAAATATTCATGTTTTCTTTGCCTGTGGGATAGCAGGGCTTCAACTGAGCACTATAAAACCGTTCAGTGGCCTCCACGTGAAGGACTGCAACCAGGAAAGTACAATGTACTCAGGGAACCTCTTGTGAAGCCTGACATAGTTCTGCTACCACCTCTCCATATTAAATTGGGTCTAATTAAGCAGTTTGTAACTGCGTTAGATTTTGGAGGGGAAGTTTTTCCAACAGATTCGGGTCATGTTCCCTAAACTCTCTGAGGCCAAAGTCAAGGCTGACATCTTTGTAGGACCACAAGTCAAGGCGCTGTTGAATTCAAAGAACCTTGAAGCCAAGATGACTCCGATCGAAAAAGAGGCTTCGTGTGCTTTCCGTGATGTGGTTCGTGGGTTTCTAGACAACCATAAACCACCAAACTATAAGGAGTTAGTGTCAAACTTGATTAAGTGCTATGGCAAAATGGGGTGCCGTATGTCTTTAAAATTACACTATCTGCATTCACATCTAGACTTTCTTCGTGATAACCTGGGCGATGTGAGTGAAGAACATGGCGAAAGATTCCATCAAGATATTCAAACGATGGAGAAAAGGTACCAGGGCCATTGGGATGCTTCCATGATGGGAGACTACGTATGGTCGCTGATCAGAAAGGATAAGAATGTTCATACGCGGAAGTCGCGTTCTTCAGTGCATTTTTAAGGAACGCACACTGCATGACGAGGCTTGTTATTCTCTTATCGGTTCTCCTCATGATATATATTATATCCTTTGCACCATTTTGGGTTTGTCAAACAAGTTTGGCTCAATAAACATTAATTTCCAATAGCGTTTTTATTTTCAGAAAATATTTATGTTAGCCTTCTTTATATACTTTGCCATATGAAAAGTGTGATAACCTATATTTTTGAAACGGTTGATGATAGAGCAAAACGAATATCACTTTTGGAATCAGCGCCCCGAAATCATTAAGAAACGACAGAAAAATCACAATAAACAGAAAATTTTTCAAATTTTGTTACCCAGTGTAATAGATGCGTGTCACGTTAAGCTTCATTATTGCATCAACTTTTATATAGGTGTTGAAGTTTTCTGGGTACCCTAGCCATTTCACCAGGTACATTTTTCTTTTTCCTGAATCTTTGTTTCCTAAAATTTTTTCAATTTTAAACACATTTTTTCCTAAATTAAATGTCACTTTCTGCAACTCCTCGCGGTAAAAGCCTCCTGCGATTTCTTCTCCATTCAAATCTTCAACATAATACAGCATTATTTCGCCTTTAGGTCTCATATCCCGAACTTTAAAAATCTCACGTGTCCAGCCTTGCTCATATTCCTTCGCGAACTTATTACCCAACGCGACAGCCTTACATAATCATTGATTTTGAAACGCGCAGAGTGTGGTGGTGTTCCATCTTTTCTCACATCAGACTCTGTGAGCGTATCTCTTTCTAAAACCTCGTTAGGTGTTGTCCCAATCGTGCGATTGTGAGCGGTTGTATGATGATGCCAATGATTCCAGAATGCCTATATATCTGAATGTGTTTATGTGTAAAATAGCGGTGCATGCGTTCCTTTATGGTACGTTGAACTCTTTCAGCTAAAGAGGCCTTATATATAGACTTCGTAGTGTAGCAGCTGATATTAAACTCTGTCAACATGTTCTGAAAAGCTCGGCCAATAAATTCTTTCCCCATATCCGTACAAATATAGTCAGAAACCCTGTTTTCTTTCAACATCACGTTTTGGTGGCGATTTATTTTTCAGGGGAATTAGCCACAGATATCTAGAGAAAACATCTATTATGAATAGGATGTAGCGGTAACCATCGTTATACACTAAATATCTTTGCATGTCTGTTAA
The DNA here is from genome assembly GCA_023014485.1 of Bathynomus jamesi. Classification (NCBI taxonomy): domain Eukaryota; kingdom Metazoa; phylum Arthropoda; class Malacostraca; order Isopoda; family Cirolanidae; genus Bathynomus; species Bathynomus jamesi. The sequence continues at coordinate 687,385 of JAJOZX010000646.1, read as the reverse complement.
ATCTGCTTGTCAAATAGAGTCAAATAAGAGCACATTTTTCAATAATAACTGTTTTGAGCGCCATAAGTTAATTGGTACGTGCAGAAAAATGAGAATCTGTGAATGTGGTATGTTTCATATGATGGATAATTGGGGGAATTTCAAGCATAAATGTTATGAAATTCACTGTCCTACATGCCATGAGAAACATAAGGCTATTGGAGTAAAGCATGTATGTTATATGAAAGACGCTAAGCCTAAAAATGGACCTTGTATAACTGTGTACGACGTTATACAAACATATACGAATGCTGAAACCAAAGGGTTATCCCACATCTACTTGTAAACCAGACTATCTGTGATGAGTGCATGGAGATCGAGTGTGATGAGTGTTACAAATGTGGTAAGCGACAAACGTTTTAAAAACGATTGCACACGACAGTTCCGTGAAGCTCTTTGTATCCTATATTGTCAAATTAGCGGACAAGTTAAAAAAATGACTGTGTATATTCTTGCCAATAACGGCGCAAAATTTGACACACAGTTCCTTATAAGGAGCTGCTTGAGCACGAGTCATCTGAGATATTTACAGGTGATCACTTGAAAAGAGGCAACAAACTTATATAGATGCAAATAGAGGTAAAGTACAGTTTAAAGACACTATTATTCACACCTTGTAGATTAGCAAAGCTACCCAAGGTAATGGGTGTAGCCGCGAAGTTTCAAAAGGATATTTATATTGAAAAGATACATATTGTGAAGGGTTTGAATGGAACACAGGAACCCCCCCCCCTTCATAAATTATTTTCGCTGTTTAAAGCCTCCTACCCTTGGCACAATTTTTCACTGTTTTGACCTATATTGAAGAATATTCCTTTATACGAGATTTACTCTACATCAGGATTTTTGATGACATAAATCTTTATTAGCGTATAATATTTTATTTAATAATGTACAGTATTAGGAAAATTACTTAAATACAACAATATATTCAGAAGAAAAAATTGGAGGCATAATAAATGTACTAATATTCAATTCATTTTTTCATTGTTCCTTATCACATTAAAAGGGAAGAAATTTTCAATATCATTAGGAAATTTTATTTCATGTTTCTTACTCATTCCATTGGGCCTTCCATTGAAACTTAAGCAGTTTTCGCCCTGATTCTAATGAGTTTAAGATAAACTTTTGACGGTTGTCATATCCTATTCTTTCTGACATGCCTTTGTTACTAGGTTCACTGCTCTTTCCACTTTGACTGTGGCATGGAAAAGAAGCTATCTCCAGTGGCTTACATCGAGCCTGTAGTAGCTCATCGTCGTTAAAATTGTTTAGCAGTGGTGGAGGAGTAATGATCTCTTTTTGCCAATCGATCATCTCGGTGTAGTCAGTAGATTGGAAATTGAGGGTTCGAGGCAACTCAAAGTTTCTGGGACCTGAAAATCCTGTTCTTGAAAGAATGATTTTCTGAATAGCTTGCTCCCTAATTTCTAGTCTCTTGTCAGTTACCATTGATATGAGTATAATTTCTGGGTAGGCAAAGTAGGCGTTATTCTTTAATACTGGTTCTATGATTGATCTATGTTGTTCATCTAAATTTCGGAACAAGCACATTAAATGCCAAAAGTTATATGCACCATCAGTTGCATTAGGATGAGATTTTATCCAAAACCACCCTTGAGCATAGAACTACATAATAATCTTGACTATATCTTGAAGGTTTTTATCGGGATTTGGCGTTGAGATATACTGTATAATCGAAGGACCCTGTTGGCTAGAGTTAGCCAGCGAGCATGGTGAAGGGTACCTGGGGATCGAGTGGACAGATCTTGAGAAGTGTCTCCAGTTTGCACTGCCAGACACTTATCATAAAGATATCTTTGATCACTGCTTAGCTCCTTCACAACATTTGCTGGAATTTCTTTAATGTTTCCCTTTACGCGACAATATTTGACTACCTCCAATTTTGTTAAATCTGTTTTCAGTTTATTCCCCAATTGAACCCACAAAAGTATTTGGACCTGTTGTTTTACCATCAATGGCTTTGTAGACGTGCATAAAAGGCAGCTCATTCAAATGCAAGAGGCACACCAACCACTGCATGGTCTGTTAAGATGAATTTCAACCAGTTTTATGACCACCAAGTTTTTCCTGTATTTACAGGAGTACCATCACACAGTAAAGCTTTGATAGTATCTGTGCTGTTCGAGTCTGTAATAATAGTTATCAACTCTTCTGCTATGCAGCGAGCAGTTCCATTATCTGGTGTGACATGGTCTACATAGATGCTTCCAGGTTCTTTCACAATAACATAGTGTTCTTCTTTTATCTTTCCACTTTTAGTTAATGTGTTATCTTTCCTTCTATCAAATCCAAGGCACTCCATCTTCAGATTTTCGGATTTAGACCTAAAAGTATTTGTTTTACCCATGCGATTTCTTTCTCTTTCTAATTTCTTTCTGTCAAGCATGTTGGTGTGGTTAAGGATCCCCATATCTTTTAAAGCTGCATTGACTATTGCAGCTGCAGCTCTACAACTTGCACGATAATGATCTGCGGTTAATGCTAGGTTTTTATAGGAGTCTGTTCTGAATATTCTGTCAATTCTAAATCGGCCTCATAATTTACATCCTGACTCTCTGAATCTACATCCATGTCTTCGGTATTTTCTATAAATTTCGATGGTAAAACATTGGTGGCTTCAGTCATTTCTTCTTGTGCTTTTAGTTGACGGTTTTGTGGTTCTTGGGCTCTTGCTAAAGATCTCTTCTTTGTTGAACTAGCTATGCGATCAATTGGTCCTAATTGATTTTTTCTTTGTTTTTGACCCACAAAAGACTCCCATTCTGCCATTGGCATTTTATCCTTACACCTACAAGATTTCCTATCAATTATTCCCTTATCATAGCATTCACAAGAAAATATATCAAACATTTCATCGTACTGAGCTACTTTTAGAGCAAAACTTTCATTTCTTCGATGTAACGGCACCTTGTTCAATTTTGAGGCTTCTTCTATTAGTCGACTGACTTTAAGATAGATACCTTTGGTGTTAATCGTAGGAAAAGAAAATTTCATCTAAATGTCTTCACTATCTTTTACAACAACCGTAACAATCATTAGCAGTTGCTGATCCTTTTGATTTAGCTTCTTCACGACGGCGCACAAAAAGGTAGTGTCTCACAACATCTGCTTTTGAAGGAGTCATGGCTGCTGAGAATTCCGTAGGATATCCAAAGGTTTCTATTTATCTGAAACATAAAAATATCAAGCATTAAACAAACAACTTAGGCATGTGATAGGGGTAGTCGGGTATCACATGCTTGATTTTTTTTAATATTTTGTTAAAGTGATAAAAAAAATCTCACATTGTGTACTTTTTAAGAAATAACATTTTTTCCCATTTAAATATATGCAAATATGATGGTAAAAAAGGGGCGGGTATGTGCTATGGGTAGCAAGGGTAGCACATGCTTGATATTTTAATATTTTGTTAAGATGATAAAATGAAACTTCTCACATAGTGTACTTTTTAAGAAATAAAACATTTCCCATTTTCGACCAGGCCTAATGTACATAGATCGTTTCAAATGCGATCCGTTGCAAGTCGTAACCACAATTGCCTCATTATATTTTATGGTGTTCAAGAACAATTTCATGCCTAAAGACACCTTAGCCGTCATTCACAGAAACAATCACCGTAGTTATGGGCACAAGGCTACTTACTGGCTCATACACATACAGCAGCAGACAGGTGTATACATGAAGCTGCCCGCAACACGGGGGAAGTACCCGTTAAGGTTAATGGTCGTGTTTTTTGGGTTGATGGTCTGAGCAAAAACCGTGCCACTGGTGAGAAGACTGTGTACTCCTTTAACGGTTGCTGGTGGCAAGGATGCCCCCGTCCTGAGTGTGGAATCGTAGGAGATATCAACGGTAGATCTCCTGCCGACAGTCTTGCGTGGACCCGCAGCCGCGATCAGATTATAGTCGCCCAGTTCACTCATAAGGTCTTGGGAGCATGAGTATGATGCACGGATGGAAACAGATGGACAGTACCATGAACAAATAAACACAGTCAAGCGTTCAATGTTGCTGGATCCTCTCAATGCGGCGATAGCTTGTTCGGAGGGTGTACAAATCCCTTCAAACTATACTTTCCGCCTACGGAGGGCGTGAAACTCCATTACTATGACTTCTGTTCTTTATATCCCTACGTGATGAAGAACAATCCGTACCGCGTAGATGTACTTGAAAAACTGGTGGGACCTGACCTGCCCACCATCGAGGTGTTCTCAACAAATTTGAACGGGTATTATTTCGGCCTTTCTTTCGTAGATGTGCTCCCCCCTCGCGATTCATGGATGCCGATCTTACCCGTCGTTATATACCACAAGCTCATGTTTCCCCTGTGCGTGAAGTGCGCAGAGGAGAACAATGGGAGAATGTAATCACACAACCAACCAGCGTAGGATCAGAGGTGTATATACAAGCCCTGAGCTGGACCTAGCCGTTGGCCATGGGTACAGAATACTGAAGATATATGAAGTGTGGAGGTTTCAGAAGCTACCCAACCTTTTCACGCCATATATAAACACTTTTTTGAACGATAAGGTAGATGCATTAGGGTATTCGCGAGGAGTTGATACCGAAGATGAAAAATCGGCTTATATTCAGCGTTACCGTGACCGTGAAGGGAGGATACAGCTTGACCGTTCCCAAATTGTAAAAAACCCGGGCAAGCGCTTTCGTGCAAAGTTGTGTCTAACCAGTCTTTGGGGGAAATTTTCACAGAATACTGGCAAGGGAACATACATTTGGCTCAAAGTTATAGTGAAGTCTGGGATTATGCCACCGCTCCCGATAAAGAGGTCATGGAGATCGTGAGTGTGGGTAATACATACATAATAAAGTACAACATTACAGAATTGGCCACAGATACCTCACGGGTTACAAACATACCTGTAGCGAGCTTCACAACGGCCTACGCACACATCAAACGTTGGGGTCTATTGCATTCTCTTGGATGGAGGGTTTTGTACGCTGATACAGATAGTGTGATATTCACAGCGAAGGAGGGTGAATACATGCCGCCTATTGGTGAATTCCTCGGAGAGTTAACTGATGAGATCAAGGATGAGTATGGAGACATCGCATACGCCGACTCTTTTGTCTCAACTGGACCAAAAACTTATGGGATACGGGTGAGGGTAGGCCTGTTCAAAAATCAACTTTTTCTTATTTTCATAGGTTTCTGTACATTTTCCCATGCTTTTTGACCTGAAAAAGCCGAAAATCACAACTATTTTGACCTAGGATGTTGGGAAGCATTGCCGCATGGAGCTTTAAATTTTCTGCCTTGAAATCGGCCAAAGCGCCAATTCCGGGGTCCCTTGAATTATGTTTTGCACTTTAACTTTTGATCTAAACAAGATAGAGCAACAAATTAGGTATCAAATGAAAGAGCATAAAATTAATAAATAATAATAATAATAATAATAAATAAATAAATAATAATTAATAATAATAATAATAATAATAATAATAATAATAATAATTATCTATCATTTTCAGGAAACAACAGAAACTCAATCAGAATCTAGAAAACGATCTACAAGTTACAACTTCACAATGGCATTAAGCAAGGAGCTGAGGGAGCTCCGTGGGCGCACAGTTGATATCTCAGAACCTCCACGTACTGTCCACAGGCAGGTGTCAACTGGCCATCTACCAGATCTCTCACTGAAACTTTCCTGGTTGGATACCCTTCAGCTTTTATCAGTGGTTCCCAGCTTCCCACCAACAGACAGGCGTTCCAGTATTTCCTTAATCTTCAGAATTTACCGGAAAATGCAGGGAGGCCCATGGTTCAAGACCTTGCATATGAAACAGTTGAATCTATCATCCCATTCTGGCAGATGGCTAGGATCAAGACAATGACCAAGTACAACGCAATGAAGCTCTTCATGAAACTACATGAGAAACATCGTGCTCTGGTGAAAAGCAAAGGAAGAGCAAGTAACCCTGGAGGAAAAAGAGGAGCATTTGTGCTGGAATTAGACAGCCTGTTCGATATAGGAGCTCCAGATGCAATCCAGGAAATACAGAACAACAGACTGTTATCCAGAGAGAAGAAAGATGAGGATATCAGGTTCTACGAAGACCAAAAGACTGAGAGGAAAGGTCATATGTCTGGTCATGACAAGATTTTTGAGACAAGATCCCTGCAGCAAGCAGCGAGGAATGAAAGACTGCAGCATAGACAAGAACAAGGTAAAACTAATTACTTTGAACGTCACAAAAGGGCTGATCTGGATAACTTCGTCATCTCAACCTCAACAACACGTCGCAACAAAATGCTGTCCAGGTATAATATCAGCCAGAGTCACATGTCCAAGTTTTGTGAAAACCCCCCCACAGTACGCTGCCTTACACTGGGATGGAAAGTTGCTCAAAGATGTCTTGGGCAGTGAACCTGGAAGTACCTCAGAGACTTTAGCTGTGCTAGTGTCTGGTCCACCTTCATACACTGAAGGAAAGTTATTGGGAGTACCTGTCATCGACAATTCTTCTGGCACAGCTCAGGCTGAGGCTTCAATGGATTTACTGGAGACATGGGAACTTACGGATAATGTTACTGCCCTTGTTTTTGACACTACATCCAGTAACAGTGGAGTTCACAGAGGAGCTGCCAAACTGCTAGAGAAAATGCTGAACAAAAAGGTGTTTTATCTGGCCTGTCGACATCACATCCTGGAAATCCTAGTAGGAGCAGTTTGGGAGAAGCTGTTTGGGAAGGTGAAGGGGCCAGATAATCCCTGGTTTGAGCATCTGAAGGATGTTTGGACGGACTTGTCCAAGGAAAACCCAAAGATGCTGGCTATCAACAGCAAATGGCTGAAGGAAAAGAAGAAGAACAGTGAAGAAATACTCCAAGACATTCTAACAGCAGAAAGGCTTCCAAGAGCCGACTACAGGAAATGGCTGAACTGACAGTCATTGTTCTTGGAGGAACGCCTCCTCGAGGTATTCACAGGAGTCGACCAGGCGCCATTCATCAGGCCAGATGGATGGCCAGAAACCTGTACTCCATGAAAATGCTGATGTTTGCAGATCAACTTGAGTACGACGAAGACACTGTATCAAAGCTGGAAAGACTCAACACCTTCCTTGCGCTGTTCTACACTCCTGTATGGATGATGTCAATGTCTGCTGCAGATGCTCCCGTGAATGATCTAAGTCTAATCCAGGACATGTTGAAGTACAAGAAAACTGACCCAGAGCTTGCTGATGCAGTACTTAATAAGATGGAAAAACCACAAATGGTACCTGACGCAGGAAGTCGTGCCATTTGCCCTGTTCAGCAGTAGATTGAGTGACACATTGAAGCACGACATTGCTGCCCAGTTACATGCCACTGAGAAGCCAGACAGCTTCAGAACAGGAAAGCCTCTATTCCAGAGAGTCACAACTAAGACCACCCTGGTTGATCTCATTGGCCCAGAATCACATTTCCTGCTGGACACACTGAACATTGGATCCGAGTGGCTTCTGGAACCTGTCACGTCTTGGCCACAGAATGAGACTACAGAAAAGCGTTGGACTATGTTAAGAATCTGAAAGCGGTGAATGACATTGCTGAACGTGGTGTCAAGATGAGCGACTTTGCAAATGTCATAACAACAGATGCCAAGCAAAGGGACTATCTCCTTCAAGCTGTGGAGTTCAACAGACGCCGCTTTGACAGCTTCAAGAAACAAACTCTCAACAACTGACTGTGTAAATGGCATTATGAAATTAATCATCATGTAATGCTTTCACTTCTTGATCGATTAGACTTGTGACAAAATGTTAATCTCAAATTTGTGTCATGAATAAGGCGCCTTGTCTGCCTTGAGTGTGAGAAAACGAATTTTGTGATATTTCTGAAATCTTTGTATGTACCAATGTGCCATTTCTTGTTCCAAGACTATCATATTGTATAAGTTAGAAAGAGGATTAAAAACACTTTAATTTGGTGCCTATTTTGTTGCTCTATCTTGTTTAGATAAAAAGTTATAGTGCAAAACATGATTCAAGGGACCCCGGAACTGGTGCTTTTGGCCGATTTCAAGGCAGAAAACTTAAAGCTCCATGCGGCAATGCTTCCCAACAACCTAGGTCAAAATGGTTGTGATTTTCGGCCTTTTCAGGTCAAAAAGCATGGAAAAAGTACAGAAACCTATGAAAATAAGAAAAGTTGATTTTTGAACAGGGCTAGCCGGTGAGGGTGGGGGAGGATATGAAATACAGGGTGTACATAAAGTCAGGATCTATTTTTGTGAAGCACTTGGAAATTATATGGAATTCAATCATAAAATGATAAAGTGGTAACATTTATTAAATAATTAAGAGTAGGATTCGACGTGACGCCCATCAGTATCCCTGCACAGCTCAAATCGTTCCGCAGCATTTCTAAACACATTCTGGAGCATTTGCGGGGTTATGTTATCTGCAGCAGTTCGTATACGTGTACGTAAGTTTTCAAGACTCGTAATCTTCGTCTGATAGACGTGCGATTTGATAAAGCCCCATGCAAAGAAATCTAAAGGGGTTAAATCTGGTGATCTCGCTGGCCAAGGTCTTTGGTTGCTTCCGCGTCCGATCCAGCGATTTGGAAAACGTCCATTTAGATAATCCTGAACAATTTTGGCATAGTGACAAGGAGCACCATCATGTTGATAGACGACGGTACTAACAATCCTATCCCCAATCAGCTGAGGTTCAAGGAATTGCTGCAACATGTCCAGATAAATAAGCCCCGTAACTGTAGCTTCAGCAAAGAAAAAAGGACCATAAACCTTAGATTTTGTTAAACCCATCCAGACATTAACTTTAGGTGAGTCTCTTTCCCAATTTTGGACGAAATCATTCGGTCTTTCATCTGCCCAAATTCAACAGTTATGGCGATTTACTTTTCCACACGTATGGAAAGTGGCTTATCACTAAAGAGAATGTTGTCCATTAAATTATCACTCCAGATTTGTTCTACGAGATCAGCACACACAGCACTTCGTCGAGGGAAATCTTCCTCATGTAAATCATGTAAAACCTGCAAATGATAGCTTTTCTTCTGCAAATTAATTTTCAGAATTTTGTGCACAGATGACGTCGGGAGGCCGAGTCTGTGTGATGCAGCACGAACGGACGTACGTGGCTCCTCAGTGATAATTCCGCGTACTGCATTCACGGTAAGATCTGACATACACGGTCGTCCTGATCTTGCTTCATCATTTACAGATCCCGTTCGTTTAAATTTGTTCACCAATTTTCGTATTGTCTTGTCTATTGGCCCCGGCTTATGAAATCTCTTTCTAAACTTCTCTCTGATGTCATTGTATTTCTTTCCCTCGATTCGCCAAATTACTATTGCCACACGCTCTTCTGTATTCATTCTAAGGGCTTCTGAAAAGAAAAATAGAAAAAAATAATTATTTCACAAAAATAGATCCTGACTTTATGTACACCCTGTATATCGTGAAGGCTAAGGGTATCACGCTCAACCAGGCGAATCGGCGGGTCGTTTACTTTGAATCGTTGAAGGATCTAGTGTACTTGGAAGATGAGGGTGTCCAGCCACCCCAACTAACTGTAGGAACCCACAATTTTCGGGCGCAGAAATTAGGGGGCGTGAAGGAACTTAGGAGTACGAAGGTGTGCCGTAACACCTATAGGAAACGTTACCAGGTGCCTGGTACCTATGATACCGTACCCTTTGGATACCATAATCTTTGATTGTTATATATGTCTATTGTTAACGATGTTTATTTATTACACGTGTTTGTAAATATATATACCTTCAATAATTCGTTTATTAAATAAATCGTGTTTCAGTTAGCGTTTCACTTTCTACTTTGTGTGTGTGTGTGTGTGTGTGTGTGTGTGTGTGTGTGTGTACAGGAGAAAGTTTTAAGCTCCGCCCAGCGTATGTACAGGAGAAAGTTCTAAGCTCCGCCCCTGTATGATCGATCAATGGTCACGTGACTCCTGCTACTACTTGGCATATCTCTACCCTGCGTGCTCAGTTGACCGCCGCAAGCCCTGGATCTCAGACGTCAATTTGACGAATTCCCACGTAGACGAAAAATAGTAATGGCTACCTTTAATATTGCGTGTTCGACGTTTACGAGGTGGTATTCAGCAAAGTGTGAAGATATGGTGGATACTGAATGGCTCCCTATTCCACCATCCTTTGATACTTTTGAGGCTACATTGAACCGTGCGAAGCTTGAGGAAGAAGAGGTACAAATACTCTACGGGTATTCTGGCGGGAGCATTGCGGGATTTCGTGGTGCAAGCGATGTATTGAAGTATGTTGTAGGACTAAACTTTATAAAAGGTTACATATACCGTGAAGTGGAAGAAACAACACGTGCAGAAGAGAAGCAACGGTTATAGTTAGTGAGTCTTGTTGATGAGTGGTATGACAAGCGATATTATGTCATGTTGCATCATACCGAATACTCGTACCCTGCGACTGAGAATGTAAATCATGTTATAATGGAGAATCTTATGTATTTTGTCCACTACATTAATATATATCATGACGAGGTTTGTAGTGAAGTTGTGGCTAAAGGCCTGCGTGAGTTTTTAACAGAATTTACAGACGGGTATCGTCTGCTAAGCAAAAAGGAAAAATATGGGCATATGTTTCTCTCAAGTAGTGCGCCGGAGTGTGAATAAAATGTTTAGTTCGTGAAAATCCCCCTGAACGAAAATGTCTGGTGCGCATTCTGGGGAGTGGGAGTGATGAAACATTAAAACCGGTATTGCTTCATGTATCGGAAAATTTCTCAAAACACCTACCCAGTATAATGGTATACAAGTATTCTCTTTCACGTTGGAACAACGCCGTACACGACTCAACAGCTTATGGTGTGACTCACTCTTCCCGTCGAGCCGATCCGCCCACCTGTGGCTCCTAGTCATCTCAGAGCTTGAACCGACTGGACGTGCACTCCACGAATACGATGGAACTTCCTTTGAGCAGCATTCTCAATGCCGTGTACGATGTGTCCGTGACGAAGTCATTGCGCGTGCTCAGGCGTGAAACCGGTGCCATTAGCTATGTACTGGAAACGACTTCTACAGATCTACAGAAGCTAAGGCTAACAAAGACCCTAAGATCCACTCTGAGGTTAGCCCGAGAGAAAGGAAAGAGTAGGGGGTTAAGAGAAGAGAAGAAATAAGGGGTTAAGTAAGGAGCAACACCTATCATTCGTGGGTTAACATTCATTCAGAAAAAGAGGAAAAAGTCTCACCATCATCATCCGCCGGCCACTGCCGACAAGTCAGAAAAATAGTCGGAGAAATAGGAGAGGGGTGAAAGATGAAAAGAAGTAAAATAAGAACGCTTACAAACCATGCAAACACAGTCTTAACTCACTGTCATACCATGCAAACTACAAACATGCAAGAAAGAGTTACAGACATGCAAAGTAAGGAGATAAAAAAAAAAAAAGTAGGTAAGTTAAACAAAAAGTGGGTTAGTTTACGCTACGAGCTACATCTACATTCGTGTTAGTCTAATTTTTTTTTTTTTTTAATAATTTTATTGCTGGCATCACACGCTGGCATGTCACAAGCTGGCATTCATCGTCAACAGACTCATCCTCGAGCACCACCACCAGAGCTCCTGTTGCTAACTTTGTTTTTTTAATTAAACAACGTTAATACTTTTAAAATGTCTGTCAAGACGGTTCTTAAACATATTAACGCTGGTAGAATGAACGACTGACGCGGGAAGATTATTCCATTTATCAATTACTTTAAACGTAAAGAAGTTTTTAGCGATATTAGTAATAAAACGCCTGCCACGCAACTTAAATCCGTTATTGCGAGTATTACTATTATCGAAAGTGAACAATTTGTCAAAATTTACGTTATCGATGTTATTAACGATTTTGAAAACTTCAATAAGCTCCCCCTTAATCTCCTAGTTTCGAGTGAATACAGGTCTAACTCTTTAATCCTATCTTCATAAGGCTTATTGCGCAATGACGGAATAAGTTTCGTGGCACGACGCTGAACCCTTTCTAACCTATCAATATCCTCACGCAAGTACGGGCACCAAAACTGAACGGCATATTCTAAATGAGGCCTGACTAGGGACTTGTAAAGGGGCAATATAATATCCTTCGATTTAAATTCGAAATTACGCGCTATGAAGCCTAACATCCTATTAGCTTTTGCGCAAGACTCCAGGCACTGGTTCCTAACCTTTAAATCCTTAGATACGCGTACGCCTAAATCTACTTCCTCGTCAACGCTCGCTAACTCCCTATCATCCATCGTGTACGCGTAATTATTGTTGCGAGAACCTATATGCAAAACTTTACATTTGTCTACGTTAAATTGCATCTGCCACTTATGTCCACTCCATAATCCTATTACATCGTCTTGGATCCTATTTCTATCGTCCTCGTTAACAACCTTACCGCCTATTTTAGTATCGTCCGCGAATTTTGACACGTTACTAGTCAATCCTACATCTATGTCGTTAATGTAAATTACGAATAGCAATGGGCCTAACACTGAACCCTGTGGGACACCGCTACCTACATCTAACCCCCGATTCACTACCATTAACTACGACCCTCTGTCTCCTAGCACGAAGCCATTCTTCTAACCAGTTAGCTACCTGACCGCGTATACCGTGCGCTTTAACCTTCGCAATTAGTCTCCTATGCGGAACTGTATCGAACGCCTTTTTAAAATCTAAATAAATAACGTCAGCTGCTCATGCCTATCGTATTCGCGCACTATTTCGTTATAAAATTCTAACAAATTAGTTAAACAAGACCTATGGCGTCGAAACCCATGCTGACTACTATTAATCAAATCTCTACTTTCTAAGTGATCGATAATACGATCCCTAACTACGGATTCCAAAAGTTTACCGACAATTGACGTTAAGCTAATGGGCCTATAATTGCTAGCTACGCGCGGTCGCCTTTTTTAAAAATAGGCGTGACGTTAGCTAATTTAAAGTCTTCAGGAATAATCCCCGTTTCGAGTGACTGATTAAAAATCTTCGTTAAGGGGCCTACGATAACTTCTTTCAAATCTTTCAAATGTCTGGGATAAAAAGCGTCAGGGCCTGGAGCCTTGCTAACTTTTAGCCTATCGATATAATGCGCAATCTCAGCCTCGTAAACAGTTATTTCATCCAAAATAGTCTCGCTACTAAATGGAACGATATCGTCCACGTCGGGGACATTATTTACGTCTTCTACGGTAAAAACTGTCGCAAAAAAGTTATTGAAAATACCCGCCATCGCCTGAGCGTCAGAAGCCAAAGCGCCATTAACATCCACTAGAGGGCCTATGTTATTTTACCGGCTTACGATTATTACGTATTCAAAAAACTTTTTTGGATTATGTTTACTATCCGCAGCTATAAGTATCTCTAAATTACGCTTAGCATTCCTAACTGATCTTTTAACCTGACGTCTAAGCTCGATATATCTATTAAAGTTAGCTGCCGTGCCATTGCGCTTACTAAGTCTATACGCTCTATTACGCTCTTTATAAACTCTCCTATTTCCCTACTCCACCACTTCGGCCTACCACGATTTCTAGCGCGCTTGGGCCTACGAGGAATAAACTCCCTTTCAATATTCCTAAAACTTTCTTTAAACGCCACCCAACGCAAATTTGTGTCATTACCCATAAATAAGTTATCCCAGTCCACTACTCTCATCCTATCCGCAAAACTATCAAAATTAGCCCTACGAAAATCAGGGACTTCTATTACGTTACTATCCTGTGTTTTCTATCAATAACTTAAACCTAAGAATTTGATGATCGCTACATCCTAAACTCTCGCCTACTTCTAAACCTTCGACTATATTCTCGCCGTTCGTCATCACCAAATCTAAAATATTATCACCGCGCGTTGGTTCGGTAACTATCTGTCGTAAAAAGTTATCGTCCATAAACTCAACCAATCTCAAACCCTCTCATTACCGTAAAATTCTCGTAATTAACATTAGGGCAGTTAAAGTCTCCGACAATTATACTATTCCGATTGTCAATAAAATTACCAAGAAGTGAGTAAAATCTAGTATCTGTATCGAGGGGTTGAACGGGAGGTCTATAAACAACAACAAAATTAAAACTAATACTACGCGCCCTAACTTCAACACATATCGCATTAATTGCTGCCGGAAAATCTAACTTAACCTCGATAGCCCTAAGGGAATTACGAATGTACAGCAAAACGCCTCCGCCAAATCTATGTAACCTATCATTAGTAAAGAGTTTAAAACCCGGTATATCAAGTTCCCCCAACAAGTCCCGAGTCACGGTATTTAACCAAGTTTCAGTGATAGCAACTATATCATAGTTGCCGGAATAAATTATCGCCTTAAATTCATTTAATTTATTTCTAATACTACGCGCGTTGCAATAAAAGACGTTTAAGTTATTTTTTACCACGGGCCGCGTTTTAAACTATTTATCACGTCGGGCCCGCGTTTCCCGGACCCACAACGTTTAAAGAAGGCTTCGACCTATACAGCTTTCGCACGTTTTCGTCTATTAACCTACCTAGCCTAGCATTACCTATTTCATTAAAATGCACCCCATCTTTTATAAAAAGGCTAGGATCATTGAATTCGGACCACAGCTTTACGAAGGGTACATTTTCCTCAGCACAAATCTCTTCTAATTTGTTATTCAAAAATATTGTTTTGACGTAATTCTAAGACCCAACCCGTGCCTAGGGGTAATACCTAGAACTAAAGACCTATCTAGGTCAGGCACTCTCGTATCGGGCCTATACGAGTCGTTGCCTCCTACCATCGTCACCAACATTGAGTGACGGGAGGCAACGTCAATCCTATCCACTTCGTCTCTAACTCTGTCAACCCTGGCCCCTGGGAGACAGACCCTCCTCCTCTTGGTTGGATTCCGTTAACGAACTCTTTGTCCATGTGGCGCACTAAAGAGTCCCCAATTAAAATAGTTTCCCCCTCATTCACGTCCCTTTCCAAATGGGCGAAAGGGTTCGAAACCTCGATAGGGGGGGATTCCTATCACCTAACGTACGCGGCCTAGCTCCACCCTTAACCTCTCTAAATCCCTCGCTATCTACTACTCTCGGACTAACCTTAACCTCTTCCTCAACTCTATCTAACCTTCCCGACAAGCTACCTAAACTAGAAACTAGTTACGCACCTCACCCTTCAAATTACTAACGTCTTCAACGTTAGTATTGGTTCGGCTTCCGTCAACCGTAGCCCTACCCTGCCCTCATCAAGCGTTGCAAGTCTTCCGCTACCTCACGTACACTGCGTTTTATGTCAACTAATTCCTCCATGAACTCGCAAAAGAAACAAACTGATCTATCGGTAATCGCCATTGGACCGCCGTTATAATCCTTAAATTCCGAATACCACCGGTTTACCCTACACCTAACACACGACGCTTTCTGCGACGGCATCGCGCAGTTAAAAATTTAAACCGTCACAGGTATAAGTTAAATTAAGCCGGCACGCTATGAAAACTTCTAAATCGCTAAAAACCACTAATATTCAATTACTTAACTATAACAACGTAAATTTAACGCAAGTATATAAAATTCAAAACTATCCAAAAGCAAAATTCTCAGCAATATACAAAAGTAGATGCAATATCAGAGAGCTCAGGAAATGCGTCCGTTCAGTACAGAGTCTAACTGACGAATGGTTCAGTACAAACTCTGGTAAACGGAATGTTGTTTATTTAAGTGTTGAGATGAATCGAGTCTTCGTGATAGTTGAGAAGTGGAGTGAGGATCGTTATAAAATACCTGCAGGTGTAGGTACAAGAAGAGAGCAGATTAGTGATAACCCCTCATACACCATTGTTTGTACGTTGTGTATAAATAACGATCAGCCATACATTGATATACGATGATTGATGTGGAAGAATGCAGTTGATAATAACGTTCTTGCCCCTACGCGAAACCGATTCATCCTCGACAGAATGTTTGAAATCGTCGGTTTCCTCAAGCTCAAGTCTATATTAGACGCTCATGTTACGGATACGCTTTATTTTGATACGGTTCTTGAATACGCATACACCGCTCTGCTCGACGGGTTTATCGAGTGCAGGACTGAACATGGCGAGAATGATCTAGAGCTAGATGCTTATTTAAAAAGTTTAGACTCTTTGAAATATCATGAACTTTGGTACAAAGCACTTGAGCGGTACAGGGCTGAGCTCACCTACACCGTTCACCTTGAAGAACTGTTTCTTTATATAATGAACAGCTGTCGTTACGACTTAGAAGATTATTTCAACTGCCGCTATAAATTGTGAAGAAGAGTTCACGATTGAAAAGCGAGTATCGGTAAGAATAATCCCTCGATTGGAAAGGAGTGTTTATAAACTTGAATTTAATAATGATGTTTTGATTAACGATGACCTCTTTGTGTGTGCTTTTGAATGTATTCTGTCCTTTTTTAAAGATATACAGATCTACAGAATCTAAGGCTAACAAAGACAATAAGATCCACTCTAATGTTAGCCCGAGAGAAAGGAAAGAGGAGGGGGTTAAAAGAGGAGAATAAGAGGTTAAGTAAGTAGCAAAACCTATCATTCGTCGGTTAACATTCATTCAGAAAAAGAAAGACTCACCATCATCATCCGCCGGCCACTGCCGACAAGTCGGAAAAATAGTCGAAGAGAATAGGAGAGGGGTGAAAGATGAAAAGAAGTAAAATAAGAACGCTTACAAACCATGCAAACAGTCTTAACTCACTGTCATACCATGCAAACTACAGACATGCAAGTAAGGAGAGGATAAGAAACAGAAAAAGAAAAAAGTAGGTAAAGTTAAACAAAGAGTGGGTTAGTTTACTTTACGAACTACATCTACATTCGTGTTAGTCTAATTCTTTTTTTATTGCTGGCATCACACGCTGGCATGTTACAAGCTGGCATTAATCATCAACAGACTCATCCTCGACCACCACCCCCAGAGCTCCTGTTACTAATTTTTTTTTTATTTTAAACAACGTTAATATTTTTAAAATGCCTATCTAAACGGTTCTTAAACATATTAACGCTGGTAGAGTTAATGACTGACGCGGGAAGATTATTCCACTTATCAATTACTTTAAACGTAAAGAAGTTTTAGCGATATTAGTAATGAAACGTCTGCCACGCAACTTAAGTCCGTTATTACGAATATTGCTATTATCGAAAGTAAACAGTTTCTCAAAATTTACGTTAGCGATGTTATTAACGATTTTGAAAACTTCAATAAGCTCCCCACTTAATCTCCTAGTTTCGAGTGAATGCAAGTCTAACACTTTAATCCTATCATCATAAGGCTTGTTGCGCAATGACGGAATTAGTTTCGTGCCACGACGCTGAACCCTTTCTAACCTATCAATATCCTCACGCAAGTACGGGCACCAAAACTGAACGGCATATTCTAAATGAGGCCTGACTAGGGACTTGTAAAGGGGCAATATAATATCCTTCGATTTAAATTCGAAATTACGCGCAATGAAGCCTAACATCCTATTAGCTTTTGCACAAGACTCCAGGCACTGGTTCCTAACTTTTAAATCCTTAGATACGCGTACGCCTAAATCTACTTCCTCGTCAACGCTCGCTAACTCTCTATCATCCATCGTGTACGTGTAATTATTGTTACGAGAACCTATATGCAAAACTTTACATTTGTCTACATTAAATTGCATCTGCCACTTATCCGTCCTCTCCATAATCCTATTTACATCGTCTTGGAGCCGATTTCTATCGCCCTCGTCAACAACCTTACCGTCTATTTTAGTATCGTCCGCGAATTTTGACACGTTACTAGTCAATCCTACATCTATGTCGTTAATGTAAATTACGAATAGCAATGGGCCTAACACTGAACCCTGTGGGACACCGCTACCTACATCCAACCACCCTGATTCACTACCATTAACAACAACCCTCTGTCTCCTATCACGAAGCCATTCCTCTAACCAGTTAGCTACCTGACCGCGTATACCGTGCGCTTTAACCTTCGCAATTAATCTTCTATGCGGAACTGTATCGAACGCCTTTTTAAAATCTAAATAAATAACGTCTGCCGCTCTATGCCTATCGTATTCGCGCACTATTTCGTTATAAAATTCTAACAAATTAGTTAAACAAGATCCATGGCGTCGAAACCCATGCTGACTACTATTAATCAAATCTCTACTTTCTAAGTGATCGATGATATGATCCCTAACTTCAAAAGTTTACCGACAATTGACGTTAAGCTAATGGGCCTACAATTTCTAGCTACTGCGCGGTCGCCTTTTTTAAAAATAGGCGTGACGTTAGCTAATTTGAAGTCTTCAGGAATAATCCCCGTTTCGAGTGACTGATTAAAAATCTTCGTTAAGGGGCCTACGATAACGTCTTTCAAATCTTTCAAATATCTGGGATAAAAAACGTCAGGGCCTGGAACCTTGCTAACTTTTAGCCTATCGATATAATGCGCACTCTCACCCTCGTAAACAGTTATTTCATCCAAAATAGTCTCGCTACTAAATGGAACGATATCGTCCACGTCGGGGACATTATTGACGTCTTCTACGGTAAAAACGGTCGTAAAAAGTTATTGAAAATATCCGCCATCGCCTGAGCGTCAGAAGCCAAAGCGCCGTTAACATCCACTAGAGGGCCTATGTTATCTTTTATCGGCTTACGATTATTGGCGTATTCAAAAAACTTTTTTGGATTATGTTTACTATCCGCAGTTATAAGTATCCCTAAATTACGCTTAGCATTCCTAACTGATCTTTTAACCTGGCGTCTAAGCTCGATATATTTATTAAAGTTAGCTGCCATGCCATTGCGCTTATTATGTCTATACGCTCTGTTACGCTCGTTTATGAACTCGCCTATTTCCCTAGTCCACCACTTGGGCCTACCATGATTTCTAGCGCGCTTGGGTCTACGAGAAATATACTCCCTTTCAATATTCATAAAACTTTCTTTAAACGCCTCCCAATGCAAATTTGTGTCATTGCCCATAAATAAGTTATCCCAGTCCACTACTCTCATCCTATCCGCAAAACTATCAAAATTGGCCCTACGAATGTAAAGTGGGCACAAAAGTAGTATTGAACGACATAAAGGCCATTTACATCGAGTATAGGTATCCCTATAACTTGAGCGGTGAAATAATGTTGAATCGTATTTACTGCGTAGTGCAAAGCAATAATGATGTGACTGTAGACTCGATTACTTGCAAGTTTAGTGTTTTAGTTAAGCGCAGTAGAACCTAAAGTGTATGTATTTTGCAGTATATTTATTTTCAATATATTTAATTATTTAACATAAATGTGTATATCAATGTTCCCTCTAATATTTTTTAATCTGTGTGCACAAGAAATTTTCATTGTGCATACATTTAGATTCATGGTGAAAAACTGTGCAAACTTTTCTGAGCGCTATTATCTTCAAAATTAAATATCTATAAATATTAAACACTTAATAAATATTATTTCCATCAGGTGATAGCTTGATCATTACGGTACTATTAAATGGATATTAAAAACTGTTTACAATATTATATATTCTTAAAAAAGAAAACATTTTATCCCTTCTAAAAATATGAATAAAATAAAATTCAACAAAATAAAAAAATAAAATGAACAATTTTTAACATTTCGCAATTTAAAATAGGCTATCAAGATTAATACATGATTTTATCCATTCACAAAATAGGAATAAAATAAAAAATAAAATTCAATAAAATAAAATATAGTCAAACTAACATTAAATGAAAGTGCTTTTCATTTAAGTATGATTATGATTTCTCCCTACGATCTTTAGCATTTGCCCATTCCAAATAAACTCTATGAAGATTAATACATCCGTCATCATTTAGGTCAGGGCTTCTCAAACTTTTTTCACTTGCGACCCCTTTGGATCAGACAAATTTTTTCGCGACCCTTCACTCAATGTCATAAAAGCAATAGGTACTAACACTATATTTATGAAAAAAATAATATTTTCAAATGTTTCTGCGACCCCCAATAATATTTACGCGACCCCTAGTTTGAGAAGCGTGGATTTAGGTAACTTTTAATTCGCATGAGCATGTCCAAGTGATTTTCTTTCAAGCTGTTTCTTAATTTGTTCTTTATAGAATTCATTAAACTGAAATTTTTTAAATTACTTAATTTACTGTCGTGACTCATGATACGCTTGAGCCTGTGCGCGCGAACACGCGCACACCTTAAAGGGAATATTGGTATATATATATATATATATATATAATATATTAGGGTGTGTTTATGGTATATGGTGAAAAATGCGAAATGAAAATGCAAGGGAGCGGAACCCTTTATTTTGTGAGGATACATGAGAAAACAGAACAGGCAAAATTTCTTTGTAATCCAACAACATTTAGAGGTTGCCCACAGCTGATAGGTATTTTCAATTTATAGGGCAATGGAAATTTTAATTCTCAGTTTAAATGATAAATTGCATCTCCAATATACATCTCCAATAAGTATTCAGAACAAATATATCGTGTGAGTATATTCACTAAATTCATAATTAACGATTAAAGTACATGACACCTCGAGTGTTGGCGTTCATTTTTTCATCAATGTGGCTTTGGAGGCTGTCGGCAAGACTTTACGATGTTCTTCGACGATTTGAATCATGAACTGCATCTGCTCTTCGTTCCGTTTCCTTCCAGCCTTCGTGAATTCTTGAATCAATGCTATGCCTCGCTCTGCTGCATCATTCACTACATTTAAGGAATCCACCCTGATCTTTGCTGAACCAAAGCTGGTGTTGTTTTCCCTGTTTGATGGATCCTCTTGCAGGAAATCGACCGGAAGATCTAGAAGGGTGAACAGATTGTACGTATTGGAAGAGCAAAAGTCTGCCAGGGTCTTTCCTCTTGGATCTGGAATCCAGACTCGTCGGGGGGGAGCTTCTGACCCTTCATCGGAATTCATATTCTCTACCATTTTCCGCTTCTCATCATCATCGACTGCAGGATCGAATAGTGCAAGGCCCACGTTTACCTCATTGAGGTACCAGAGATGCCGATTAAAACTCTTGTACCCAGCGGCGTTGGTGTTTTGCAACTTTTGAAGGAGGGCTAAGTCGCTTCGTGGAGCGCTTGCTGCTTCTCTTGCTGAAAACCACGGAAGGACGTAATCTTGAGCAACGAAGAGACAGAAGTCCCGCAACCCAGAAATCAGGCGGTCACTGCTACTTGCTCCACGAGATGTTGAAGGACATTGGTTCATGTGCATCGTGAACTGGTATCTGAACATCCAAATCTTGAAAGAGTAAATTCCACGCGCCATCCACCGTGCTCGGTGCAAAGCCCCTGGAGCCATGAACACAGGACTCCGACGTCCGTGAGGTACTCCTCCCAAGAAAATGACTACAAGTTCAAGAAGCTCTTTGTAGTCATCTCTGGGATGCTTCACTTTCAGAAGGTCATTTGCTTCATGAATCATCTTCTCGGCCCAGGGACTGATCACTGCAGCCGTGTCCTCTTCGTCCGCGGCAGTGGAGTATTCATTCAATTTCAGTTGCGGCCAAACATTACGGAAGCTCTGGAAAATCGTAATCTCAGGTCCTTTGGAAAGGTCTCCAACAAGGAAAGAAAATACTGCTTCAAGCAGCAGTTCCAGCACGTGATGTCGACACGCAAAGTAAATCATTTCACGCCCGAGAGCCTGCTCTACTCGCACACACACTCCTCCATGGATGCCGGTGTTGGTGGCTGTCGTGTCAAAGCAAAGAGCTTTGATCTTCTGGCCAAGATCCCAGTTTTCGATGGTTCGATGATGACGATTGCTGTCCTTTCTGCCTTGGAGTCTGGGAGTTTGGGGATGGCTAGAATCTTGCTCATCCCATCCCCGGTAACTAAGATGGCTAAACGGTCGATTTTGTCTCTTCCCATTAAGTCTGCCATAAGTTTTCCATCCCAGTGAAGAACAAGAGGGCATTCAGGCTTGTAGGAAGCTCTCACCTCTGCTTCGTGGGCTGATCTGTACCTGGATCTGCTGGCCCGAATAGCACTTGGACTGAGGCACATCTCACTTATGTCCTGACCCATTTGCATGCCAAAGGGGATGAGAACACGAGCAGCTGCCCTGTCGCTCATCCGCGTGCGGTCCAATGCCGCAGAGAAAACGATTTAGAATTAAAGAAAATTCATTTGTTGGTATACTGAAGTAAAGAAATATGGATTATCAGAACGCAATTGACAAATGCAATTTCTAATTTTGGGGACGCGGTGTATCAATGGGTTAATAAACACTAGAAGTGACTTAAAAAGGGCGCATAAATAAATGAGCATATGGGTAAAACTTTGGGGTCTTTGGGCAACCTCTAAATATTTGATGATTTTCCAAAAAAATCATGTGCTTTATTTGCTCCCGGAACCTCATCATTTGCGGGGTTCCGTGACCCGAAATTCACACTTTCAGTTTTTAAAAGCATCCTAAATTATATATATATATATGTGTATATACTGTATATAGATTTCTCCTGTATTATTATTTTGATGGTTATACTCCATCGTTTTGTATTTCTTATATTATTTTTTTACTTTATTTTTTTATTATATATATTCACTCATTTAAAACTGTGTATTTCTTATATTATTATTATTTGTTGATTGTATATATGTTCTTCGTTCGTATTTCTTATAGTTATTATTTTTTATTGCATATATTCCTCGTTTATATAGAATGAACGATTGCATATTTATTTTCTATATATTTCATGAAATTGATTCCAATAATTCGTCTAAATAAACAGAATGATGTAATGGTGTTTTATTTAATTATTTTGGTTGTATATATAAAAACGATATTATTTAATTATATGTGTACCAAATGGCTGGTTACCCCTTCTATGCCGTCTGGCTGTTTAAAACTTCCAAACTAACTGTCAAAAATATCGGCTTTACTTAAATAAATAGCTCAATCTGGCAACTCAACCCTAATAATGTACACATAAACATAATTAAATTATATAGGGGATATATGGCAACTCATGTATATGTAAATAAATAAATAAGTGGTAACCCTCCATATAAATAAATAATAAATAAAACAATAACTGGCAACTCGTCTATATATAAATTTAAAATAAATAGTGCTCTCTAGCAACCCCCTCCATATATAAATAAATGATTAAGTGGTAACCCCTCCATATAATATAAAGTGGTATCTGACAACTCCAGACCCTCTATATAACGGATGCTGGTTCCCGACTCTCATAATGCGTCTGGCTGGGGCCAGGCGAACACATGGCCTCTTCTCTCTCCTTAGGTTAAGGCTTAGGTTAGGTTTCCCTTTAGGAAGTGAGGACATTCCACCTTCTCCCGCAAAGACCCTCCTCCTCCTCCTCCTCCTTTCTCTCTCTCTCTTAGGTTAGGGTTTCCCTTTAGGGGGTGAGGACATTCCACCTTCTCCCCAAAGACTCTCCTCCTCCTCCTTTCTCTCTCTCAGGTTAAGGTTACCCCTTTGGGGGGAGGTCATCCTCCCTTCTCCCCCCTTCATTGCAATTCGGGGGATAACTTTTCCCCCTTTGTTGCATACCATCCTTGCAACCCCCCTTTGCAACATTTAACAGCATTTGCAACATTGCATTGCACTCTACCCTTTTGCGCCCATACTACTGCTTGGTCCTCACACGTCATAATTTTGAAAAACAGGTAATTACAACATTTGCTAAAACGGACCACATTTGCATGCAGTACAGTTTAAAAGTTTTATTTCCTTTTATATAAGAATGTGTTTTCAATTATATAAATGTTACAATTTATTAGTGGTATGCGTTATAGGAGTAATTAATATTAAATATAAAATTATTTTAGCAAATGTGAATTTTAATTAGTTCTATAATTATTTTATAATTGTTTTTATAATTGTTTTTTATAATTAATGTTTTTTCTGTTTGTTTTAGATAATGTCTCATCGTCGGTGTGTAAACCATTCTGATTTATTGTTAGACTTGTGGTAGCTTTACGCCAGTAAAACAGAGACAAACCATTAGCAACCTTTACGAGAAAGCGTATTATGCCTACTTTGGTGTTAGAATTGGTGACCAGAACAAATCGTGGTCCACACTGTTTGCCGGTCCTGTGTTGAAAATGTGAGACAATGGCTTAAAGCAGTTGTTCTCAGACTGGGGTACGGCGTACCCCCAGACGTACGCGAGGGAATCTTAGGGGATACGCGAAGGGGGTCCTGAAAATTTAACCCTTTTAATTTTATATACGATTAACAAACGGCCACGAGTCACACGGTCGTAAAGAAAGTAAAAATCCTCTATCTCTCTCGAAAATCCAGAAAATCCCGTGAAAGAATTCAAGGGGTACAGAAGAAGAAAGAGTTTGAGAACCGCTGGCTTAAAGGAACACGAAAATCTCTCACACTTGGTGTGCCTATGGTGTGGCGTGAGCCCAGAGACCACACGTCTGATTGTTATTTTTGCATGTGCAATATTCAAAGGCACAGCACTAAGAACAACTCTGCAATAAATTATTCAAATCTGCCATCAGCTATTCGTCCTGTTCCTTAAAGTGAAGGTGTACCAATTCTACCTAATCGCCAGAACTTTGATGGTTTGAGCATAGACTCTGATTCTGATCATGTAACAAGTGACCACAGTGATTTTGAAGCTACTGGTGAAGTTAAAGCTACGTTGAAGCGGCCACAACAGTTTACACAATCTGAATTGAGTGATCTGGTGCGTGACTTTGAGCTCCCAAAAAATATCGCGTTACTTCTAGGCTCCAGGTTGAATGAAAAGAATCTATTGGTACCTGGCACTACATTTGCTTGGTATAGGGACAGAGAAAAGGAGTTTATGCCCTTCTACTCAAAGGAAGGGTTTTTTGTGTTCTATACTGATGTAAAGGGTTTGATAAATGCCCTGGGTGTTACGTATGATCCAGCTGCATGGAGATTTTTCTTTTATGCAAGTTTTCAAGCTGTCAGTGGAGTTTTGCTACACAATTGGAATGTTTTACCCTCTATTCTTATTGCCTATTCTGTACACTTAAAAGAAATTTATGACTCCCTGAAACTATTGTTGGAAAAATATAGTGATCATGAGTGGACCATTTGTGGTGATCTAAAGATGCTGACCACCCTTCTTGGACAACAGTCAGGATACATGAAATTCCCTTGTCTTCTGTGCGAATGGGGCAGCAGGGCTAGAGCTAATCATTGGATTAAAAGGACTTGGCCAAAACGAAAGAATCTCGCACCTGGAGACAAAAATGTGATCAATGAGCCACTTGTCTCTCTTGACAAAGTGCTTCTGCCACCACTTCATATAAAAGTGGGGCTAATGAAACAGTTCGTGAAAGCCCTAGATAAAGATGGAGACTGTTTTCGTTACATTGTTTCAGAATTCCCAGAGAAAAGTGAGGATAAACTCCGAGCTGGTGTTTTTGATGGGCCACAGATAAGACAGCTGATGAAAAAAAACAGTTTCTGTCCGAGTCATAGACGCTGTAAAATGGAGGCTTGGATATCTTTCAAGAGTGAGTTATTGTTGCCCAAAAAGTTTTCCACAACAAAGGGCTATGAGAAGATTGTCAATAAAATGCTTACTAGTTTTAAAAATTTAGGTTACAACATGAGTGTGAAGGTTCATTTTCTACATAGCCACCTTGACTACTTTCCAGAAAACCTTGGTGCGGTCAGTGAATAACAGGGCGAAAGGTTTCACCAAGATTTCAAGATCATGGTAAAACGATATCAGGGTAGATGGAATGAAGCAATGATGGCCGACTACTGTTGGTGTTCCATTCATTGGTGTTCATCTAATCGGCAGAACAGAGTTTCAAGAAAGCGCAAACTCATCCAAAAATGAACAGTTAGGGTTTTGCTATTGATTAATGAGATTTTATTTTTTTGGTTTTGCTCCATCACGTCAGGTTTTAGCAAAATCAAAAAGTTTTGTTATCAGAACGTTAAAATTGTACAAATTCACCTATTTTCTAGAAAACAACAAATTTTTTTCTCAAATGTACATCAGTGTAATCCGAAGCAAGAGTTCCTCTCTCGTTTGTATTTTGGTCTTGTAGACCATCTCTTTCATAAGGCCCCATAAAAAGAAATCTAACGGGGTTAGGTTCGAAGATCTCGGGGGCCACGATATTGGACTGGACCAGCACGACCAATAAATACATCAGATTAATACTCTCGTAAAGGTTGGAAATAGCACCTATGTTGTATTAACTTTTTACTCAATATCACCTCCCCAAAAGTATGGCAGACCGGTTGTGAAACACCCTGTTTATATATATATATATATATATATATATATATATATATATATATATAATATATATATTATATATGTGTGTGTGTGTGTGGTGTGTGTGTGTGTGTGTGTGTGTGTGTTTAGCACCCCTAAGTCCGAGATGAAAGTGGAAAACCCAGACGAATTTTTCGACATAGATACAGATCAACGAAGAACAAATTCCGGCACAAACCTATTAATGGACTTCGAGTTCACGGAACGAGATGTAATTATGGCCTTATCACAGATGCGAGACAATTCAGCACCAGGGCCAGACACATGGAGTGCCACATTTCTGAAGAAATGCAAAGAGAGTATTGCAAAACCGCTATACTTACTATGGTGGAAATCACTCAACACAGAACAAATTCCACTCCCCTTAAAGAACGCGAACATTGCGCCCCTATTTAAAGGTGGTAACAGAGCAATGCTCAGAAATTATCGGCCAGTGGCTCTCACTTCACACCTTATAAAGTGTTTTGAATGCATAATTAGAGGCAAAATTACCTACTGCCTACAAGAAAAATACTTATACAACCCAAATCAACATGGCTTCAGGGCGGGAAGATCATGCCTGTCACAGCTATTAGACCACCAGGAGAAAATATTAGAAACATTGTGTCGAGGACAAAACATTGATGTAATATATACGAACTTTGCTAAAGCCTTCGATAAATGTGACCATGGAATCATAGCACACAAACTTAAGAATACAGGAGTTACTGGAAAGCTAGGAAGGTGGATATTTAAATTCTTGACGTAAAGAACGCAAAGAGTGGTGTAAACAAAGTTAAATCGGAAGTCTCGGAAGTCGTGAGCTCTGTCCCACAAGGGACAGTATTAGCTACCTTGCTGTTCATAATAATGATTGCAGATATTGATGCAGATATTAAGGATGACACAAAGATATGTAAGGAAATATTGAACGAAGATGACATAAGAAAATTACAAAACGACATTGAAACATTATTCCAGTGGGCAGAAGTCAACAATATGAAGTTCAACGAAGAAAAATTCCAACTTCTAAGATATGGTAATAACAAAGAGTTACAGAAAAAAGGGTACAAAACTCTGCAAGCCAAACAGATAACACCAAATCCACAAGTCAGGGATCTTGGAGTAATGATGTCGTCGGATGCAGAATTCAGAGAGCACTATAAAATCAAATGTATTATTCAAATGTATGAATTTATATACGCAAACTATACACACATATACACACAATGTCAAAGAATTAAATACAAATATTCTGAACGCCACAATTGTGTCGAGTAAATCTTGAACGGATGGCAGATATATTTCACCAGACAAAAGCAGTTCTGACATCTGGCAGACAGGAAGACTAATAATTTCAAAAACAAAGTTTTGCATAACGTTTCTAGATTTTTTAATTAAGAGAGGTTGTAATTTTTATATAACCCAGTCTCAGAATTTGGTGTGGATATTACTTCACAATTTTATTTTAATAATGCTCCTATAGGGAAAGGAACGGCAAATGTATTATGAAAATGAGTTCTTTAGCTATGTTCATTTTGTAAGTGTAAAGAATGAGACTGTTGGAAAATAACTATTTTTTCATCTTATACGTGAGTTAAACTGAATTAAGTTTATACGCGACGTTCAGTTAGAAGTAGATTTGTAAGCTTGTACAGTGTACACTAACAAAAATACTTAATTAAAACAACGAAATATACAGGACTAAATATTTGCCAACAGATCTAAATGGCTAATCCAACCATAATGCGTTTGCACTAATTATTCAATATGTTACTAGAAATATAAACGTAGCAAGTGCAAACATAGGGGAAGTATGGGTGGATAAACCATTTGAATTGTTTACAAATATTTAACTGTACATTTGGTTGTTTACACTAATGATTTTTCTCCACCTATAGACCTGATAAACGATAACAAAACTGGCATATGGGAAAATACAGTAGTCTTGAATAATCCCACTTTGTAAAAATTGAACGAGGACTGTTTTTCTGCTAATAGGAAAAAAGATGGGTACCCTCGTATCAAAATATCTTATATTAAGAAGAGTAAATCAACCAAAAATAAGACTATCTTTGAAGTTAAATAATCTCAATGTTAATTGAAAATTCCTGAAAGTTTAGCTAATTCGGATCAATCCCAGAATAGGCACCTAAAATCATTTTTAGGTGCTTAATCTGGGATTGAGGCAAAACACAGGTGCTTAATCTGGGATTGAGGAAAAAAAATATAAACAGTTTTTAGAGATATAATTTCATTGTTTTTATCAATATTTGAAAAAATCAACTCTAACCTAACCTAACCTAATATCTATACCAATTTATGTGGCAAGATAGATTTGCTTCAGATGGATTCAGAAACATTCGGGTTCATATTGCAGGAATTTATAATATCTAAAATTTTTCTTTATTCATTAAACCACTTTAAACCTATTATAACTTTGCCTTTATTACATTTGTAATAAACTTTGTATAAACAATAAATTTTGTAATCATCAGGTTTTTTTTATTTAATTCCTTGCAAGGTGTCTATTCTGGGATTGAGGTTGAACGCAGGTGCTTCATCTGGGATTGAGGTACATCAGGTGCCTATTCTGGGATTGACCCGCTAATTCGGTGATCAAATAACGGTACTTGTAGGTTATCTCCCCCCCACCAATTTTGACAGAATATTTTCGTTAAAACTAACGAAAATTTCATGACTTAACCTAACCAGTTATCAAGGGCGTACAGTTGATCTCTTAGTAAATACTATTCCAGAAACAAACAATGTTATAATTAATAATAGATCAACTGTACGCCCTTGATAATTGATTAGGTTAAGTCACGAAATTTTCGTTAGTTTTAACGAAAATATTCTGTCAAAATTGGGGGGGGGATAATCTACAAGTACCCAAATAACTTAATTCGGACGATAGTTTCAACTTTTTTCAACTTTCGTCTTTCAGTGTCCAACTACAAACTACTCTTTATTCGAAATTAATTATAGAATTTGTAAGATACCTTTTTTGTTATTATTTTTTCATTATTTTTCATTTTCATTCTTGTACTTGAATTCATTCATGGTCCGTAATTAAAATTTCATTAAAAAAAAACTATTATAATTTAAAATTAACGTAAATTATATAATTATTTCAGGATTAAAACAAAATTCCCTCTTCATATATTTTCTTTTAATCTTAGAGGAGAGATATTATTTTTGAAAACATCTCAAATAATTACACATTTATTTTGCACATTCACATTAAAAACGGGCAGAAAGTTGGTATAAATAAAACTTTAATTAATTACACCCAAAAAAATCTGAAATAAGTCCAAAATTTTTATATATTTTATATATATTATTTAAACCAAGTAATATATTATCATATGGAAAACCTTAATTCTTGCAATGTACCCAAAAACTACTTAAACTTAACATAAATAGGACTTCTTGTTTTCCAATTATCAAATAAAATAAAGAAAAAATTATATATATATAGATAGATAGATACACTTACATCCAATACTAATACTGGTATCTCTCTTACGGGAAAGTTGATCTCGTGTTAAGTCACCGAAAAATTCTAAGTCACAATTCTACATTCACCCTTCTTAGCTTCCAGTTGTGAACTGAATGTTGCGGAGATCGTCACTCGCATTTATATAAAATTGTTTCTCCTACACGATTCTGTTTTTTTATTCTTCCTTTTAATAAATGGTAATTTAAATATTATTTTCTTGTAGGAGAGAGAGAGAGAGAGAGAGAGAGAGAGAGAGAATTATATATATATATATATACACTGAGCGGCAGAAAAATCGGCCCACTTGGAATATCGCGAAAAGCAAAACAGTGGGCAAGCTTCTGTTTATAAAAGTTTTAAAATTCGAAAATATAGTCGATGAGGCAACCAAATAACGAGACAAAACAACGTCAACTGCGAACACACGAGCTGTAACGAATTTTCGACTCCTTTTAAGAATTCGACAGTCTGACATTCAGTTGCTCTTAGACCGCTAGTGCCACTTTTTTCTTCCATTAGTGGGAGTAGGCATTTGCGTTTAGTAACAGATAGACTTCTAATTCTTTTGGGTTTCAGAATTGGACATTTACAATGGATTTGAGTGCCGTGAACGTCGCGAGAGTCGTCGCCCTAATTGAAGATGGTCGGAGCCAGCGTTACATCGCCGATGCGCTAGGAATTCCAAGAACAACGGTTCGACGTGTCTACCAACGTTATGTGGAGACGGGAGAGTATACCCGAAGACCAGGATCTGGAAGATCGCGCTGCACATCTGCCCGTGACGATCATTTCATCGTCTTGAGTGTTTTGCGAGATCGTCGCTTGACTGCCACAAACGTCCGTAATGAGCTGGAAAGGTCTCGAAACGTCATTGCATCGGAGCGAACCTAGAAGGAGACTTATGGAAAGTGGCTTATATGCTAGACGTCCAGCAATGGGCCCAGAATTGCCTCCACACCACCGCAATGGTGGACTATGGTCCAATGGGGACGAGTATTGTTCACGGACGAATCAAGATTTAATCTTCGAACATCCGATGGACAGGAAAGAGTGTGGAGAAGAACAGGCGAAAGATTCGCCCCGTGCACTTTTACGGAGAGGGTTGCTTTTGGAGGAGTCCAGTTGACATGTAATGGGAAGAGGAACAAACATTTTAAAATCTAACTAAAATAAATACGTTCATAAAGAAGTTTTTGACGTTAGAAGCAGATATGTATTCGAGTTTGTGCGTGTGTGTGTGCGCGTGCGCGGTGCGTTGTAATAAACAAAATTGATGTCATTATTTTGGTTTTCACAAGGCCTGAAAGCGCCAAGACGCATGGCGTCTAAAGCGCCGCAGGTGTGGAATTTCGCCATGTACGGAAGCGCTGGTCCACTAGGACTCCTGTGCGAAATGGATTGTATACGCCTTACTTTCTGCCTTTTCTCCTTTTTACTAACTTTTGTTCATTAGATACGGGTTGTTTTGTTCTTTCATTTCAAATCCTCGGGAAATGAGATTTTTTATAATATATATAAATTTAATATAATTTAGTTTTATGTTTTATATATATATATATATATATATATATATATATATATATATATATATATATATATATATATATATATACATATATATAATATATATATATATATATATATATATATATATATATATATATAT
Organism: Bathynomus jamesi; assembly: GCA_023014485.1. Classification (NCBI taxonomy): domain Eukaryota; kingdom Metazoa; phylum Arthropoda; class Malacostraca; order Isopoda; family Cirolanidae; genus Bathynomus; species Bathynomus jamesi. Next base: position 655,922 of record JAJOZX010000646.1, on the reverse strand, counting down.
ATATATATGGTACTTATGTATTATCGGGACTACCTACCTTCTACCATAGAAGAAAAGTGTCTCAGAATTGTCGAAACGACCTATCTTTAAAATTGATAGTTTCGACAATTCTAAGACACTTTTCTTCTATGGCAAATTTGTCGCAAATGAATATTAAGAAAGTTACAGCTACTTAAATATTTCAGTACCATTTTGCGTCTGGCAGCGTTGCGTGGGTAGTTTTTAGTTCCAGTTTATTGTAATTCATGTCGTGTGAAGGTTAGGGGTGCACCGGATATGATATCCTGCCGGATATTGTGAAATATCCAATATCCGGTAGGATATGGGTCATATCCGGCCGGATATGCCGGATATAGGCCAAGACATTAGAAAATTAACACCTCTATGAAAATCTGCCATAATATGATAATAACACATTACAAATAATATTTTATATACAAAAAAAATGGAAAGCCCTCCAGGACCCACCTCTAAACCAGTCCAGCAACACTTTTTATATTAAATCAACACAATACTGATGACAAGAATAAATAAAACATCTGTCCATCCTTAACGATTACAGTTCTATTAATATAATCAGAGCTTTTTATAAAAACGTCTAGGCGTTAAATTTTTTAAAAAGAGTAAAATATTGCTAGACCCCTGCACTTGCTTTCCATTCTTTTTTCTCCTTTTTTTCTTTTATTTTCAAAACAATACAAAATATTACAAGCTTGACAAATGTAAAACAATACATTGAATACAATATAAAATGCCTGGAATGAAATCAATGAATGGAGGGCAGTATTGTGTAGGTCAGATGCCGCCATTCAGCCTGGAGGTCTTCAGGATAAAAAAAACTCAACAACAGTGATTTAGAACTTTTTTCCGTTGTGGTGCAGAAACAAGAGCATTTCTCCTCTTTTAGGCAATATTCGAGATCGCCTTGCTTCATAGATGTTTCCATATTCAGGAAACATTCTCTCTGAAAATACAGAGGATGCGGGTGTGCAGAGAAGCTTTGAAACAATAGTTTTAAGGAGAGGAAATCGGTCCTCCCGCTTCCAAGTTTAAACTGGACAGCGTTTCCTATCTACAAGAGGTTCAGATGCATATCGGCAGTGATGGGCATCGATACATGAAAATCGCTAAAGCGATACCGATCCATCGATACATGAAGAACGTCTTAGGCGATACCGATACGCCGATACTTTCTAGATGTCTTAAGCGATACCGATACCGATACATGCATCGCCGATACATGTATCGCCGGTACATTTTTATAATTATTCATTTAATATGTAGGACTGTAGGTATTAGATATTATTGTTTATACTAGTAATTTGTACGCACTGTAAGTAAAATCAACGACATTTTAATGGGTTTTATAGATGTAAATAAAAACAATTGCTTTATTTAATGAAAGTATGTTTTAATTTTGTAGGATACATGAATGACTGAAAATATTACACTAACAATTAAAAGTAATTACTATTACCCTTCAAAAATACCAGCTGGCTAAACATCTGGTCAGACAGTCTATTCCTTTTTGGAGCGTGAATGTGACCAGCCAAACTAAACAACCGTTCTACAGGAGCAGAGGATGGTGGTGGTGTGTTATACTTCAGGAAGACCCGTAGACTTCCTGGGTACTGCCTCAGAGATTGGAGAGAATGACTTCCGTCACCCAGATACTGTAAAACTTCCATCTCAGTGGAATCTTGGGTTGCAGACACATTAGTGGAAGCAGACTCATAACAGAAGAAATCATCTGCACTTCCGTCTTATTAATGTATCGATGTATCGAAGTATCTATTTTTTCGATACATTTAAGAAAATTGACCTTAGCGATACCGATAAATCGATACTTTTGTCAAGTAGCTAAAGCGATACCGATACCGATACAAAAGTATCGATCGATACGTATCGGCGATACATGTATCTAGATACTGCCCATCACTGCATATCGGTCTAATTCCCCTGCAATCAGTAGAACAGGAGCAGTCTTTTTTTCAACCTTTCTTCTCTTGTAACTTACTTCCCCAGATTGCTCTCCTTTTGTGATCTCCATAAAACACGCTTCAAGAATGTCCTCTTCGTCTTTCCTCTTTCGCATAGGAGAACTGGAATTTGAGCTTCTTTCGCTTCCACTTTCATTACCTTCACTTTCATTTTCATTAGAATCATTACCACCTTCGTCATTTTCAATACCTGACTTCTTCAATCAGCCAGGATTTAGCCTGCTCTTTTTGATCTTGTTGAAAGAAAGATGACTTATACCGCGGATCTATTGCAGTCGCAGTCACATAAGCCCTGTTTTTCATTATGTTCAAAGACTTCCCATCATTACTCTCCGACAAGAAACGCGCTCGAAGAGAAGTCAGGAGTTCTCTCTTTGTCGTTTGAACACCTTGGTCATCATGACCAATCTTTGAAAGAAATCTTTGTAAAATACAAATGCTTGGGATCACGGAAGACAAAGTTGATTTTTCCGAACTCATTTCCTGAGTTAGTTGGAAGAATGGTTTTAATATTTTAAGGAGATTTCGTATCAGTGTCCACTCGAAGGATGTGATGGTAGGTAATTCACTACGATCAGCCAAATACAGTTGCACTTGAATTTTTAATTTATATAATCTTTCTAGCATCAAATATGCACTGTTCCAACGTGTTGGGACATCTTGAACCAATAGGAGAGGCTCAAGGTTTTGCTGCACTTGAATGTGTTTGAAATTGTTACAGGTCAAAGGAGAATGATTAAAGTGAATTGCAAGGCGGCGACTTTTTGCAAGGATATCAATTGCACTCCTCTGAACCATAATTGAGTCACTAATAACCAGTTGGAGTAAATGAGTGCTGCAGTGTATTGAAGGTATTTCAAGCAGGTCACTACCAAGAGCCATATTACTAGCTCCATCCCTCACCAATAAATTCCTCTTATTTGCATCAAGATCCCAACTATCCCACATAGAGCGAAACTTTTCAAATATATTCTTGCCAGTATGCGACCCTGAGAAATGAGAGGCATGTAGCACAGCATCGTATCTTTCAAAATCTTTACCTACCCAGTGACCCGATAATGATATAAAACTTTTTTGAGAGGTTGTGCATGTCCATATATCTGAAGAAAAGCTGACATGCTTTACTTCTTCCAGCTTCTGAACTTGAACTCATTATAAAGACGAGGAATTATAGTATCAGAGAAGTACCTTCTGCTCGGTAAGAGATATCTGGGTTGGAGGTAGGCCATTAGATCAATAAAACCATTATCTTCAACTAAAGTAAATGGCTGGTTGTCCAAACCCATCATCATGCCAATTTTACGGTGAATCGTCACAGACCTGGAGTCATTGATGTCCCATATTTTTTTAGATGAAAAGCTTTCCTCGATTGAGATCTGCTTACTCATTTGGTCCATTTTCTTTTCTTTCAAAGTACTACCATTAGAAGTTGATGGTCTAGCCCGTATTCTATCTATGCCTATTTCCTTTGATTCAGTCGCAGCTATTCTGTTTTTGTCATTTTCGTTTTTGGCTTCAGCATACTCTTTTGGGTGATTAATCTTCAAATGATTATAAAGAGGTGTTGTGCTAAAAGACTTTTGGCCACCTTTCTCCGTCCCACGTTTGATAAAAAATAATCTATTGGCAAATATTACATTTTGCAGTGATATCGCTAGGATCATTTATTGTATAGTGACCACACAAAACTTGTTATGATTAATACTTAATAGTTTAATACAACACAAGAACCTGAAGGAGAACAAAACAATTAAACATCTGAATATACTTAAATTATTATTTATCTTATATTTTGGGGGGGGGGGGGCTCTTGCCCCCAATGCAAAACAAAACATAGCAATATGAGTGCAAAAATAATACGGTACCTAATAATATATATCCGGCCGGATAGATATGGCCATATCCGGTATCCGGCCGGATATGAAAAATTCATATCCGGTGCACCCCTAGTGAAGGTCCAGTGTATTGTGATTCATGTCGTGTGAAGGTTGTGAGATTGCACACACATTTGGAAATAGGAGCTAAAACTACACTAGAAACAAAAAACAGAAGTGGGGGTCACTAGTTGGGTACTGAACGACAATTTTACCTGTTTATTTGTTGCCTGCTTAGACCTTGTTTAGTTTAAATATTATTGTTGTTGTTGTTGTTGTTGTTTAGCCGATCAGCCCACCCTGATCGAGCAAGCCGGCGGCACGCAGGTAACCGATCGCTCTCTCCGGAGTGGACCAGAGGTTCAGCGCACTCGTGATGTTGTGTTGTGTTCGTTGTTGTGCTAGAGCGGTACAGTCCGTCATAATGTGTTCAATTGTTTGTGGTGTGTCTTGGCACAGGTGGCAGGTGTCGTCTATGGAGTTGTCTAGTCTGTGTTTATATGTCCATAAGTTGGGTGATGTCCACATCGGAATCGTGCTAAGTTAACTCGATCCGATCTGCTCAGGCTGATCTCTGACCTGTTAATGGGCGGCGGCTTCGCACCTAGGACCGCATTCGGACCGAGTCGTGTCAGTGCTTTGTGGGTTAGGTGTGTGTGTATGTGTTTTCTGTACTGTGTGATGTCTGTGGGGCGTGGTATGGAATGGAGTATTTGGTTATAATGTCTCTCTGGTGTTACCTTAATGGTGCGAGGTGTTGGTGCATGATTGTACATGTAGTGGCAAGGGTGTTGTGGGTTAGTTGTCGCTGCTGCCATGAATTGTGTTCCCCTCATGTCTAAATGTTCCCTAACTTTTAGTATTTTTGTTTCTGTGTGCAGGTGTTCTATTGGTGTTGTTTGAGTGCATCCTGTAATGATACGAAGTGCGTTGTTTTGTATTGTTTGTAAGGTGTTTATGTGTGTGTTGAGATAATGGGTGCCCAGCATGGGCTAGCATAGTCCATAACTGAGCGAATATATTGTTTGTAGTGAGTGATGTTGTTTCCTGCTGGTGTCCAAAGTTTGTGCTGTTAGTACCCTAAGCGTGTTAAGTCTTGACGTACATTTGTTTTTAATGTCCTGAATGTGGTTTGCAAAAGATAATGATGTGTTGTATGTGACACCTAGTATTTTGGTTCTGTGAGTGTGTGGAATGTTGATGTTGTTTAGTGTAAGTTGTGGAATTACCTGGTGTTCTTTTGTGTTGCTTGTAAGCAAGGTGATGGTTGATTTTGTGGGCGCTACTTTGAGTCTATTGTGTGTGAGCCAGTCTTGTATACTGTTTATGTATGTTTGTAGGTTATTTGTAGCGGTGTCGATGTTGTTGTGGGTGGATGTTAGAGTGATATCATCTGCATATGATGATAAGGTAAGCTTGTTATCTATGGGTGTTGGAATGTCATGCATGTATAAGTTGAAGAGTGTTGGTGAGAGAACAGAGCCTTGAGGGACCCCGTTCGGAAAAAGCTTGTTTTTGGATGACTTGCCATTAAATGTGACATGTGAGTATCTTCCTGAGAGATAGTTGCTCAGCCACCTTTTGGTGTTATTGTGCATGTTTGTGTTGAGTATTTTGTTTATGAGAGGGAAGCGTGGGATAGCATCAAATGCTTTACTAATGTCTATTGTTGCTAATAGTGTACGTTGAGCTGGTCTTCTAGAGTTGATGCCATCCATGATGTGCTGCGTCAGGTTAGTGAGTATGTCGTGGTTGAGTGGTGAGGTCTGAATCCATGTGAGTAGGCGATAGTGGTATGTGTGGGTTGGTGATTTGTAAGATTAGTCTTTCTGTACTTTGGAAGGTGTGCATAGTAAAGTAATGGGTCTATAGGAAGCTGGTTCTGTTGGATTTTTGTTTGGTTTGAGTAGTGTAATAATTTTACCTTGTTTCCATATGTCAGGAATAATACAGTGTTGGTATGAATATGTGCTGATATTTGTGAGAGCTAGTATTCCTTGTGGGCCCAAGTGTTTAAGGTGTATGTTAGATATGTTGTCTGGTCCAGTAGCCTTCGAATTTTTAATGTTTTGATGATCTTGGTGGTCTGGTCTGTATTGAAGGGTGTAATGGTCGTGTCGAGTCTGTAGGTTTTCTTGTGTCTGGCTGTTTGTCTGTCTGCGTGTTTTCTGGTTGTTGTCTCTGTTTAAGTGACTTATCTTTGCGTAGTGATTAACTAGAATGTTAGCTTGTTGTGTGTATGTTGGGATATTATTTTGGCTGCGACAGATAGCCGCGTGTGAGGTGTGAATGCCGCTGTTAGAGTGGGTAATGCTGTTTATAGTCTTGTATAGCCTGTATGTATCTGTGGAGTGGTTTAGTGTTGTTATGAATTCCCTGAATGTTTCTGTTTGTTTTTCTTTGAGTTTGTTGTTTATTTCTGTGTTGAGCTGTTGTATCTGCTGCTTTATGGCTTCTGTGTGTGGTGTTTGTGTGTTATGTTTGAGGTTGTTACGTTGCCTTATTATTGTTGTAGTGTGAGCATGTGATAATGCAGTGTTGTGATCTATCTACTTGTGAGTTGCCCCAGGTTAATTGAATGTCAGGTTAGGGCAACTGAATGCCAGGTTAGGTCAAATAAATGCCCGGTTAGGTCAGCTGTACGCCCTTGATGATTGGTTAGGTTAAGTCATGATATTTTCCTTATTATTTTGGTAAACTTTAAATAGCTGTAACTTTCTTAATATTCATTTGTGACAAATTTGCCATAGAAGGAAAGTGTTTTAGAATTGTCGAAACTACCTATTGTAAAGCTAGGTAGTCCCGATAATACGTAAGTACCATATATATATATAAGGCGCCTCGGTGGTGTAGTGGTTAGCGTCGCTGACTACGAATCCATCGGCCCCAGGTTCGAGACCCGGCGCGCAGCAAAACCCAGCTGTTCATCCTTCACACAATAAAGAAAGTGGTTGGTAGATAAATGGGTACCCTAGGTGGCCTAGTGGTTAAAGACGCTGGGCTGCTGATGGGGCGTGGTTCGAATTCCACGTTAAACTGTAGGTCTAAGGTGGAGTGAAAAGCTTGACCTTCGTCAGAATGAACAGTTCGGGCGGAAGCTAACCAAAGGTAACCAGAGGCAAAGGTATATATATATATATATATATATATATATATATATATATATACATACAGGGTGTCCGAGAATTATCTGTACAATTTTTGGCTGTTATAAAAGTCAACCATGAAGTGTAGAAATTCCAGTGTTGTCCCATTTTACAGAGAATCTCATTATGTTTTTTCTGATACCAAGTTGTGACAAGTTTTTTAGAAATTCCAGTGTGTCCGAACATTATCTGTACAATTTCATCTTTTAATAAAATCCTTGATAACACACGTAAAATTCTTAAACAAGATTATTTAGAATCTGTATTTTCAAAAGTTCTTTTATTAAAGTAACGTTGTTACAAACATTCGATATGCGCACCATTAGTGATTCGCAAACATCCAATCGATACTCCAATGTTGCCATGTACGCTGCAGCATATCCATATCAATTCGCTCAATAGCAGCTGTGATTCTTGCTTTTAAATCATGTCTGTCATCCGCGTACATTTCTAAAACACTTGTCAAAACGTGGTATCAGAAAAAACTTAATGAGATTCTCTGTAAAATGGGACAAAACTGGAATTTCTACACTTCATGGTTGACTTTTAATAACAGCCAAAAATTGTACAGATAATTCTCGGACACCCGGTATATATGCGCCTCGGTGGTGTAGTGGTTAGCGTCCTTGACTACGAATCCATCGGCCCCGGGATCGAGACCCGGTGACTCAGCCGGCGCGCAGCAAAACCCAGTTGTTCATCCTTCCACACAATAAAGAAAGTGGTTGGTAGATAAATGGTTACCCTGGGTGGCCTAGTGGTTAAGACGCTGGGCTGCTGGTGGGGCGTGGTTCGGATTCGACGTTAAACTGTAGGTCTAAGGTGGAGTGAAAAGCTTGACCTTCGTCAGAATGAACAGTTCAGGGGGAAGCTAACCAAAAGGTTAACCAAAGGTATATATATATGCTTTACGTAATTTTTAAAGTAAAAATACTTCTATACTTTCTCTGTTTTCCATTTGTGGATTAAAAAGTCATTAACGGATTAAAAACACTAATGGCCCCCTTAGGAGATTAAAGGGACTTAAAAAAGTTCATTCGCGTGCCACTTCCCGTCCTCCTGGGCCAGTGTTACCCTCACTCTCCTTTCCTACCTCTTAGGGCCAGTGACATTCTCACTTCCCTTCCCCCCCAAAAAAAAAACCAAAAAGTCTGGTTTTTGGTGCCCATTTACTTATAATATTACAATTATTTGGTCTCATTTATGCAGCAATCCCATCTTCCATTCACAGGTTTTGTACAAACATCGTCCTTAATTCAAAGTTTTTGATTAATCCTTGCTTACACAATGGGCTTCGTTGTCCTCCTTTTTTTATTTGTGTCACAACTCAGATAATAATAATCTGGTCCTCGAATCTTCTGTTTATTATTTATTTTCTCCATTTTAAATTTAGGAGAAACTATGTTCAATGAGGCACGACCAAATTCATATATTTAAGCAAATTTCAATGCGGGAATAATATTGGAATTTCCTCTACGCGCGTGTGCCTTTGTGTTGTGTGTGTAAAGATGATAATGACATTGGAAGATATATATATATATATATATATATATATATATATATATATATATATATATATATATAATATATAAAACGAAGCTCAGTGATTTTTGTGGTGGAAATCTCAATCGAATAAGGACGAAGGCAAACATTCAATAATATAATAATAAGAGCTTTCGACAGTTTCTAATGTCATCTTCAACGTTAAAACAATATATATTAAAAACAAATATTAAGTTATTTCTCTTTTAAATATTAAGAGATCATAAAAATTAAAAAGTTACACAATTATGTTTTGAAGTTAAAATTAAAATTATACCATAAAAAAAAACAAGAATAAAATATTACAAATGAAACTAACAAAGGGGCTTACCTTTGCCAGGATACACAATAAATTTAAGTAATTAACATATTTTAAAATAATTTATGGTTGAATAACAATACCGTATTTTTTTTATGCAGGAAGGAGGGGCTAGGAGCAAATGCCCGCAAAAGCGCCCACTCATTAGGAAGAAGAAGATCCAAAATCAAGATCCGTGGTTTTCGAGATGCCTAGACACTCTGCGTTTGAAAGATGGGAGGTCATAGATAGGAGGAAAGATGGACTGAGGAAGATTGTTCCAGAGTTCACCGGTTGAGTAGATGAAAGACTGAAAATACGATTAACCCTCGCGTTAGAGAGTTGGACAGAAAAGGAATGAGAAAGTGTAGAAAGTCTGGTACTAGAAGCTCTCCTTAAAGGAGGAGAAATGCAGTTAGGGGGTTCAGAAAAGCAATGTCCATTATAAAAGCGATAGTAAAGAGAGTGTGGCAACATTGCGGCGAAGAGTGAGAGATTGAAGACAGTTAGTAAGAGGCGAGGAAATGATGAGATGAAAAGCCTTTGATTCCACCCGGTCAAGTTCGGCTGTGTGGGTTCAGCCACCCCACACATGAGAAGCATACTCTATACAGAGGCAAACAAGACCCCTGTACAGAGACAGCAACTGAGTGGGGGTGAAGAAACTGCGGAGGCGGTACAGTACACTTAACCTCTTAGAAGTTGTTTTGGAAAGAGTATATGTGATCTTTCCAGGAAAGATCACGAGAAAAGGAAATGCCAAAAATCTTAAGAGAAGAGGAAGGACTGAATCGTGGGTTGTTGAAGGTAAGGGGATAGTCGTGTGGAAGATTGTGATGACTAGCAGATGGAGGAACTGAGTTTTTGAGGCATTTAAAGCCACAAGGCTTTCTCTGCCCCAATCAGATACGTATAGCAGAAAGATCAGAGGTCAGGTGCTCCATAGCCGTCCTACGCGAATCATGGAGTGATTGCTGTGAAGGACGCTTTGGGAAGCGGGTGGAGAAGTGAAGAGTGGAATGATCGGCAGAGGAGTGAATAGGACAGGAGGTGCAATTAAAAGATCATTAATAAATAGAAGGAAAAGAGTTGGTGACAGGACAGAACCCTGAGGAACACCACTGTTGATAGCTTTAGGAGAAGAACAGTGGCCATCTACAACCGCAGATATAGATCGGCCAGAAAGGAAGTTAGAGATGAAGGTACAGATAGAAGGATAGAAGCCGAAGGAGGGCAGTTTAGAAATTAAAGATTTGTGCCAGACTATCAAAAGATTTTGATATGTCAAGCGCAATAGCAAAAGTTTCACCGAATTCCCGAAAGAGATATGCAAGAAGATCGCCAGTAGAGCGTCCCTTGCGGAACCCATACTGACGACCTGAAAGAAGATTGTGAGAAGGGGGGTGTTTAAGAATCTTCTTATTAAGATAGATTCAAAAAATTCAGAAAGGCAAGAAATCAAAGCAATTGGACAATAGTTGAAGGGTTGAGAGCGATCACCCTTCTTTGGGACGGGCTGAATAAACGCTATCTTCCAGCAAGAAGGAAAAGTACCAGATGAGAGAAAAGAGGAAAGAGTTTGCCTAGGCAGGGTGTCAGCACAGAAGCACAGTTCTTAAGAACAACAGGAGGAACACCATCAGGAACGTACGCCTTCCTAAAGTTGAGCTCAGATAGAGCAGAAAAAACATCTTTAGAAGAGATTCAAATTTCTGACATAATAAAGTCAGATGGGGGAGGAGATGAAGGAACAGCAGCGGAATCGTCCAGGGTTGAGTTGTAAGCGAAAGTTTGAGCAAAAAGTTCAGCTTTATCAGGAGAAGAGACGGCAAGTGAGCTTATCAGAATGAAAAAGGGGAGGGAAAGAAGAGGAAGTAAAGTTGTTGAAGAGGTTCTTAGCTAGATGCTAGAAAGAGCGAGAAGAATTAGAATTGAATATGTTTTCAAATTTTTGTCGGATGAAAGAATTTTTGGCGAGTCGAAGAACAGATTTTGCACGATTCCGGGCAGAAATGTAAGCTGAGTGAGACTCAGGAGTTGGATAGCGACGGTACCTTGTGAAAGCTCCCTCTCTTTTCCGGATAGAATTAGAACAAATAAACTTAAACCAGAGTTTTTTTGCATTAGTATTACGAATAGAATATGGAATGTACGCCTCCATGCCCGAGAGAATCACCTCCGTGATGCGCTCAGCACACGCGGAAGGGCCCTGGCCACGGAAGCAGTAATCATTCCATGGGAAATCAAAGAAGTACTGCCTAAGGGTCTCCCAATCAGCTGCGCTAAAGTGCCAAAGGCGCCTCCTCTTGGGAGGATCAAAGGCCGAATTGGAGCGATAGGACAGGAAACAGATATAAGATTGTGGTCGGAGGAGCCCAACGGAAAAAAGTTTCACAGAGTAAGAAGAAGGATGAGAGGTAAGAAATAAATCCAGGATGTTGGGCCTATCTCCAAGGCGATCGGGGATACGAGTAGGGTACTGTACAATCTGCTCTAGGTCATTTAGGATAGAAAAGTTGTTAGTTCACCAGGGATGTTAGTGAAATGGGAGGAAAGCCAAAGGTGGTAGTGAACACTGAAATATCCTAAAATGGAGATTTCAGCAAAGGTAGGGCGGGAAAGAATGTATTCTACTTTGGAAGTGAGGTAGTCAAAGAATTTTGGATAGTCAGAAGAATTAGGGGAAAGGTAATCAGCGCTGATATATTTAGTTTGAGACTAGCATGTTAAGCCGGAACCAGAGGGTGTAGAATTCGGAAGATTCGAGTTCGAGAATACGAGAACAAGTTAGGTCATTGCGTACATAAACGCAACATCCACCTTTGGAGTGAAATTGAGTATAGAGAAAGTAAGAGGATACAGAAAAGGGGTTGCTGTCAGTTGTCCCAGACCCTGAGTTTGTGAGGAAAAGAAGATGAGGTTTAGAAGAGGAGAGGTGGTGTTCAACAGATTGAAAATTTGAGAAATGGCCATGACTGTTGCAGAAGTTTAAGAAAAGTGAATCAGATAGAGGCCCAGAACATATCGATGGGCGGTAGCAGATCCATCCCCTCTGCCCGGGTTTGCGTTCCGGTATTGGCAGCTAGGGAGCCAGAAGTGGGGACATTTATGGTCCCCTTCCCAGGGGACTCTGAGGCTCTTGAAGTTGATACCATTTTTTTTCTGTATTTCGAAAAGATTATGGTAGTGTGTAAGATACATGTATATGTAGTGAGGAATAGGAGGAGAAGTGTGTGTTTGAGAGCATGCTGCACTACTCACAAGGTAGATGAGACACGGAACAAATTAAATGAACAAATTAATGAACAAATTAAAATATAAAACATTAAAGTATAAAATCTTAAGATATATAAAAACTTTAAGAGAAATAAATCAAGTACAAATTACAGAATAGAGAGTAAGCGGCAAAAATGATGGATATAACTTGCTGGAGGATGTTAAGTTGGTTGGTTGGTAAGATTTACTGAAGGATATTGAGATTATGAAAGAGGGTATAATAAATTATATCCGGTTTTTGTTTGAAAATAAGTATTGTTTCTAAAAGGGGCAGGTATGTATATAATATTCCTCCGTCTTTAATAACAGGAACCTCCCCCAGTGGACCGTAAGGTCTTTGAGGCTTCCTCTTGTCCTTGTACAGTAACTCATTGGAACCTGGTTTGACCACTAAAGTCTTCGATGCTAGTCGTCCCATTTAGCCCGACAGTTGGTCTTCCGTAGAAATCTTTTTGCACCGGTGATAAAGCTTTTAGTACTTCATCAACTTTTAATAAAAAGTAAAGCTATCCTATAGTAGTTGTTCCTTAGGCGACAACTTTTTTAACTTGGTGCAGATACGATATATTGTGTATAAAATTATATTTTAATAACTAATTTACAATGCTGTTGAATTTTATTTGATGTATATATGTTAAATCTGTATTACTTTCAAGACTGAATAAATAAGGATGTGAGAATAAATGTTCCTATTTCAACATGTTATTGCATGTAAGTTCAATATATTTTTTTATCCTATTTTTTTTAATAAAAACTTCAAGTGTATGTTCGTACACCCTGATTCCAACTAAGAACTTTATTTATCATAGTAAATATTTACAAAATGTTTTCAAGTGAAATATTTCTGCAGACATAATTTGGCTCCATATATTTTTTATTTAATTTCTGTGACAATTTGAAATTTTTAAAAATTATATTAAAAAATAAAGAAAAATATAATTGCTGAGAAATTCTCAATTTGTTGTTAGGCTAGTAGTATGTCAGCATTTGAGGAGACAGAAATGGATCTATTTGAGAATATCCTTCTTGAGTTCCTCACGTCTGTTTGAATTACACATTTTGACCTGATGACGTCACGCGCTCCTCACGGCCTTTTATGAGAGGTATTTGAAGGTATATAAAAAAATATAGTTGCTGATGAGATGAGATGTATTTAGGCATGAGGAGGGGATAGGTTTAAGTTAACCTAACCTAGGGTAGGCTGGGTTGAAGAGGAAAGGAAAACTTCATGAACCTTTATGAGTTACGAGTATGTTTAAGACTGGTGTAGTTTCTCGGAAAATTGTCATAGCTCGCAGGCAATCCGCAAGTTCGCACCCGCACCACTTTCTTTATTGTGTGGAAGGATGAACAGCTGGGTTTTACTGCGCGCCGGCTGCCGTCACCGGGTCTCGATCCCGGGGCCGATGGATTCGTAGTCAGCGACGCTAACCACTACACCACCGAGGCGCATTATATAATAATAATAATAATAACAATAATAATAATACCAGAGAGAAAATAAACATTTTAATTGGTACAGACGTTTCGGAATATACATCCCCTCATCAGGACCATAAACATTAACTAATTAAAACAAATTAGTTGAATTATGATGACCAACATAAAATAACTTAGAATTACAATTGCAAAGGAAGGGGCTACGACAACCAAAAATAAACAACTTTCAAATTACAAAATTTAAAGAATAAGTGAATAAATACATAGGTTAATTGAAACATGGTAGTTCTACCGATGATTCATGAGAATTGAGAGATGGTTTACTTTAAAAAAGAACAATGATTGCATGATCTTAAGCTTAAAATCAGAGTTTCTACAAAAGTACACCAAGACTGTGAAGTAGGGAGGTTTTTGTTAAGTGCATTGGAGTTGGAGTCTTTCACCTCATCCCGGGAAGCAGCCATAAAGGCTATGTCGTCCGGATGAACTTCCGACCGAAACTCCTATGTGCACTGTTGCGTATGTAACAGATTTACTGAGATATTCATAAATTCGGAATTTTAAGCGTCGTTTTTTTTTTACCTATGTATTACCCCATACAGTGGTTACACTTGTACTGGTAGACATGGAAGACTTAAGAAGTGTAGAAACATCTTTGTATTTAAACAGATAAACCGATTTAGATGGAGTGAAAATGATTTTGATGCACAATTGCAGGTAAAATTCTTTGAGTAATTTTAAAAGTTTATTTCTAATATTAAAATTGAAGTTCCGAATAAGGCAAAATGAAATATAAGATGTCTTTGGAAACTGTAACTATATATCTGGTTGTGGGGTCAATTGATCAATTTAAAGATTTACCTATTGTAGTCTCTACGTTTTTGGAAGGAAATTATTCTTTATAAGGAGTTGTTTAATGAATTCTAATTCTTCATGTAACTTGACGTAATGTTAGCAAACATTAAAAGCTCTATTGTCAAAGTCAAAATTAAATTTTGTTTGAAATTTAAAGAGATTAAGGAAAAGAAATTCGTAATGAGGCTCGTGAATGCAGGTTTACAGTAAACAGAAGTTTCAAAAGAGGAATCAGTTTTCGTTATCTTAATGTCATAAAAGGACAGATTTTAGATTTACTTTTTGAAGCGAATTCAATATTAGGGTGTTTAGAATTGAAATAATTAAGAAACAAAGGAACATGGTCTGGCGATTTGAATAAGAAGAATGTGTCATCAATATATCTTCTATAAAAAACGGAATTAACACTAGAAGGACGATGGCAAAAAAACGCGTTGGCTGAGGTGGGACCAAGAAGCAAACCCAGCCTTCAGACTGTTTAAAATGCTTACTGTTGAGCATAAATATAAAGTCTCTATAATATAATTAGTCCCTACTTGTATAATGTAATTTTATATATTTAAATAAAGTTTGCATTAATGCAGATTAAAAAGAAAAATTCCTGCATTTTCCCTATTCAGTTTTTAAGTAAATATATATGCAAACACATTTCGTGAAACTGAACCGACGCCGATGGAATTTGCATGAATGAATTTTATAATTTAAAGTTGAGAAAAAGATACCGATTCTGATAAAAAAGGGAGAACAAAAGAAAAAAAAGTCCATTGCAAATATGTCAAAACTCTGAAAAGCAATATTTTTTTTCAGTATGTTAGACATGTATGACACACACACACACACACACACACAACACGTGTGTGTGTGTGTATATATATATATATAATATATATCTATATATATATATATATATTATATACATATATATATATATAATATATATATGCCTAATTTCAAATTCGTTTAAAACAAACTGTGTGAAAACAGTATTTACATTTACTGTTCAAAAACATACACAAAACCAGTTAATAAAGATTGACCGAAATCCCGAAGGAAAGTTACAGAACAATTCGTTTGTGCATAACAACAGAAATACTTTCCCTGAAGTAACAGCATGCATAAAGATATATCAAACGTTTTCCTTCCCCTTCACAAATCATCTAAATAAACATTCGTTACTGATTTCTTGATTGGTACTCAGCTGATGTTTGCTTTCTGAGTTGTTTGCATAAATGGAAAAATAAAGTGTTCTAAGAAAACGGTTTCGATTTCGTTTTCTGAAATTTTTTTAAACATTTTCAGTTAACATTTTTTGTTTCTTTCACATCAGTGGCTATAATCCACTGTATATGTTTGCGCATGGTCATTATTTACTATGTTTGGAAACAACCATGCTTGAAAGATAACATCATGTCATTATCATAAAATGGGGTAGTTGTATGGGCGCAAGACTGTCAAGTAGGGGCATGGGGAGGGGCAAGTGGTGGGGAGGGATGAGGGGTGGCAGTGGCACCGAGGGATGACGCTTGCAGCGGGGAGGGGTGAGGAGTGGTACTAAAAATGGAAATTTTAATCCATTTTAATCCATTTAATTTCTCAAAGGAGCCATTAGTGCTTTTGAATCTTTTTTTCAACCACTAAGAGAAAGACAGGGAAATATAAAATTATATTTACTAAGCTTTTACATTAAAAAGTTTTATATATATATATATATATATATATATATATATATATACACACACACATATATATATATATATATATATATATATATACACACACACACACACATATATATATATATATATATATATATATATATATATATAGGTGCTACTGTAGTATGCGGTCTACCTACGATTGGTTAGGTTTAATCATGATATTTTCGTTAAAACTAACGAAAATATCATGACTAAACCTAACCAATCGTCAAGGGCGATTGACAATGGGATGTAAACAAACAATTAGTAAACAAGATAAGAAGCTATAATTAAAAGGTAGACCGCCGAATCGTAGGTAGACCGCATACTACAGTAGCACCTATATAGGGATATATATATATAATATATATATACACCACCTAATATGGAAAAAAAAGGCCACTTTTTTAAATGTATATTTTAAACAATTATAAGGATGTTTTGAAGCAAAACAGACGTACTAACGGCTCGAAAAAGCGCGAAATCGAGGCTATAGGCCAAGAATAGGTTAGTCCCAAACTTCAGTACCTGCTAAACCAGGGGCAAGGCCATATTTCTGATTTAACGTGCGAAATAATGTCGAAGTATTCGCGTGAAGACGAGTTATTAATAACAAATTGTTGGTTAGAAAAAGGTTGGGGAGCATGAAAACTAGTTTCCAAATAAACCATGGACTAGAGTTGGTTTGAATTATATCATAGACAAAATAAAGGAAACTGATGATGTAGAGCGGAGAAAGGGTAGTGAGAGGCCTAGAACGGCTCGAACACAAGCAAATATCGCTCTTGTAGGGACAAGAATATTGAATTAAAAGAACCTGGGACGCATTTAACGCCAAATGAAATAGCCATGGAAATAGGAAGATCTGACAGAAGTGCTCGGCGAATAGCAAAATTTGACCTAAACTTGAAGGCATACAAACGAGTTTCAGTACAAGCTTTAACTGACATTTATAAACAAAATCGCTTGCTATGTTGCCAACAATTATTCGTTAGATTTTCATCGCGCACAGTTCGTACGATATGATTTAGTGATGAGAAAATATTTACAGTTAGTAAACCAATTAATAAACAGAATGATCGTGTATATGCCGCTGTCACAAGGAAACGTGATATAACACCTGAAAGGTTGTTAAGAGAAGCACAAAGATTTTCTCCTAGTGTAATGGTCGGTGCAGCATTTTCAAAACTCGGAAAGACAAGGATAGTTTTTGTAGAACCAGGAATACGAATGGATTCGGAATATTTCTGTAATCATGTTCTTGTTTCATATTTTGAAGATATTAGACAAATATGCGGTGATAACTTCGTTTTCCAGCAAGATGGTCAGGGCCGGCGCTAGCAAATGTGAGGCCCAATTCGAATTTTTTAAAGTGGGGCCCTAAGGTTAAAGTTACCTACCCATAGTGGGTGCATGCTTACTGAAAGAAAAGAACAATGATTCAACAACAAATATCATTTATTTTGGGTGTGATCACAAGGAAACCTTTCTGGCTTTCATAGTGGCAAATTCGGCAATGAGGTCTGTACAGTATAGTTACAGTTTCTCGCAATGTCGTTTTCAATGGAGAGGATCGCCAGATTACTGAGTCGATCCTGCAGCATCGTCGACCGTAAATACGTTTTTATTAATTCCAACTTTGAGAAACTTCTTTCCCCAGATGCAACAGTAACTGGAATAGTCAGTAGTATTCGCAATGTAGTCGTGAAATTCGGGAAATCCACAGAACGATTGTTCAAAGTAATGAAGCCCAATATCTTCAGTGGATCACTTTGTATATCTTCTGGAAGAATTGGTTTCAAGGCTTTCATTTCCTCAGCAAGCATGAATCCATCAATGTCTTGGACATCTTTGTGAACATGTACATGAAGCCAAACTTTGAGTGATGTTCTCTCAGTTGTTCGAATCGTCGTTCCAGGGAGGATATGGCAGTGTCTAAAATTGCGTTAACGACAGAAATTTTAAATTTTTCTTCAGCATCTTCAATTGGCTGGTCTTGACCTTCATAGGAAAACATCTTTCGTCTGACCTGTGTTGTCTTGAATTCTGGTTCGATTTCAAGCTGCTCTGCAATCTCTTTGGCATCTGTTACAGCACTTTGAAATCCACTCTCCCGATATTCTTTCATCCACTTACATGTTCTTTCCAAACTCTCGATGGCACTTGCCAGATGCTTTGAATCACTCTGAAGATCTTTACTCACGTAGTTGACTTGAAAGAGGAGGTCATACCAGAATATGACAGCAACCTTACAAACCTCACAACCTTACAAAGGTTTCGCGCGATGATTTCTCATTTCACGAAGGTCAAGCTTGTCGCCCCTCCTCTCGAGTTGGCCTGGTGAAGTAGTGAGTTGGATTCTTGCGCTCTCCACCTCACATAGCCGGGTACGCCCGGCTCATCAGGGATTGTTCTGAGCCAGGCTTCTAGTCTTCTTTTGAAGATTTCCACTGCAACTCCCTTCGTGTTTCTTATGTCTTTGGGCAATTGATTAAATAGTTTTGGTCCTCTCACTACAAAACTATTTCCTTTCAGGGTTAAGGATGTTCCCTGTCTCGCCTTCAATTTGGGAATACGACACAGTCTACCGTTTCTACTTTCCACCGTTGTTTGGGGAGTTATAGGGTTCAGAGTAAGATTAGGGACTAGTTTCTCCATTATTTTCCAAGTGTAAGTAATGGTGTATCTCTCCCTTCTCCTTTCCAGTGAATATAGGTCTAGTTCGCGTGACCTTTCCCAGTAATTTAGTTCTTTGCACCCATTCATCTTGGCTGTGAAGCTTCTCTGGATCCCTTCCAGCTGTCTAATGTCTTCTTTTTTATATGGAGATGTTAAGACCGAGCAGTATTCCAATTTGGGTATTATCAGGGTTTTCAGTAGAGGAATCATTACATTCCTATCCCTTCGTTTAAAGGTTCTCAATATCTGACCCGTTATTCTCTTTGCTCTGTTTACTGCTATCTTATTTTGTGTTTCAAATTTCGCATCATCTGTCATTACAACCCCTAAATCTTTTGCTCTGGAATTTCTCTGAATCTCCTGTCCATTTGGGTTATAATATTCCATGGATTTTAGGTCTTCTCTTTTTCCGTACCGTAATAGCTGAAATTTCTCAGTGTTAAACTTCATACTGTTGTCTTCCGTCCACTTGTAGATTCTGTTTATGTCGGTTTGTAGAGATCTTATGTCTTCTGGGTTTCTTATTTTTCTACTGATCTTTGTGTCATCCGCAAAGGATGTTACTGTGCTGTCTCTGGTAACGTCCTCATCTATAAATTATCAGTTAGCATGATTATGAAGAGTAGTGGAGCTAATACTGTTCCTTGTGGTACTGAGCTGAAGACCTCTGATTCTGATGAAGATACTCCTTGTACTGTAACGACTTGCCTCGCTCACTAAGGAAATTATATATCCATTTCCCTACTTTTCCTGTTATTCCCATATATTTCAGTTTATGTATTATGATTCCGTGGTCACACTTGTCGAACGCTTTAGCAAAGTCTGTGTATAGTACATCATAGTTTTCATTACTTTCAAGTGAATCAATAATGTTGTTGTAGTGTTCCATTAGTTGTGATAAGCATGATCTGCATGATTTGAACATTTATAAGGTGTATCTCATAAAATTTAGCAATAAATACATCAGATTAATACTCTCGTTTATTTTTTTCCGTACACCTTAAAATGTCCGTAGCTCCGCAACGGTTGGAAATAGCACCGATATTGTATTAACCTTTTTACTCGATATCACCCCCCAAATCAACCCACAAAGCATGGCAGACCGGTTGTGAAACGCACTGCATATACCTCTTTAACCTCGTTGATGTTCCGTGTGTTGGTCTCTCTTCGCACGAAAGTCAAGCTGGTGGCCCTGCCTCTAAGCCTGGCTTGGTGGAGGAGGATTTGCATTTCTTGCGCTCTCTATATATATATATAGAAAGAGAGAGAGAGAGAGAGAGTAGAGTTTTGAGAGATTTAAGTTTAGTATGCTAATTTGAAGAGAAATTTGCGTCTGAGGAAAGGGAAATGAATCTTTGACAGATAATTATTAAACATTTCTAATATATTTAGAGTATTATTGACTAACACCTTTGGGTATCGAACCCTCTACCTCAGATATATATATATATATATATATATATATGTGTGTATATATATATATATATATATGTTTTCTACTGATGATTATTCTAAACATTATGACAATATTTTTTACAACAAAAAGCCAGCATGTCTTCAGGACCTTAAAGACTACATTTGTGAAGAATTCCAGCTCTTAAACAATGATAACGAACTACGTAAAGCAATTTGCCGTCAACCGTTGACAGATACAAGATGTGCATCGAACAACATGGACAACATTTTGAACAGTTATTGTAACCAGAACTATTCTCATGTTTTGTAAATGTCTCAGAAATTTTTTTCTTTATTTTCTTATGTTTTGTAAATATATTTATGAAACATGTTTTTTCTTTGTAGTAAACTCACCCTAGGAGACCATTTTCTTCGGTAAACTGACTTTTGGGACACCCGGTGTATATATATATATATATATATATATATATATATATATCATAACAAGGATTCTCAAAAGACAGTATTTTCTGTATACACAAAATCATGCTATTAAACAAAATGGGTCGAAGGTGACGGGAGTTCCCACCACTGTCTTCGGGTTGTTCGTCTCCAGGCTCAACATGTCAGTATCGTCACTGTTTGATAACTACTGGTAGCTCCATAGGTTTCTTATAGTCTTCATACTCTTGAAGACATTTCTGAAGAGCTTCTTGGTATAAAAAAATTTCTCAGATGTAATTGTTTATTTAATATGATATATTCAACAATTCGCTCTCCATTTTTTTTAAGTCCGTTTTTACTGTGGTCTAGAGATGTTTCATCCTTCTTTGTATTTTGTAGTGATGAGTACCCCTCGTGAGGTAGCACTACAACCTTCTTCATTATACAAAAGTAGATAATAAAGGGGCTTAAACTGAAAATAGGATAGGTTGAAATGATCCACCTGTTTGTACAAGATCGTTTTTCTTTGACAAAGCTTATCTTTTACGAGCGAGTGTTCGTATTATTTTCTTGTAACGACGTAAATGACCCTTCTGCGACGCAGTCATTGGGACGTTGCATTTTATAACAATGAGAGGGAATTCGCAGATACATCTTAAAAAGTCAGAGTCAACCTTGTTTATAAACAGCCGCTGAAGAGTAGTAGGTAACCGAGGGAACGTTTTTATGAACTCGAGATATTTCTTTACACGTTTTGTCATTATGGTATACATATATATTTTTTCAACCTCGTTGTGAAATATGTCTGTTCTTGGAAGAACCCAAAATTTGTTACGCGGGTGAGTCAGCAAATACCCATATCACCGACTCGTTGCTTCTTTATAAACTTTAAAAAAGCCTTACGCTGTTCCGGAAACATTTGACGTGATAATACACCTATTTGTGATACATCCCTACGTTGAGCGAATAAGACAAGATACTGCGTGTTTAAAGAACCGTCCTGCATGAACTTTTTAAATACTGTACGTTTTGATTGATGAAGAACACGCTAAGTTAAGATGGTGGGAAAATACTGTAAACGTCTCGACAATTGTTTTATTAATTTCTAGCACAAGATCATCAATCACAATCACCGTATATTTATTACTCTTTAATGAACCAACATCATAAATCCCTTTATGGAATAAGACAACATCTTTGTAAGTGTCAAAAATAGGCTGGTAGGCTGAACAACATCATGTAACAGTGTGTACAGGTTTTGAGAACAATGCATCTTTATTTTTAATAATTTTAAGCATGAATACAGTTTTACCACATCATGTGGGACCACGTATAGTACATGTTGAACTTGTGAACCTGAATTTTTCTAGAGATTCCATCTTTTGCGTGACACGCTCTTTCTGTAAGTGATGCTTTTACCAAATATTAGGATTTTTTAAAAGACTTTCCTTATATTCACCTAATTTTCCCTTATTCTTTTTTAACAGAATAATGAATGGGACCTCCAACCGGTAAGAACCTGTAGAACTTGATGAGGTTTCAGAAAGAATTTGAGAGGTTTCACCGGAACCTTCATCTTCCCTGGCTGATGATGGGAGGGATCGTGGGACCAGTCTGGAACCCTCCGTCTCGGATGTAGGAAGACGAACTGAAGAACCCAACCAGGTTTCTTCTACCTCCGCAGGAGTTAAGTGGCCGTTGGAGGATTCCAAAAAGTTTTCCACATCAGGTATGCCATCTACATGCTCAGTACTCGAGTCAACAGGTGAGCACAAAATGTCGCCACTAACACCAACCACTTCGTCACACACACATTTCAGAAAACTAAAACGGTTCTACATCACCACAACCTTCCACATCCTCCATATCTCAGGAAGGACCTTCTTCTGCCCCATCTACATCCCACACAAAGGCATCAACAACAACTCGCCCTTCAGATGGGGGTGTATCACTCAAACTTTTATGCAATGTGAGTAACACCCCTGTACTGCTTAGGAACAGGCACGGCGTTAGAATTGATCCATGGATCGCTTATACTCATGGCTCCGAACAAGGATTTCGTAATGTATGATAGTTTGTCGCATCGTCGCATACGTCCTTCAACGCAATGAGGGTTGGGAGGCCAGGGTGAGGTTAGCACTTGGTTTTGAGCCTAATGATGAGGATGGCGATCTGTTTTCGATAGTTACCAAATGACAAGAATGTAAGCGCATATGTGGGGTATGCATAGATGCTATAAAATTTCATATAAAATAACGAGGACAAGAAACCTGATAAAAGAACAAGGACCAGATTCATGGAATATTACACCATGCTATTTTCAAACGAAGAAGATACAAAAAGAACTTTAAAATTTACTAAACTCATTTTTTGAATTATTCATTTAAGGAATTTAATACATTATAACATTAAACTTTGTAGTTAGCAGTTAACATAGGTTGAATATAAGTTGAATTTAAATATGTATTCTATAATAATAAATATAAGTTATAAATGCAGATGTCCTAAACCGGAAACGTGTTATTGGACGTTTTCCAGTTTATGTACCGTTTTCTACAATGTTGGCTTTTATGCAACTTTCTAGTGTTTCTTTGCTTCTGTTAGGCACAGCATAGAGTAAAACAGAAGGTTAGGTTAGGTTAGGTTAGGTTAGGTTATCAAGAACTTACCTCTCTTAAAAAGTTGTTATAATCGACGGCGGTTGTATGACCAATCAAAAATAAATTATATGAAAAACGGTACACAAACTGGAAAAGGTCCCGTGTTATTATTTCTCTTTAAGAAATAAAGTTACACTGAAGTTGTTTACGAAGTTTAATTAGAAGTTGATTTATACGAAGTTATTTGGGAGCAAGTGTAGTTTACGTCCCCCTGACGAATAAGGGGACACAAACTACACTAGGTCAAAGTTGGGGAACGTAAACTACACTAGGATCTTTTGGAGACATGTTTTAAATGAATCCATCAAATAAAACGTTAAAACTAACGAAAATATTACGACTTAACTTAACCAATCGTCAATATATATATATATATATATATATATATATATATATATATATATATATATATATGTGTGTATATATATATATATATATATATCAGGGATGGGAAACCGAATTGAAATCGAAATCGATAAACCGAGAAAACCGATATTTTTTCTTGAAGCGAAATCGAAAAAAACCGAAACTGATATTTTTGGAAAAACCGAAATCGAAATTTAGACCGAAACCGAAAAGAATAAAAAAACTTGAATCGGAATCGAAATCGATAAAAAATATCAGTTCAAACCGAAATTAAGAAATAAAATTTAATATTCAAACTGCTTTCTATTAAAGGAGAGTTGACCAACTTCCGAGGATTAAAGCCAGGGCTACTTTTATGATACCTGACTCCTCAAATAGGGTAACATAAAGGCGTGAAATTTTAAGATGTATTAGCTTCCTTACATTCCATCCAGTTTTGTTTATTTATCCCTGATTTTTTTTATATATATATAAATAGAAACAGGGTGCTTTGACTGCGTTGATCTGATAAATATATTCTCCTCCCTCAAAGGAGGGCGGTTTTAGGCGGGTCCCTAAGTTGTAGAAATAATATGAAAAAGTTTACTGAAAAAAAATGAAGACAACTTCAAGATATAGTACTGATTAAATGTAAATAATCATCCAATAGCACAACTTTTTTATTTGGAATAAGTGTGCAGAAATAATAGATAAAAGCTCATATTATATGTAAATAATGAACATATTATATTGAAATCTGAAAAACTGAAATCGAAATCGAAACTCGAATCGAAATCGATATGAAAAACCGAAATCGAAAAAAAACTGAATCGAAAAAAATAAAAAAAACCGAAATCGAAACCGAAATCGATATGAAAAACCGAAATCGAAAAAAAAAACTGAATCGAAAAGAAATGAAAAAAAAACGAAATCGAAACCGAAATCGATATTTCTCAAAACTATGAACTGAAATCGAAACTCGAATCGAAATTCATTTCGGTTTCCCATCCCTGATATATATATATATATATATATATATATATATATATATATATATATATTATATATATATAGGGTGAACCAAATGTAGGTGGACAGTAAATGATAACGTTTATTTTGAGAATACATATTTAATTTTTTTGTATACTATAATACAAAATAAATTTAAATAAATTTAGTTATAATATTTAATATAATATAACACAAACACCATAGTTATAATGAACACCATAGTTATAATATAATATAACACAAACCGTATTCAACCTACTGTCCACCTACTTTTGGTTCACCGGTATATAACGGGTGCGGCAAAAATAACGCCCTTTTTAGTTTATTCTCTTTTATTGAAGGAAATAAATCAATTACAGCATTTTAATAGAAATAATAAGGTTTTTAAGAAAAATACAGCATTTTAAGAAAAATAAATAAGTACTTTCTCAGTAAAAACTAAAAGAAACAAAATGATACAATATAAAACTAAAAAATTATACTGTATAAAACTATAAAGATACAATTATTAAAAGGGCGTTACTTTTGCCGCACTCGGGTTATATAATTTTAACGTTTTATAAGCGGACAAAGTTGGGGAACGCAAACTACAGTAGGATAATGTAGAAGAACGTAAACTACACTAGGCACCACAGGGGGACGTAAACTACCCTTGCTCCGTTATATTTCTATTAAGAAAAATTTCTTTCTTCTTCACGACATTATCAGAAAATTCATCCGGTACCAACTTTAATTAAATTTAAATGTTCTTCTGTAAACTATACAAACGTATAAAATATACGTTGTATACCCTTTAATACACATATACACTTGTATATTTAATTAACACCTCATTTAATTATATGAAACTATACATATTTAAATATATATATGTACTGTATATTGTATACACAACACACACACACATCACACACACACACACACACACACACATATATATATATATATATATGAAATGAAAATGAAAATATAAAAGAAAATGAAAAGGTTTATTGAGAGAATATAGTCCATATGACAAATATTATTAATACAATGACAGTTCACACACTAAGGATAGAAATATATACAATTGATTAGAAATAATACAGTAATGTTAAAGTTAAGTGGAGCTACAGACGTACGTTTTCGTACCAAGAATTCCATAGCTTAGAGATAAACGACAGGACTCATGGATAGCTTAGATAATCGGGTTGGTTGATTTTTTATTTTTTGCATCAGACTATATTGAGCACGTCTTGTTACCTTCGGGAAGCTCGGGACATTGCGGGTAGCAAACATTTGCGAAGCTGAGCATCTCGGAGGTAATTTATGTAAGAGTCTAAAAGACCTGTTGTACAGCAAATTTAGGGTTCTGCCAGAACCTTTTTTTATAGTTCACCCGGAGTTGCTGTCCGTAAATATTACTGCAGAAAGTACGAAAAAGAGTGTCTTTAGCTTCACTTATACAGAACCGAAAGTTCCTTATAGTCATATTCGCTTTAGCACAGAGGCTTCAAGATTGTTTTCTTATATCCGAATCATCACTCAATGAGCTGGTAATAGTTTGACCCAAATACTTAAACTCTTGTACTTCCTCAATTACTTCACCTTTCATTTTAAACCTAATATCAGCTGGCTGCTTTACTTACAGCTTTTCGGATGAAATTGCATAACCTTAGTTTTTGTAACATTAAAAAGAATATCATGTTCCTGCGAATACACTTCGCAGACTTCCAGACCTTTAACAGAGGGACTTATTAACACCATATCATCGGCATAAACTAAGTTATTTATCCTTGTATTATTTATACAACATCCCACTGTTGCCTCATTAAGTGAAGCAATTAAACCTTCAATATACACATTGAACAGCATAGGAGAGCAAGGAGCCTTGTCTTACCCCGCAAGATGAGCCAAAACATTCGGATAGTACATTGCACCACCTAACGGTAAAAGATTGGTGGGAATACTAAAATTTCAATGCATTTAATATGTACATGGAATCCTTCCTGTCTTCTAGTTTTTTAAATAAAATATTGTGGTTCACTCTATTATATGCCTTACTTATATCTAGGAAACAGCTATAAATAGTTGAATTACTGTCAATGTATTTAGATATTGTTTCTTTAAGTACGTAGATACACAGGTCATTTGAGTGGGACCTTTTAAAACCAAACTGATTAGATGTCTATAGGTAATCATTTAATCGGAGTAACAAGAGTTTTTCTACTAGTTTCGAGAAGCAGGAAGCGACAGCAATAGGCCTGTAATTATTGCTGGACAGAATGTCTCCATACTTATTTTTGACCAGGGGCAAGATATATACCCGCAGTATAATTAATGTAAAGAACGACGCTTGTTTAGAAGAGTGTCCGCACAAGAAGAGGAGAGAAAACGAACAATGAAAGACAAGCGTCGTTCTTTACATTAATTATACTGTGTGTCGTTTGCAGTTAAACTGTGGATATATAGACTGGGCAAAAAAAAGGGAGACCTCGAACTTTGGCTGTAAAATCCAAAGTTATGGTCAGATTTCAATATTTTTTTCACACCCCACAATTAAGTAAATTTTCTATACGATGAGCGGATTTCAAAGAAAACTAATGAAAATTACGGATTTATTGAACATTTCTTTATGCCATTGTAAATTCTCCATTTACAGTGACATAAAGAAATATCTACACTACTACTACTACTACTACTACTACAACATTGTCGGGTCGGCAAAAAAAAAAGGGAGACCTTTTAAATCCTTCATATCTCGGCAAATACGGTACATAGAACGATAAATTTAGTATGTTAGTACTAGGTAATTTTATGGTTTGTATGCCATTCTTGGCCTATAGCCTCGATTTCGTGCTTTTTCGAGCGTTAGTACGTCTGTTTTGCTTAAAAAAAAAATGGCCTAATTTTTTTTGCCATATCCGGTATATCCCTCTGTAGGGCTTCCACCTCTTCTATATTTCCGATTTTCCTACTGATCTTTGTATCGTCAGCAAAGGATGTTACTATACTGTTGTCATCTACTTCAATGTCTTTGTCTGTCAGTATGCTAATGAATAAGAGTGGGGCTAATAATGTTCCCTGTGGAACTGAGCTGCGTACTTCCGATTCTGATAATAATATACCTTCGATTTTTAAGGCTTGCTGTTGTTTCCCGAGGAAATTGTATATTCATTTACCCACTTTGTCTCTTACTCGCATGTATTTAATTTTATTTGCTATTATGTCATGATCACAGTTATCGAATACTTCAGCAAAATCCGTGTATATTAAATCGTAGTTACCATTGCTCTCAAGTGCGGCTACGACATTATTATAGTGCTCGATTAGTCGTGATAGGCACGAGCTTCCTCATCGGAATCCGTGCTGGTTGTCACTGAATCTTTCCTGTGTCTCCAAAAACTCATATTTTTCTCCTTGACTATTCTTTAAAATATTTGGTGAGATGTGATGTCACTGACACCGGTCTGTAGTTCTTTGCTTGAGACCCATCCCCCACCCCTTTATATATAAGAACACTGTTCGCTCTTTTTAGTATGCTCGGTATTTACCCTGTGTTCAGGGATCCTCTACATATCCACTAAAGGGCCTGTAGCTATTTCGTTCTCAAAGTTTTTAATCAACAAAGCATTCCATTTGTCCAGGCCTGCAGCTGAATATGATTTTATTTGTCCTATAGCTTTCGTTCTATCTTCTGTGGTAAGTCAGTTATACATTATACATTTAATTCCTCTTGAAAAAACGTATTTCTGTTAGGTACTGATTTGTCTCTATTTCGGGTATGAACGCTGATTCATACTGAGCTCTTAACTTCTCAGATATTTCGTTTAGATCATCAGTTTGCTCATTATTTTCTTTCTTTAAGGGTGCGATAGTGGTCCACGTTTTGGTTTTTCTTTTCGCGAAGCTATAGAAGTATTTTGGGTTATCTTTTATTGTTTTCATCGCATCTTCCTTTTCTCTCTCCGAATGGCCCTTAGGGCTTGTATTTCCCTGGTTATACTTTCCAATTTTCTTGTTTTTGGTGTTGCTATCTGTGCAATTAATTAACTTCGTGGCTAAGCTCCTTCTCTTGCAAAATAGTGTTCGTTTTTTTCCGAGGATATTAGCATTTCTTCAGTTGCTTTATCCTCTAAGACTGTTTTCCACTCTATTTGTACCATATGGGATGTGATTTCTTCCCAATTTATACTCTTAGAGTTTAGATTAAAAATCTCAAATTTGCTTTTTTCTTCAGTAAGATTATTTTCTTTTAGTTCTGTCACCATATTAGTGGATACCTCGATAATGTTGTAGTCAGATATTTTTATATCATTGATTAAGTTAGTGTTATTGGTGAACACTAGATCCAAGCATTTATTATTTCTGATGTTAGCTGTTATCTTCTCTGTTAACATAAGTTACTTTATATATATATACATATATATATATATGTGTGGGTGTGTGTGTGTGTTGTGTGTGTTAGATTAGATTTGTTTAGATTAGGTTATAACTTTCGATACCATAATTTCAACATTTAAAATTATAAAGAAAACAGCGGAATTCTTTACAAGGTGCTACTTATAGCGTGATTCCTACCTCGATTCGGCGGTCTACCTTTTAATTATAGCTTCTTACCTTGTTTACTAATTGCTTGTTTACATTCCAATGTCCATCGCCCTTGACGATTGGTTAGGTTTAGTCATGATATTTTCGTTAGTTTTAACGAAAATATCGTGACTAAACCTAATCAATCGTAGGTAGACCACATACTATAGTAGCACCGAAACTATTTTTTAAATAAATAAAATTGAATAATAAATAGCATTTTATATTTATTATATTTTCATTTATACCTTGGATAGGAATCACACTCTACAGTACTGTAGTTTCGAACCAAAACGGGTAGGAATCACCCTATAGTATCGAAGTCACCGGTAGGAATCACGCTATAGTAGCACCCTTTAAAATTTTAAGGAATTTAACTTTATATTAAGAGGGAATATGTTTCATTAATTACAATAAAAAAAAGGTGCTCTTCCAATACGTGCTCTACCATAAAATTTACATTCCAATATGTGCTAACTAACGAAAATATCACGACCTAACCTAACCAATCGTCAAGGGCGTACAATTGACCTAATGATTGGTTAGGTTAGGTCGTGATATTTTCGTTAGTTAGCACATATTGGAATGTACATTTTACGGTAGAGCACGTATTGGAAGAGCACCAAAAAAAATTATCATTGAAACTAAAGATACTTTGCTGCTGATAAAAAGTGAATTTTTAAAGTAAATATTTTTTTAAATTATTTTAGTTTCCTAGAAAAGAACTGTCGGATTTCAACTCATGTGAAACTACGGTCATTTTTATTTCAGAGGAGTTTAATTAAACATTATATTGAACTTTAAATTCAGGCAGTAATTTAACTATTAAAACAATGATCTAAAATTTTCCTCAAATTCTTTGATTTTTTAAGATTGTATGCTGGAGTTGAAACAATTTTTTTATTTCTTAAATTTTTCCAAACAAATTGTGAACGTTTCACAACTATTCTATATGTTGTACAAAAGAAAAGGCTGTATATGTTACGTTATATAAAGTCTAGGCTAGTTTAATCCCTAACAAAAGTTATTTATAAATTTCACTTATATTTTACTAAATACATTAATTGAGGGTGGGGGGGCTTAATTTTTTACAGAGAAAATAGATAAGACCACCTTTTAAAAATGTTTTCTGTGAACGTATTTCATTCACTGAGAAATCTACAAGAAAATAACAGTAACGTTGCAATTTTTCACTTGAAAAATAAATAATTAACGAAGGGAGCAACTGAGTAGAGGTTTTTATTTTTTATATAATCAAAACTGAAATACTGAACACAGTTTTGTGAAACTTGGCAAACGAAGAAAACAGGCGTTCTTTAATATACGGTAAGGATTTTGAAACTATAGGCCCCAGTCCTCCGACATAATTCGGTATTGAACACAAAGAACTTTTAGACAAATATTCTTTTGATTAATGCGAGTGGGGAATTCCAACCCCCGAAACTGAAGTGTATGTTATATGATAGAGATTTTAATGGTCTTCAATTTGGTATATAATAAAGTTTGCCTCGACGAGAGAATTTTATTGTAAATTTGAAATTATAACTTGAGAAACTGTTATATTTAGGTTCATACAAACTTTGTTCTTTAATTAATTATTAATATAACAATACCTATTGGAGCTTTAGAAATGAAATGTAAACCATATAGAAGAGTTTACTGTCTAGAAAATGATATAAAACGTAAACTTCTATGTTGAATATTTCATATTTTATACGAATTTAAAGTTTCTTTACTATTAACCATTTAGAAATTAAAAATTATAATTTTGAACTAATTCTATCTTATAGTAAACTTTCACACCATTCTAATGATATATAAATAGAAACTATGACTATTATAATTAATAATATACGAGTGTTTCAACACAGCGTAATTTCTGAAAA
This sequence comes from Bathynomus jamesi, assembly GCA_023014485.1. Classification (NCBI taxonomy): domain Eukaryota; kingdom Metazoa; phylum Arthropoda; class Malacostraca; order Isopoda; family Cirolanidae; genus Bathynomus; species Bathynomus jamesi. The sequence continues at coordinate 624,805 of JAJOZX010000646.1, read as the reverse complement.
GGTGTTGATCATTAAATCCTCGAATAAAATCTAAGAAAGATATAAACTTGAAAATTTTTACCATTTATGCGGCTCAAAATTATCTACATATCAGTATAAAAATAAACTGCCTATATTAAAAAATCATTAATTTGTGACCACTTTTCTTTTCTTTTTCATATTTGACCCTTTTTACAATAATATTTTAAATTTAAATTACTGTATCTGATACAACTGGTGGGTTTATAAATAAATGTTTTTAATTTTAAGCACGATCATATTTTAGGGTCCTGTAAGACCTTTCGAATGGTACCCCTCCTGTCTATATAGTTAAAACAGATATTTGTCAAAAAACAATAGTTAGAGAAAATAGGCAATATGTGGGGTCCCATTAAAAAAGAAATGCGTCATAAAATGCGCAAGCCAAAATATACCATATAAATTTTCGGAAAGTAGAGGAGCATATGTAAAATCTGTTCTTAAAACATTTTAAGATTTTCTCTTCTGCGATCTTTGGTAACGTTTTTCACATTTTGATGGGATGCTCTGAGTAGGTATATTAAGGAATTTTTCCGAAATGATAATCATTCAGAAGAACATTCTGCCGAGTTTCATCATCATAGGTTGAAAAGCCATGATTTTAGAAATTATCACTAATACCGATAATACTTTTAGTAATAGCAATTTTTTAATATAAAAATATTAGCTTATGTTTAGAGGAGAGTATTTTCACTTCTATCACTTTTGCTGGTACGCGCATTATTTCTGGAGTTGATACGCTGACCTATGGTAAAAAATAGCGGAAATAAGCCCGTTAGGTCATATTCCATAACTATAATAATAAATTGACAGATCGCAGAAATTCTCAAAATTACATTGAGGATAAGTTTCTAACAAAATCTTAAATGCTTTGTTTAGTTTATGAGTGTGTGGTCGTCCCAAATATGGAAGTATGACAAACACTTTCATCTTTGTTAAACGTCCGGAATTAAAGTTTTGGGTTGAAAATTGTTCTGCAAGAAAGCATGAAAATATCGGTGAAAAATACTGTATCTTGAGAGAAAGAATTTACTTTAAAGAATGACCTCAGATATTGCATTTCATTATGGAAAGAGGGACAAGAAGAGTAGATGGGTTTTGCATGTCAAACTCGCCAATTTGAACTTTAAAGGTGCAAAACTAAAGAAATTAGTGCCCAACAAAGTAGTCGTTTTCTTCCTGAATACAGAAGTTCGGAAACAATTGTCGTTACGGAAAACTGTGACATCCAAAAAAATTAACTTATTATCATTTTCATTTTCTATAGTAGATATAATATTGGGATGATGACAATTAATATGATGGAGGAAGATCGGAGCATGCGTTTTGTCTCTAAAACGTAAAAAACAGTCATCGACATACCGGTTAGTAGTATACCCGCAAAATGTATGAGTGCAAGTTGCAATTGCAATATTACGTAATGAGTGCCAACCCACACCCCCTTTGTTTCAAGGCACCCCCACCCCCTTTGTCGCAAGAATGCCACCCCCACCCCCCTTTGTCGCAAGAGTGCCACCCCTACCCCCTTTGTTGCCAACCCCACCCCCTTCTTGGGGGGTTGGGGTTGCAAAGCCTCTTTGGGGGAGAAGGTGGGAGTGCCTCACCCCACAAAGGGACATACCTAACCTAAGAGGCCTCTTTGGGGAAGAAGGGGACGCCTCACCCCCTAAAATGGGCAGAAAGAGACAGCAAGAGAGGAAGAGGAAGGGTGTTCGTCCAACGCCTGTCGGACGCATATGGTGCTCTTCAGCCACCCGCCGCCCTCTTATAGGGTCCCAAACAGCCAGTTGGCTGAGTTGCCAGATAGCGCTATGTATTTAACTAATCCTTATATTCATCAGCCAGTTGGCTGAGTTGCCAGTTTGCGCTATGTATTTATTTAACGTATATATTTCAGCCAGTTGGCTGAGTTGCCAGATAGCAATAATCATTTAATTAAAGCATATATTAATCACAGCAGGCGCCACAGCCAGTTGTCTGCTGAGTTGCCAGATAAGACCATGTGTTTAATTAATTCATATATTATTCAGCCATTCGGCTGCTGAGTTGCCAGATAACGCCATGTATTATATTTAAAGCATATATTCCAGTTGGTTTTGAAGCCTGATTTGACAAATAGCAATTAATTAATTATTCTGTTTTAGAAACAAATGGCACAAACGTATTCAAGGAAAAAATAAAACACCATTACAACGTTCTGTTTATTTTAGCAGAGTTAATGCATATACAATGGGCCATATATATGATCAAATAATAGAACGGAAAATACATAATCATACAAAGCATAGTATTAACAAAATATTAGAAAAATATATATTTATTTTAATTATATATATAATCATACAAAACATAGTATTAACAAAATATTAGAAAAATATATATTTATATTAATTATATACAATCACACAAAACAGTATTAACAAAATATAAAAATATATAGTTATATTATCAAAAGTTATATCAAATATTAGTACAGGAAAAATATAGTTATATTATCACATATTAGTACAGGAAAATATATACAAAACGTATAATCATATTTTTACAGGAAAAAAAAAAATATATATTGTCTTTACGTTCTACGGTGCAAAACGCTAAATTCGCATATGACAGAGTCTATATCCACATCGCCATTACTTTGTACGATGTGGTAAAACCGTCCAAGCATCACTTCACCGTTTAACTGATACGGCAGTTTATACTCGATATAAATGGCTTTCATATCGTTCAATACTATTTTTGTACCCACTTTACACTCGGCAGGCAAGTTTTCTCTAAGCGCAGCTAGAACACATTCAAAAGCACGCACAAAAACGCCATCGTGGGCCGATACATTGAATACAAGTTTATAATCATGCCTTTCCAATCGGGGGCTTTTTCTCAACGTCCCGAACTTTCCAATCGTGAACTCTTCTTCACTCGACATAGCGGCAATTGAAATTTTCTTCCAAATCGTAACGACACCTATCCACTATATAGAGGTACAGTTCTTCAGGGTGAACAGTGTATGCAAGCTCAGCTCTGTACCTCTCAAGTGCTTTGTAGCAAAGCTCAGGATATTTCGAAGAATCTAAACCTTTTAAATATGCATCCAGATCTAGACCGTTCTCCCCCTGTTCATTCCTACATTCAACAAATCCGTCAAGCAGAGCGGTGTAAGCGTATTCAAGTACCGTGTCAAAATAAACCATGTCTGTAACACGTGCATCTAATATAGGCTTCAGCTTACGGAATCCGACGATCTCAAACATTCTGTCGAGGATGAAACGGTTTCGTGTAGGAACAAGAACGTCATTATCAGCTGTGTTCTTCCACATCAGTCGTATATCAATGCGTGGTTGTTCGTTATTTACACTCAATATACAAACAACGGTATATGAGGAGGCGTCACTAATCACCTCTCTTATTATACCTACGTCAGCTGGTATTTTATAGCGGTCCTCAGCCCACCTCTCAACCACCACGAAGATTTTATGCATCTCCTCAAGATTTAAATAAATAACGTTACGTTTGCTTGCATGCCTGCAGATCGTTTCAAACACACAGTTAATGGTACCGGTTTCTCGCCTGAATACGCGCAATGACTTCGTCACGGAGACGTCGTACGATGCGTTGAGAATGCTTCTCAAAGGGAGTTCCATCGTATTCACACGGTTCGAGATGACTATGACACGTCCACTCGGTGCAAGCTCTGAGAAGACCATGAGCCATAGGAGGCAGGCAGGGAGGGAGGATCGGTTCGACGGGCGGGTGAATCACCCTGATGAAACATGAATGGGTTTGTTCGAACTCGTATGCTCCGTGAGGAGTGAGTCACACCATAATCTAATGAAACGTGTACGGCGCTGATCGAATCGTTGTATCGCACTATATTGGGGAGATGTTTTTTTCCGATACAAGAATTAATTTCGGTTTTAGTGTTTTATCACTTTCCCGAATACGCACCAGACATTTTACTTCAGGGTAATTTTCACGAGCTAAACACATTTTATAATGTCTTATCTCTCCTAAACATCTTCACATTGCCGGGCACTATTAGAAAGAAACATGTTCATATTTATCCTTTTTATTTAACAGGCGATACTCATCTCTAAAATCTGTTAAAAACTCACAGCCCATTAGCTATGTGGTAAAAATACTTAAGATTGTCCATGATGACGAGATTCACATTTTCAGTCTTAGGGTACGAGTAATCGGCATGGTGTAACATGATATAACACCGCTTATCACACCACTCATCCACAAGACTCACTACCCATAACTGCTGTTTATCTTCTGATCGTGTTGTTTCTTCTACCACGCGGTGCACGTGAGCCTTTATAAAGCCTAGTTCTATAACATACTTCAGTACATCCACATCGTCTGTACTGCGAAATCCTACAATCCCCTCGCCAGAATATCCGTAGAGTATTTGAATAGTCTGGCCCTTCGCACGATTCAATGCAGCTTTAAAAGGTGCAAAGGATGCGGGAATAGGGAGTTTTTCAGTATCCACTACATCTACGCCCTTTGCTGAATACCACTTCATAAATGTTGAACACGCGATATTAAAGGTGGCCATTTTCTTCTATGCGAGAGAATACACGTCTGAGCTCAAGGGTATACAGAGGTCAACTGAGAAATGCGGGGATAGAGGTCTACTGAGGTTGCGGTGTGATTCACGTGGCCGGTCTTACAGTGGGCGGGGCTTAACTTTTTACAGTACACACGCACACACGCAAAGTGAAACGCAAGTTGAAACATGATTTATTTAATAAACGAAATAATTAGGATGTATATATATATTTACAAATACGTGTAATAAATAAGTTAGCAATAGGCATATCAAAGATTATGGTATCCAAAGGGCACGGTGTCATAGGTACCGGGCACTTGGTAACGTTTCCTATAGGTGTTACGGCACACCTTTGTACCCCTAAGTTCCTTCACACACCCCAGCTTCTGCGCCCGAAAATTGTGGGTGCCTTCAGTCAGTTGGGGCGGTCGATCACCCTCATCATCTTCCAAGCACACTAACTCCTTCAGCGAATCAAAGTTGACGACCCCCCGATTCGCTTGGTTAAGCGTGATGCCCTTAGCCTCCACGATATACTTCGTTTCATTCCCTATCCTCACTCGTACCCCATAGGTCTTTAGCCCTGTTGACACAAACGAGTCGGCGTATGCGTTGTCCCCATACTCATCCTTGATCTCGTCAGTTAGCTCGCCGAGGAACTCCCCAATAGCAGGCATGTATTCACCACTCCTCGGAATATCACGCTATCTGTATCGGCATACAATACTCTCCGCCCAAGAGAATGCAATAGACCCCAAAGTTTGATGCGGGCGTAGGCTGTTGTGAAGCTGGCTACAGAAATGTTTGTAACCCGTGAGGTAACTGTAGCCAACTCGGTATTGTTGTACTTTATTATGTAAGTATTACCTACATTCACAACCTTCATGACTTCTTTATCGGGTGCGTTGGCGTAATCCCAGACTTCACTATAACTTTGCGCCAAATGAACATTCCCTTTACCTTTACCGGTATTCTGCGCAAATTTTCCCCAAAGACTGTTTAAGCACAATTTTGCACTAAAGCGCTTGCCAGGATTCTTTACAATTTGGGAGCGGTCAAGCTGAATACCTTCACGGTCACGGTAACGTTGAATATAAGACGTTTTTTCATCTTCGGTTTCAACCCCTCGCGGATATCCTGACGCCTCAACCTTATCCTTCAAAAATGCGTTTATATATGGCGTGAAAAGGTTGGGTAGCTTCTGAAACCTCCACACCTCATGTATCTTCAGTATTCTATACCCATGGCGTACGGCTAAGGCCAGCTCAGGACTTGTGTATACACCTCTGATCTTACGTTGGTTGGGTGTATGGTCACAATCACCATTATTCTCTTCCGCGCACTTCACGCACAGGGGAAACATGAGCTTGTGATCGATGACGACGGGTAAGATCGGCATCCATAAATCGCGAGGGGGGAGCACGTCTACGAAAGAGAGCCCAAAGTAGCGTTCATTCAAATTTCTTGAAAAATGGTTGATGGAGGGTAGGCTAGGGCCCACTATTTTTTCAGGTGCACCCACGGGGTACGGGTTGTTCTTCATCACGTAGGGGTATAAAGAACAGAAAGCGTAGTAGTGAAGCTTCACACCCTCCGTAGGTGGAAAGTATAGCTTGAAGGGATTTGTACGCCCACCGAACAAGCTATCACCGCATTTGAGAGGATCCAGTACCATTGAACGCTTGATAGTGTTTATTTCTTCACGGTACGCCCCGTCTGTCTCCATCCATGCATCATATTCATGCTCCCACAAGACTTTGTGAGTGAACTGGGAGCCTATAAGTTGATCGCGGGTGCGCGTTCACGCAAGACAGTCGGCAGGAGATCTACCGTGGATATCTCCGGCGATTCCACACTCAGGACGGGGGCATCCATGCCACCAGCAACCGTTAAAGGAGTACACAGTCTTCACACCAGTGACACGGTTTTCACTTAGACCATCAACCCAAAAAACACGACCATTAATTTTAATGGGTACTTCACTCGTGTTGCGGGCGTGCTTTATGTATACACCTATCTGTTGTTGTAGGTGTATGAGCCAGTAAATAGCCTTGTGGCCATAACTGCGGGGATTGTTTCTGTGAATAATGGCTAAGGTGCCTTTAGGCATGAAGTTATTCTTGAACACCGTAAACATAATGACGCGATGGTAGTTGCGACTTGCAGCGGATTGCATTTGAAACGGCCTCTGTACATCCTTCTAAAGGCCTGGAAACATATTCTAAGCACGCGTACATCATTTATGCAATAACGCTCACATTCATCAGCTATATTATAAGGATTACGTTCATTAAAACTGTTGTAGTATCGATCAAAGTCTTCATGTTCATCTGTGCTCATGCAATCAGAGTTAAAGTAATGTTTGGGTGGAGGTAGGCCTACTAGTTTAAAGTCTCGCTAGTGAGGAATGTGTAAGGGAAGTATCCTTTTGAAACTTCAGCTGCTACTCCAATCACCTTGGGTAGCTTTGCTAATTTACAAGGTGTGAATAATGAAGTGTCTTTAAATTGTACATTACCTCTTATTTGCATCTGTATTAATTTGTTGCCTCTTTTCAATGGATCACCTGTAAATATCTCAGAAGACTCGTGCTCAAGCAGCTCCTTATAAAGGAACTGCGTGTCAAACTTTGCCCCGTTATGGGCAAGAATATACAGTCATTTTTTTGAACTTGTCGGCTAACTTGACAATATAGGCAGTGGCGGCTCGTGACTTTCAGTTATGGGGGTGCTGCCTCAGAAATTGCGAACAATTGTGTCGATTATATATATATATATGAGAGAGAGAGAAAGTCGAATAGATAAATAGATAACTACTCACTACTCAGTCATAAAAATAAGTAAAATAGTATCATAAAATCAATTATAGGGTACTTACGCTTAACGGGTAATTTCGAATTTGCCAAAAATTTTATTTATAAACAAATTCCATTCTTCTGTTTTTTATTCTGAGCGGAAAGGTCTATTACTTTTTCGTTGAAATTCTGTGTACTGTTGATCAAATTTTTCTCTATTGAAATCATTGCAAGAGCATTTAGTCTTTCTTGATTCATAGTGCTCCTTAAGAACGTCTTTATTCTTTTTAATGTTGAATGGCAGCGTTCGGCCTCGGATGTAGTCATGGGGATGGTCAAAAGAATTTTTATGAGCTTAACTAGTTCTCCAAGAACATCTACTAGATTATTTTCAGTGATGAATTTCAGCAGATCAATTAACCTGTCGTAATTGTGCATATCAGGTCTACTGTAGAAAACTTGTAGTTCAGTAAGAAGCTTTTCTTTTTCAATCATGGGATATGCCTCAGTGGTCACCGTTACCTCTTCTATAGGCATTTTCATATTATAGCTATCGAAGTTTTCCTTGGTAAACAATTCAGCAGCTACTAATTGTTTGGTAAATGAATACCTCTCAGCTATGTCAACACATACGCAGTCGCACATTCCTTTGCTTCAATCATGAATGTTTTTGAAGGATTTTCACAGTACTCCGAATTTCTTATTTTTAAAATGGCATTGTTGAAGTTTGCTATATATTCTTGTACTTTACATGAGTCAATAGCTCGAGATTGCATTTGATTGTAAATGACTTCTACGTGAGGCATTATCTGATGAAAAAGTTTCAACCAAAAGATGAACTTTTCGTTATTCAAAACGTGCAAAATTCCTGTTGCTTCTGAAATGGGTTGATCTGCGTTTGCTGTCGACTGTATTTCTTCAAGGCATTTTTTTAAGGGTTCGAAATTTTCATAGCCGCGGTTTACGGTGCGTATATGAAAATTCCATCTAGTAGGGGATGAACGAGGAATGCGGTCGGCCATATGTTTGCTTAACCCTTCGTGGGCTGATGGGGTCCACTGGACCCCAAGCATATTTCAAAAATCTGCCATTCATTCAAATATTATTTTTAGAGCCTGGTCATATATGACTTTTATTGTATGTAGGTATGGTATATACTCACAAAATATAAGAGAAAAATGTCACACCATTTGGAAGTGACAGGGTAGCAAACTTGAATGGGGTCTGCCTTACCCAACCTTGCCTGCAATGTGACTAATTTATTTTAATTTTTTTTCAGGTTTTTTCATAAATTTTCTTAGATTTTTATTCTAATGGCAACGTCAATTCCAATATCGACGTTTTATGCTCCTAGCGGGTGGGAGAGGGAGCTGTAGATGTAGACCAACCAAATTTGTCAGATGATAGTGAATCAGAAGTAGACTTATTTGATGCTAGTGAATATGAATATGTTGAACAATCTTCTGACAGTGACTTTAGTGGTTTTGATAGTGACAGTGCAAGTGATCATGATGATGATGATGATGACAATATTGTGTTAGGGAAAGATAACTTTGTGTGGTGCACTGAGCCTCCCCGGCTTAAACGAAATGTGAGGCAAAACATTGTTCGTGAAGAAGGTGGTGTTCATGAAAGTGTACCTACGCATGCTGCATCTGCTACTTTCAGCTTCTTTATCACAGATGAAATTGTTGAATTGGTTCTCGATGCAACAAATCAAAAAGGTGGTGCTCTCTATGGTGAAAAATGGAAACAGCTGGATTCTATTGAGCTGATGGTATGGCTAGGACTTCATTTCAGATCTGGGCTGGACAAAGATAGCTTCCTCCCAGTTGATGAATTATTTGGTACTAAGACCGGTCCACCAATTTATCGTGCTTCTATGAGCCATGACTGTTTCAAAGAAATAAAAAGGTCAATAAGATTTGATAACATGACTACTCGTGCAGAACGAAGGATTGATGAACAAGGCAAGTTGGCGCCTATATTCGAAGTTTGGCAGAAGTTTATTGACGCATGTCAAATAAACTATAAAGCCAACACATATGTAACTGTGGATGAATCTCTACTCGCATTCTGAGGGAAATGCTCATTAAAGTATACATGCCATCTAAACCAGATAAGTATGGCATAAAGGTTTGGAGTATGGCCGACGTTAAGAATGGGTATCTTCTAAATGGCCAGATATACAGTGGAAAAGGTCCTGAAGGTCCAGAACGCCACCAAGCCCAAAGAGTTGTTCGAGATCTTACTTCAACTATTGTGAAGTCAGGAAGAAATGTTACCACTGACAACCTGTTTACTGATGTTGACCTTGCCATAGAACTACTTGATAAAAATTTAACACTCTTAGGAACTATGAGGAAAAATAAGCGCCAAATACCTAAATCATTTCAAGCCTCAAATGATCGTCAGCTCTATTCATCAAAGTTTGGCTTTAGTAGGGACCAGCATCTTATGATATGCAGCTATGTCCCAAAGGTAAGAAAGGCAGTTCTGTTATTAAGCACCATGCATTTCAACCAAAAATAGCAGCAGGAAGAACCTTTCAAACCTGATGTAATTCTAGATTACAATGCCACAAAAGGAGCTGTTGATCGATTAGACCAACTTATCAAAACTTACTCATGTAAGCGCATAACAAACAGATGGCCATTAGTTATCTTCTACTGGATGGTAGATGTTGCAGCTTACAATGCTAGTTGCTGTTTCATGGAAAAAAACCCTGATGTGTATCGAGGGAATCAAAGGCGAAGGAAATTTCTGGCAGACTTAGCAGAACAGCTCTGCAAGCCAGCAATCTAGAAACATTTTGAGTCAGCTGGTAGATATTTGCCAAAGCATGTTAGAGCATGTATGGAGGCATTTATGGATGAGGTAGAAGCAGCACCCGAGCCAAGGCCTAATCCAGGAGGTAGGAAGAGATGTGGAAAGTGCCTGAGGAAGATGGATAAGAAGACGAGAAAGTCATGCACAAAATGTGATGTGCCTCTTTGCGAAAGTCACTCCAACCATGTATGTTGACTATGTACAGTAAACATTGTTTCATATGTTCTATGTTTCTATTTCTTTCTATTCTACAATCTATATTGTGAATATAAAAGTGTTTCTGAGTGCTGAATTCTTTAAGTTAAAAAATTCTTTAAAAAAAAAAAAAAAAAAGGGACACATGGTGAATTGGCTCTACGTGCCGTGTCCTGGGCAACATATATACAAACTTTAGTATACATTTAACTGCAAACACGCAGTATAATTAACGTAAAAACGACGCTTGTATAAGAGATATTCCGCGCAAGATGAGAGAGAGAGAACGAAACAAATGAAAAAATGAGGTAACCACCCGGGAATCGAACCCGGGATCTTCCGATTGCCGGTCAGATATGATAACTACTACACCATGGGCCTCACTCATTCAAATGCCGTAATTCTTCTACATACGCGCAGAAACCAATGCCCCAAGGGGGCACCTCCCGCATGCCGTAACATTATACATTTAACTGCAAACACGCAGTATAATTAACGTAAAGACCGACGCTTGTATAGGAGATATTCCGCGCAAGATTTGTTTCGTTCTCTCTCTCATCTTGCGCGGAATATCTCCTATACAAGCGTCGTTCTTTACGTTAATTATATTGCGTGTTTGCAGTTAAATGTATATAATGTTACGGCATGCGGAAGGTGCCCCCTTGGGGCATTGGTTTTTGCGCGTATGTAGAAGAATTACGGCATTTGAATGAGTGAGGCCCATGGTGTAGTGGTTATCATATCTGACCGGCAATCGGAAGATCCCGGGTTCGATTCCCGGGTGGTTACCTCATTTTTTCATTTGCTTCGTTCTCTCTCTCTCATCTTGCGCGGAATATCTCCTATACAAGCGTCGTTCTTTACGTTAAACTTTAGTATATATAAACTTAAGCATATGGCAGAAATTCACCATTGAAGTTTGGGGTCTGGGTGACTCCACATAGTCTTCTTTGTTAGTCAGTCCCACCTAGCCCACGAAGGGTTAAGATAGAGAGACGAAGTGGTGACCTGGAGAAAAATGTTGGTATAGCCAAGAGGTTAGAAAAGAATATTCTTGAATTTCGGGTAGTACTTGCTGCATTTTTCATAATCAGATTCAGTTGGTGGGCATAACAGTGAATGAAGTGTGCATTATTGTAAACTTCTTTAATTTTAGCCCGAACTCCCCCTTTTTTTCCTTTCATGACATTTGCGCCATCAAATGTCTGAGCAATTAGTTTCTGCTTGTTTCCTTCGAGAAGAATATCTAGCTGATCTAGAATGCACTTAGATAGTCCTTCTGCCGTTTGATTTTCCGGAGTAAAGAAACCCCAGAAGCGCTCAAAGACTTCCTCATTCAGCTCGTATCTCAGAACAATAACCATTTGAGTGTGTTCAGAAACATCAGTTGTGTCATCAGCCATGACCGCCACAAACGAAGCTTCTTTAATTTCTTTTTTTATTTGATTGCGGGATACCTGCAGCACACAGTCAAGAATATCATTCTGAATGGTTTTGGAAACGCCCTTGAAGACTGTGTTGCTTTCTAAATGTTTTTTCAAATCGGGATCTAATTTTGATGCGAAATTAATTAATCCCCTGAATACACCTGGATTTGCCGAATCATCTTTTTCATCATGTCCACGTAAAGAAATCTCCAAATTACCGCAGAATTTAATGCAGTCTATTATTTTCGACAATATTTTACGATTTTTGGTAACTTTGTTATTATGTTCGATAATCGAGAGTTTGTAAACCTCACTAAGTTTTTCTTTGATATTTACCGTTCCTAAAAGTGACAGGGAAATCACATTATCAATATGCTTCTTTGAACGCTCATGCTTTTCAGTTTTTTCTTTCATTTTGTTTATATTTGTAAAACCACTTTTTGTTCACGTCAAGTCACCACCGAGTAGTAGACACGGGAAACAAAATAATGCATTTTAACTTTACAACCACAAGCCAACTTTTTGTTTGGTACCATTCTGAATTAAAACTACGAATATATTTCTTATTGTTACTTATTCCGGGCTGAGATATTTGAATTTCTGGTGTAGGGCGTCCTTCAGTTTTAATAGCTATTTTTCTTGAAGAGATAACTGAAAAATTACGAGACTGAATTTTACTCACTGTCACCCGACTCACTTCTGGGGCTAGCGCAGCCATGATAATAAATAGGCGCCTAGTTAAAATTTCAAAAAACAAAAAGTCGCTTGCGAAAAAAATATTCTAAGAAATGAAAGCTATATATTGTAAATAATCCAATTATTATATAATTAACTTCAATCTCACGACAAAAAATAAATGATAACGAATCATTGATAAATGCAATTCGGAAATTAAATTTCGAATTAGCAAACGATACAGCAACACAACTACCACGTCAAACAAACAAATCGGCACTGCTCTGTCCACAGTGCTTTGGATCCTCTTAAACCCGCGATTCTGACTCACTCTTCGTACGTCCGCCACCGAGGTTTCAAGCGTTTCGAACAAAATCTGGAACTGTTAAGTACGCAGTTCCACGGGAAGGCTGAAGCTACTTTCGTGATTCATTCGTTCGGCATTGAAATAGTTTAAGGAAAAAAGGATATAATCTGATTTAAAAACGCAAAGTTCATCGAAAAAAACAATCACACTCACTCGATCTCCATACACTCATCACAGATAGTTTGGCTCACAAGTAAATGTGGAATACCTCTTTGGTTTCAGCGTTCGTGTATGTTTCTATATCGTAGTACAGTTATACAAGGGTTGTTTTAGGCTTGGTGTCTTTCATATAACATACATGCTTTACACCATCCGCCTTATATTTCTCATGGCATGTAGGACAGTGAATTTCGTCACATTTATGCTAAATCCCCAATTATCCATCATGTGAAACATACCACATTCACAGATTCTCATTTTCCTGCACGTGCCAATTGATTTATGGAGCTCAAAACAGCTATTATTGAAAAATGTGCGTCTACACACATTACAGTCCCTCTTCTCAGCTTCAACTACACGGCTTTCACATTTGGGCTTTTACACTGCTCACATACCATGTGACATTCTTTACAATGTTTCACTATATCATCCGCAAACTCGAGACACCCCTTACACAAATCATGATGTCCCCATATTTTCGACTTTTATCATAACTCGCGTAAAGGCACCTTATATTACGGATGGGGAGATACGTTGTCCTGACAGTCCTAAAATAAGTAGGGGTCTTGTACGATCTCTCACACAGCTTTTAAAAACATACACAGTTCTACGACGTCATCCAGTCCAAATACAACTATACGAGCATTCATTTCCTGTTCTACCCTTCTCAGCTCTTCAGGACCCATATTACAGTCAAACTCAAGTTCACAGTCTACAGCTAGTTTACGGGCACGCTCCACGACCGTAGGCAACCAAATTTTTGTGGTCCGTGTATTTAGTACAGTAAACATACGAGCTAAGACTACTGCTATAAAGCCGCAACCACGATCGACGTTTATATGCCGTCTAAAAATAGCCTGAGAATTGAAGTTAAGAGTGTAAGGTGTGGCACTATGACCCGCAACACGGAATACACGGTCAATATTTACCGTGAAGTTGTCCATATTGAAAGCTATACTACTTTGGGAGGCCTGCATTATACGACCTAATATATACTCTACATCTTCAGCCGCCAAACGTCTGAATGGTACTACTATCCAAAAATCATCTACATCGATCATCTGACCCGAATCCGAAGGACAGCCTCGTCCTGACTTCACGCTCGTCGCGGTTCTGAAGGGCAAACTCTACAATATGCTCTACAACGCGACGTAGTCCGTGTTCAATACCGTTGCTATACATGGATCTAGGATCAACCCTGACTATATACCGATTTCTAGTCAAGGCTGGGGTAGGGGTTGCGGTGCGCACCAACTCGAATGTTATACCATCCTCAACAGAACGGGGAGCAGCTGTGGAGGATGAAAAGGGTTATATTGATGAAGAAGCTGATGTGGGGTTGGTTGCGTAAGACGTTGAGGGTTGGGGCTCTATTACTGCAGACTCAACAGAACGGGGGCAGCTGTGGAGGATGAACAAGGGGTATATTGGCGAAGAAGCTGATGTGGGGTTGGTTGCGTAAGACGTTGAGGGTTGGGGCTCTATTACTGCAGACTCAACAGAACGGGGGTGCTGTGGAGGATGAACAAGGGGTATATTGGAGGAATGCTCTACTGTGGGGTTGTTGCGTAAGACGTAGAGGGTTGGGGCTCTACTACTGGTGGTCTAACAACCGGCGCATCTGACGCGCTTTATACCTGACGTGGAGGACTCTTCATCATGTCTCCGCTTTGAACGTGCAACAGGTGTCGCTGGTGAGGGTTCATCGGCGGGTATGGGTACTGTAGATGCACGGTCAATGGGTTCATCCGTGATATCGATGATGGGGGCTGTACATCGTCGTCATTCACGGTTCTGTGGAAGAAGAAAACAAAATATAAGGAGCAGAACTCGTTATTTGTAATATTCTGTAAATGACCCACTTAGGGGTGTGACGTGTTAGAAATGGAATCTGTAGAAAAATTCAGATTCACGAGCCCATCCACATGTATTATATCTGGACCGACAGGTTGTGGTAAAACGGTGTTTATGCTTAATATCATTAAAGAAAAGGGGGAAATGTTCTCAAAATTTGTGCATAAAGTTATATGGTGCTATTCGACATACCAATCAGTGTTCAACGAGTACCAAGATGATGTTTTGTTCCACAAGGGGGTCTATGACGTTAATTCGTTAAAGGGAAATGAACATACAGTCATCGTAATTGACGACCTCATGTTGGAGATGGATAAAACGTTTGCCGAGACATTTACAGTATTCTCCCACCACCTTAACATAAGCGTGTTCTTCATCAATCAGAATCTATTTTTCAAAAATAGATACATGCGCGATGTGTCGTTAAATACGCAATATCTAGTCTTATTCGCGCAACGTAGAGATGTGTCACAAATTGGGGTATTAGCCAGTCAAATGTTCCCGAATCAGCGTAAGGAGTTTTTGGAGGTTTATAAAGAGGTCACAAAGCAACGTTATGGATATTTGCTTTGTGACCTTCACCCGCGAAACACGTTTAGGGTGCTTCTAAGAACGAATATATTTCCAAACGAACCTGAAACCGTGTATATTCCAGAATGACGAATAGGCTAAAGAAATACCGCGAATTAATAAAAATCTATCAACGACTGCCTCGAGCATTGCAGCAGATGTTTGTTAAAAATATCGACTCTGACTTTTTAAAATGCATCTGTGAAATCTGCCTTAATGTTATAAAATGTAATGTTCCAATGAAATCCTCTCAGAAGACTCGCTTACGTCGTTACAAGAACATAATACGGACGCTCGCCCATAAAAGTCAGACTGTGGGTAAGAAAAAGCGTATTATTGTACAAAGAGGCGGTTCGTTCCTCCCCATCTTATTTTCAATTTTGGGCCTTTACTGACTAGATTAATATAATGAAGAAGGTGGTTGTGATCCCGCACGAGGTGTATGCTTCATTACAAAGGAGTCCAGATGCGGTTCTAGAACCCCGTAAAAGTAGACTTAAAAGAATGGAAAGTGAGTTGCTAACCTATTAAACAGTGAAAAGGCACCTGATGAGAAAAGGATCTTGTACCAAGAGGCTTTGCAGAAATTTCTTCATGAGTACGAAGATTATAAGCATCCTACAGAGCTCCCGTGAGGCACAGCTCGAGTAGCGCAGAGCATAGCGACACAGGGCCTGAGCAACCAAAGAGTAGCGGAACACAGCACATCGAACATGTGCTAAAAAACAGCCTCCCCCATACATTGAGGAATAAAGGGTTAAGTCTTTATAATCTATTGAGTGAGGACCCCATCATACAGTGGACCGATACAGGCGAGGTCATTGTTGATGGAACAAGGGTACAAGGATCCAATATCGTTGATATTGTTCATGATCTGGTGAGAAAGTGGGATAGGCCCTCACCAACAGGATGGAGACATATTAAAGCAAGACTACAACAAATAAATGTCCCCAAAACATTGATAGGTAATCTGAATAGGTTAAAAGACTTGGAACATGCATCGCACGTGTCACAACTGAGTACACCTTCGCCCCACAGCTGCAGTGTCTCTGAAGAGGAGAAAGAAGAGAGTAGACGGCCAACCTTATCCACGTGCCTCTAAAATACGCAAATGGCTAACGTATTAAGTAAGCACTATTATGACATTTCTAGCCCTGCATCCTATGGTGGCGTTAATAGATTGTACAGAGGTACTTATGGTGTAAGGAAAAAAGATGTTGAGAGATTTTTGCGTGCCAGGATGCTTATACACTTCATAAACCGGTGAGAAAAAGGTTTAAAACAGCCAAGACAACAGCCGCATCGATTGACTCTATTTGGCAGGCAGATTTAACAGACATGCAAAGATATTCAGTGTACAACGACGGCTACCGCTACATCCTATTCATAATAGATGTATTCTCTAGATACCTGTGGCTAATTCCCCTGAAAAATAAATCGCCTGAAACAGTTGCTAAAGCGGCCAAAACGCTGATGTTGAAAGAAAACCGAGATTCCTGGCTATTTTTGTACGGATATGGGAAAAGAATTTATAGGGCGAGCTTTTCAGAACATGCTGTCAGAGTTTAACATCAGCTATTACACATCCAATTCTATACATAAGGCTTCTTTAGCTGAAAGAGTTCAACGTACCATAAAGGAACGCATGCACCGATATTTTACACATAAAAACACGTACAGATATATAAACGTTCTCGATTCATTGGCTTCATCCTACAACCGCTCACACCATCGTACGATCGGTACAACGCCTAACGATGTTTTAGAAAGAGGCAAGCGCCCAGAAGAGATGGAGTGCCACCACCACCACCACCTCTGCGTTTCAAAATCAATGACTATGTAAGGCTGTCACGTTCGGGAAATAAATTCGCGAAGGGTTTTGAGCAAGGATGGACACGCGAGATTTTTAAAGTTAGAGCTATGAAGCCTAAAGGTGAGATAATGATGTATTACGTTGAAGATTTGAATGGAGAAGAGATCTCGGGAGGTTTTACCGCGAGGAATGCAGAAAGTGGCATTTAATTTAGGAAAAAATGTGTTTAAAATTGAGAAAATTTTAGGAAGCAAAGGTACAGGAAAGAGAAAAATGTACCTGGTGAAGTGGCTAGGTTACCCAGAAAGCTTCAATACCTATATAAAAGCTGATGCAGTAATGAAGCTTAATTAGTATGCAGCATGACACCCAACCATTTCTACGTCACACTCCCGTCCTCCTCATCCCTGTCTGTACACCCTAACAACACACTAGCCAACTTTGTAACAGAACTCCATGGGCCCATTGAACTGGGTCGTGATTCGTATGAGGTGGGGATATGTGAATTTCAGCTGGATACCCTCTTTTTAAATATTGATTATAAAGATTCCGTATTTACGTTCTTAGAGACATTGATGAGTGTGAAAAAGCCGGGTTAACTCGGGATGCTACTATACGTATCGCCCGGACTAAGGTTGCACAGTTTTTCAGTACAACAGTGACACTAGGGCCGGGCGTTATGGTTCGGCTGAGGATGTTGTGAGAGACTTAAACATAAGTTTTAAAAACTCAAATCTTACGAATGATTTTATACGAAATCGTAAACAGAGGAAACCATACACATACTCTAGTCCTAAAATCAAAGGTTAACAGAAATCTTAAAGACGGAAGAGTGTTCAAAATTATAACCGAGGGGCGTTATCGAGCAGCCTTCCAAAGAGACACCTTTCACGAGTCACCACATGACTTATCCAGCTTAATGTATCACTTGAGGATGGAGAAATGGATGTAAGTTCTCAGCCTCCAGACATGTGCTATATTTACAGCAATATAGCGGAACACCAGTTTGTTGGGGATACCCAGGCACGCCTGCTACGCGTAGCCACATCCCCAACCATAGAGGAAGGAGCTTGAGTATTACATATGACATACCCCATTATGTGAATGTCGCAACTAATCTAATAACTAATATCTCAATATATATAAGAACGATTGAGGGCAAAAATTTCCCATTCGGTGACGGGAGCTTAACAGTGAAGCTACACTTTCGACGCACTGAGTTATAATGGCCAGAAAGCCTTTCACGGTATACCGAGGGGTGAGATACCAGCGTGGTAGTGGACTTGGATCCATTTTTTCATCCATACTACGCACCGCTGTCCCACTGTTGAAGAGGGGGGCCAGGTACCTAGGAAGGAAGGCGTTACAAACAGGTTTTAACGCGGCAGAGGACATATTGGGCGGAACTATGCCTAAAGAAGCTCTAAAAAAACATTTAAGGCGTACGCGGGATGAAATCATCAAAGACGCGAAGAGAAAAATGCGTGGTGGTGGAAAGAAGAGAACTGTAGGAAGAAGGGGTGCCAACACGTGGTGGAAAGAAGAGAATGTTAGGAAGAAGGGTTACCATCACGTGGTGGAAAGAAGAAGAGACTGTTAGGAAGAAGGGATCACGTGGCATTAAACGTAAAAGGGTACCAAAAAAGAAGTGTTCAAAGCGTATGAACCTATGGCCGATCATTTTTTTAACTGATATAAACTGAGGACGCTACTCTCACGATTCATAGATTGATTAATACTCGTCGAGGGAGGTGGCACTATTTCTGACTCACATGGCACGTTTCATTCATCCGTGTAGTTCACAATGCTGTAAATCGGAGCTATCCCTCTTTGAGATGCCTCCAACTCAAGTTTCTATTGAACAGTGACTTTATTACAATTAACCCTTTAAACACAATTAGTTCACCCAGTGCCCCTATAGAATTCGTGATACCCAGCTCAGGCCCTTACTTTTTTGACCCGAGCTGTATGCACATGTATACTAAACTTCGCATAGCCATTCTGACGGAACGGATTGCGATGATAATTATGTGCATACCCCGAAACCAACTTTCTGCACTCCATATTCAGTCAGTGTGACGTATATTTAAATCAGACTAACATCTCGGCAGGCACGGGTACTACACCTACGAGCATATCTGGAAAATGTCCTCAACTTTTCAAAAGAAGCGAAGGACACCTTTTTATCCGCCGAGGGGTATTACCACACTAAAGATGAGGGTGTATAAAGGATAAATTTAAAAATTCTAAAAAAAGATATACGAATGTTTTGGACGCCTGCATACAGACTTTACTTCCAGGAGAAGTTGCTTATGAACGGTAGATATGAAATTGAAGCTTACCCGCACGAGCCCTGAGATCTGTATAAATCTGGGGCTGACCAAGAAGAAGGCGCGAAACCTGTTGTGATACACATCATGGAAGTATTTGCGTATACGCCGAGTGAAATTAAGCTCCCCGAAGCAAATAGAAATTGAGAAAGACTCATACACCACAGTAAATATCCATTAACAGGGTACAGATCAAACTGTACACGATCCCGGCAGGCCTGGCATCGAAACAGATAGAAAACATTGCTCTTGGAGTCCTGCCTAAAAGGATTTTAATTGGAATGCAAGATCATGCCTCGTCAAATGGAAATTATAAAAAGAGTGCCTTAAAATTCGAGAATTTCGGGCTTAAAAATATTACTCTATTCATAAATGGTATCGCTCTGGGTGGGGGTAATGGATATGGATTACTCGTCAGATGCTGTGTTCCCGCTCTGTGCGAGAGTTTATAGTAGTTAGTTTGGCGCATAATATAGGAACGTGTGATGAGCTCGGTTTCGGGATAAAGAATTTGTGGAACAGTTTAATATGTACTCATTTGACCTTACGCCTGACTTAACTGCCGGCGTAAACACGCATTTAAACGCCCATCAGACTGGGACCGTCTCAGTGAGATTGGAGTTCGCTAAAGCTATAGACACGCCTTTAAGTGCACTCGTGTATCTAGAGTCGCAAGCTCTAATAGAACTGGACCGTTTCCGAAACATAACCACAGATTTTTTTAAAATGGATGCAAATACACTCCAGAGAGATGAAAAGTGACTGTTTCGCGCGATCAAAATTTATCGGTGTGTATGCGAAAAATGAAATATTGAAGATGCATAGCACGGGAAACTGGTGCGGGATTATTGTTAACACCGACATTGTGGGGGGTGAGGGGATTCATTGGTTTGTGATCTTTTAAAACTAAGGAAAGAATGTACTATTTCGATTCACTCGGTTTCCCACCATGGCATGACTCGACAATTGTACAATTTATAGCGCGATTACGTGGGCCTAAGATTATCTGGAATCCATATCGTTTCCAAGTACTTTATACTGAAACATGCGGATTGTATTGTATTTTGTTTCTCATGTACATGTCACGTGGGAAGGGTTTTATGAATTTTTAAAAATTGTTCGATTTGTGCGACACAGAGTTGAATGATAAATATGTGTGCAGACAGATAAAAAAAAGTTCCCATATGTTAGTACCCCCTGTAATGTGTAAGATCTATATTGTGTAAACCTATATATACATTTGTAGCAATTAAGAATTGGGGACTGCCCCTTTTTGTACATGTTTAATAAATGAAAATAATATTGTTTTCTTCTTAACCTCAAAAAAAAACTTACATAATCTCGTCGATGAGCACGCAATCGCTTGATCGGGTGTGTGTCAATACCACGACATCTGATTCGCTGTGTGGTGTGGATACCACTTCATCTATCACCCTCTCCCCAAAAGTGTTTATAATATCGTCTAGCTCCGTATTGCTCCTGTAAAAATAGAGAAAATTATTTTTCAAAACGAAGGCACTTCTTAAAAGTTTTAATATTTCTAAAAACCTAACTGTACAAGACATATAAACACACCATATATATATATATATATATATATATATACACACCTTACCTTACAAAGGTTCCGCGTGATGATTTCTCATTTCGCGAAGGTCAAGCTTGTCGCCCCTCCTCTCGAGTTGGCCTGGTGAAGTAGTGAGTTGGATTCTTGCGCTCTCCACCTCACATAGCTAGGTACGCCCGGCTCATCGGGGATTGTTCTGAGCCAGGCTTCTAGTCTTCTTTTGAAGATTTCCACTGCAACTCCCTTCGTGTTTCTTAGGTCTTTGGGCAACTGATTAAACAGTTTTGGTCCTCTCACTACAAAACTATTTTCTTTCAGGGTTAAGGATGTTCCCTGTCTCGCCTTCAATTTGGGAATACGACACAGTCTATCGCTTCTACTTTCCATCGTTGTTTGGGGAGTTATGGGATTCAGAGTAAGATTAGGGACTAGTTTCTCCATTATTTTCCAAGTGTAAATAATGTATAATGTAAATAATGTATATATATATATATGCGGAAATAACGACGATGGATGTAGAGAATAATTGAAAATGTTTTGCAATTATTGTGACCTTTTATAAGTTAATTCCGATTGAAACGTTATATATATATATATATACACACCGAGAATAAAACATAAACTACTTTCAAAACGTGTTTGTAGTGGCACTTATAAAGCTAATTAATACTGAATGAATGTCAGGTTATATTATAAACGAGAAAAATTCAATTAGCGAGAAACAGGCAAAACAATGTGACTAATTTCACGTTGTAGAAAGCTCAGAACAAAAGGATATTAGATTGTCAATTTTAAACGAGAAACAATGCAAACTAATTTTCAATGCTAATAAATGAATGATATTTAGGTTATGTTAGGTTGATGCATACAATCTTTCAGTTAATGTTAGTGGGAGATTCTAACCCCCTAAATTAAATTGCGTGTAATATGATCGTATTTTTCTAGGACTTTAATATGGTATATAAAAAGCGGGTTTCCGCGAGGGAATTTCATTTTTAAAATTGATTATGACAATTTGGTCCTTTTTAAAATAATATTTTAAATTACATTATCTGATAGAACTTTCGAAGAGTTTTATACTAGTGTGTGTGTGTAATATATTATATATATATATATATATATATATATACTGAATATATGGGGCGCACACATTAATTAAACATAATTTTTCAAAACACTTATTATGACACTATAATTTACTCACATTTCAATGGCGTCGTCAACGATTGGATCTTCCACTGTCTCGCAAACTTCAGCAATATTCTGGGACGAAAATAATTCGTTCTAGCCTAAGGCATTGAAGAGATAAAGCGCTGCTTGGGCGTAGAAGTCGCCATCAGCAATCAGTTCGGGTGAATCGTATAGTTAATCCATGATTCGTTTGCTGTACTAAATTGCAAGAAACAGTCTCTCTGTGTCGCGATTTGGCGCTTATAAGGGGCGAGCGAACAACCCACAAGCGGGGAACCTTAGCTTCCTATTGGTTTGCGGCAAGATTTGGGAGGGCTTAGGATTTATGCATCCATTTTCGACCAACCCGAGAACAATGCCCCCTTTCCAAAGACAATCATTGGCTGTTCCATGAAAGGTGGGGGTGGAGTTTAGCTACAGGACTAGCCGAAACCTGACGAAACGCGTATTCCGTGCTGTGATTGGCCCCGTCAAATCTGGGTGGTGCGTCTGGTCCCGCTCGTTGGTGAATACCTGTACGATCTCGTTTTCCTCAAGTTCGACAAATTTTTATTTTAGATTTGATATCAAAACACCTGCAAGGTTCAGTTGTCCTGAAAGTCCTTTGTCTGCCTCGCTGACAATAAAACATTTATTTTTCTGCGAAATATGGGCCTGTGACAGTGTCGGGTGAACAATGCCTTATGCCCCTTTACACAATAGGAAAAGACACGTATATGTTGGAAAAGGTTTTTCTACATTAACAAAACAATTCAATTTTTTGGAAATTGAATTAAGTTGTACGGGTGGTTAAAAACTGAGTGTGTGTATATATATATGTGTGTGTGTGTGTCTGTGTGTGTGTGTATTGTTTGACCGTGTGTGTATATATATATATATATATATATATATGATCCCATTGTGTCCCCATTTCGGCGCAAAAATAAAATTTAAGACATTCCCCGTCTTAAATTTTATTTCTTCGGGAAGGTCATGCTTTTCAAAGGAAATATATTTACAAGGTTCCAGATTTTTGTATTGTACTGTGACAGCCTGTCATAAATTAAATTTAGAATACTTTTCTCTCTTGTTACAAGAGACCTTTCTCGGCCAAATGCTAATAAACGACGTGATCCTCCATTATCGCGTATATATAAATACCAAAATATTTAAAAGAATTATCAGGAATGCCTCGCAAACAGATATTCTAGGCCTAAAACTTGCTTAAAAATAATTAAATACAATTTATACTTAGTTGGGAACACCTGCTTATATATACTGTAAAGTTTGCGCGTAAAATTGAAACCCTTTACCTGGCATATTCTTTTGTTAAGCTGAGAAAGGTTGCTTCACCTTCAAGGACTATGATTATATGTTTGCTAACTGAAATATATATATATATATATATATATATATATATATATATATATATATATATATATATATATTAGCCATCAAAAATATATGGGGAGGGATTATACGCTTTTTAGATGAACTTTTTTCCGTACGAATGTCGGGGAGTTGTCCCCGGTTCCGGAGAGTGAAAATAAAAAATTTAAGCCAGAAACAAAAAATAAAAATAACTTCCACAACAAGTTAGTGTTAATTAAAAGTAAAAAACAGATCTGACTGAACGGTTATAAATAAATAATAATAATAATATTAAACGTTCCGCATTTGATCCCAAAGTCAATCCAGTAATTACGGTTAGATTTTACGTGATAAGTTTTCTTTTTGATTTGAGATTTATCCACGCATGAAGTGAACATTTATTTTTATTTTTGAATTTAAATTTATCCATAGGGTACCCTGAGTAACAAACGCTGTCTGGGGTGCGAACCCAGACCTTTTTAGCACACGTACACAGCGACATCTGGCTCTATTACGTGAGTTTTGCGTTTTGTATCGTAGAACATAAAGACAATATATTTAAACTGTGTGTGTGTGTATATATATATATCCTGTACTAATATGAATATACGTATCGTGTATTTTCAATATATTTAATATAACTGCATATATTTTTCCTGTACGAATATTTGATATTGCAACGTTATGAATGATTATATAATTTCCAGTCTATTATTTAGCCATATATATATATATATATATATATATATATATATATATATATATGGCTAAATAATAGACTGGAAATTATATATATATATATATATATATATATATATATATATATATATATATATATATATATGACCCGTTGTATAGCCATTAATTCATAATCAGAATGATGTATTGGGGTTTTATTTGCTCCTTGTACACAATTATATAACTTGTTTGGGATTTCAGAATAAATAATTAATTGCTATTTGCCAAATCGGTCTTCTAAGCCAACTGGGTGATTATTATATGATTCATCCCGGAGGTACTGACACTTGGCTGAGGTGCAGGGCTCTCAACAACAGGACCGACCTAGAGTGGGATGCGAGCCCGGTTCCTTTTAGCGCACTGTGGCACTGACTGATGATGGTTTGAGACGATGACACCCTGAAGCACTCTATAAGGCACTGGCTGCCTAAGCCAACTGGCTGTTTTGGACCCTATAAGAGAGCGGTGGGTGGCTGAAGAACTCCATATGAGCTCGGCAATCAGCCGAGCAAGGACCTCTGGGTTCCCACCTTCCTCTCTTGCTGTCTCTTTCTGCCCTTTTGGGCGCTGAGGGCCTGAGGCATCCCCTTCTCCCTCAAAGAGGCCTCTTAGGTTAGGTATGCCCCTTTGGGGGGTTCAGTTTGGGGGATAACTCCAGGTTGCATACCCCTTGCAATCCCATTTTGGGGCTGGCAACAAAGGGGGGTGGGGTTGGCAACAAGGGGGGTGGGGGTTGGCACTCTTGCAACAAAGGGGGTTGAGGATTGGCACTCATTACGTAATATTGCAACTGCAACTTGCACTCATACATTTTGCGGGTATACTACTCCGGTTGAAAACTACAAAACAAAATTGGGTAGAGCAATTTACCAAACAATTTTGCTCGTGACCACAGAGAAAGCTGTTTGCAAAGGAGGGGCCCCAAAGGGGATCCCATAGCCATGTCATCCGCTTGTTTGTACAGGACATCACTAAATATAAAGATTGTGCCTTCAACTGATAACTTAAGAAACTTTCTAAAAATATCTCTGTCCATATTCAAGACATTACTGAATTCAGAGAAGAGTCTGTTACAAATTATATTACTGGTTTCAGCCACTGAAGTATTAGTGAAAAGAGATTCCACATCAAAAGAACACATGAAATAATAGTTAGCATTGGGAATTGCATGAATAACGTCAACAAACTCAGAAGAGTCTCGAAAAGTAAATTCATTACGTGTGATGGGATCTATAATTGATACAGTGAAACTGACAAGTTTATAATTGAGAGAATTAATCACTGATAAAATGGGGCGCAAAGGAATACCCGCCTTATGGTTTTAGGAAGACCATACAATATAATTCGTAACAGACTCTTCTTTAAATCCATTAATGTCTTGAATACGGATAGACATTTTTAGTAACTTTTTTAAGTTATCAACTGACGACACCATACAGTATTTAATGATGTCCTGTACAAACAAACGGATGGCATGGGCCCCTCTTCTGCAAACAGCTCTCTCTGTGATCACGAACAGAACTTACTATGTTTAATCTGTAGGCAGAATTATAATCATTTAACTTAGGCCATTTTCTATATATATACAGTATATATAAGGACTCCATAATTCTTAGGTTTAAGTTAATATTATATATATATATATATATATATATATATATATATATATATATATATATATATATATATATATATACTGTAATCTGCTTTAGTTTTGCATTTTAATTTTGTCTAAATATTAAACTTAATTCAATATGAGAGTGTAGTTGTCATTATAATTTTACTCTTACTGTTGTATGATTGAAAGTATTTTTTAAATTAAGTTAATTATGTCCCTGTCTGACTAGTCTTTCACCAGTTTTATTTTATTTTGCTTTATTTTATTGTTTTTAGTCGTTGATGATGGGAGTTTCACTTCCGAAACGTCTGATATAAAATCTTCATAATGATGACGTGGGCGTTGATCATCCTTTCTATCCTTAAATGCCGGGTCCTTAAGAAAACTTCTTTCTCTATAATTATATATATAGTAAATACAGTATATATTATTTATTTATTTATTTTGCCTTAGTGGAGAAATCCAGTAGTTATACACATGGGCGTCGATCGCTTCACAAAAGTGGGGGGCCGGAGGCATTTCAGAAATGACAAAGAGCAAGAAGTGTGAAGCAGTAACCTCATATTTTTTTTTAATAAAATTATTAGTTATATTCGTTGAAGTCAACTTAAACAAATTACACTTCTGTTAAGAAACTTGCTACTTTAAATACACATAAACAAATGAGACATTAAAACATTATCAAACATAGATATATATTAAAGAAATACAACAAATAAACATGTACCCCCCCCACATAAAAAAGTGAAGGGGACATATCCTCCCCCCCTACGATCGACGCCCATGGTTATACAGTGTTAATGATAAATATTTGTCTAACTAATGATTTATACAGAGGAACAATAATATCGCGCGATTTGTACTCAAAATTCCTAGCTATAAGACCTAGCACTTTGTTCGCCTTACTGACCGTTGCTGTACTTTGTTTCGCCACTTTTAAATCACCAGTGACTAATTCCTAAATCTTTTTCCTGATCTACGCTTGCCAACTCCTTCCCTGACATACTATACGCAAAATTACCTTTACGCGAACCTATATGTAAAATTTTGCACTCATCGACGTTAAATCTCATTTGCCATGTGACCGACCAATCTACGATTTTATTCAGATCTTCCTGGATTTTACCTGCCATCTATTGTACATTGGTTATATGAGTCAGTTGAACATGGCGGTTCGACTGGAACAGTGCCCTGCCCTACGGAGCAGTTCAGGACGTTTACGTTTAATGGCCGCTCGTGAACGTTCCAGTGTTGAACAGTATGCAGCTGCATTGATTGTTGTGCTTTTTTGCATGAAGTCTGCGAGCAAAACGCCTTTGTTGTCCCAAAACACGGTAACCATCACTTTGCCAAACGGACCTCACAATCTTGAACTTCTTTGGTCGCGGAGACCTAGGGTGTTTCCATTCCATGCTGGCACGTTTTGTTTCCGGAGTACCGTGATGAACCCATGTTTCGTCTCCTGTGACAATGCGCTCGAGAAATTCTTGACTACTGACAGACTCGAAATATCGTTGCAGAAATGACAGAGCACTGTTCCAGTCGGGCCGCCATGTTGAACTGACTCATACAACCAATGTACGGTAGATGGCAGCCGAATCGACATGCAGTGTTGCCAACAATGATTAACGAATTCACCTGACACAAACATAATCAATGTACGTCCTTTAGTTACGAAATTGTATGCCGTGTAAACTTATTTTCTGACCACTCCTCATATATGTAGCACTAAATAGTGTAGAATAAGATTATTCTACATTTTTCTTCTGTTGTTCCCTTTTTTGCATTTATCAAGTGCCCTTTTTTTACACTATTAGGTACCCTTTTGACTTTTGCCCCAGCAGTAAAAATTCCTTAAAATATGGACTGCTTTCTTATCAATACAGTATTCGCAGTTATCGCAGTTTCCTTGGCAATCTTTAAGATGCGTTTCTGTGAGGCATGCGATGTCCACCCTTGTTTCGTTCATAACTCCTTTCGGGTACGAAACTTTGTTGAGTGAGTTGTTTGGTTTTATTCCTTGAATATTAGCCAGGACAATATTTATGTTCTTTGTTTTGTGTTGCCTCTTGTGCATTTCCAGTTCGTTATCCTTCGGTATCGCATGTTTAGTAGTCCTGTGGTCCTCTGAGAGAGATCCATTTCCGCCTACCTCTTCTGGTAGCTTCTTGCCAGGAAGCGATCCAACTCGGGGGTTCCCAGCTGTGTCAACTGTATGCGCTGTATGGAACTTAAGCAGACGTATTGTGTCTGCGATGTAGAAAAAATTTTGTTTGCGATTTGTGTACATATTTTTCTTCACATTTTTCCTATGGTCCTTGGAACCTTATCCTCTATCCTTTGAATTTGACAGAAGATGATGGTAGTAGCATTTTTTTCCCGTATTGGCGGGTTCCACATGTCGCGTCAGTGTTGCAAATGTCCGGATGGTAGAATCTGCAGTTGTCACCGAATTTACAGTGACCATTACTGTAGAAGAAATTGCACAAAGGAAAGTGTTCATATATACTGTACATTGTCCTCCTTTATATCTGCAATTTCCTTTCACATAATATTTGCATATAATTTCTTCCCCATTTTTACTCGGGGCCTTTGTTTTTGACGGTCTCAGTCTACTTTCTTGATTGTCTACATGTTTTTTCCTATTGGTGCTAATGTCTGTTGTTTGAACTTTTTGGATTAGGTTTTGTGCCTGTGTTTCCTTTTTACTCTTTGTTGCATTTGTATTTATATTCTCGCCCTCCTTGTGTGTTGGTACTTTCTTTAGTTCTACGTCCCTATTCCTCGTTTCTTTTGTTTTTCTCTGTTCATTTTTCACAGTTTCCTCTTTTACTTTCCTCTTTTCTTCTTATTTTTCTCTGTTCGTTAGTTACAATTTCCTCTTTTGCTTTTGCTTTCTCCTCATAGTCTTTTTCTGCTTTAAAGACCGTAAAAGAATTCATTTCAATCATGTAGTTTTACAGAAAAACTTGATCCCGTTCAATTGTTTTGCGCCTGTTATAAGAGAAATTTCTTCCTCTTTCCATTTCAGGCATTTGAAATCGAATAGAAGTTGGTAAAGGTTACATCTAATTGCCTTTGCTTCATTTGTTACTTCTTTACATTATCCACAGGGTTGTAGGAATTTATTTGCTGTTGTCATGTTACTAATAATAGGTAAAAGATGATGCACAAAAATTGACTCAAAAGGGCAATTAAGAAAGGTATTTGGTTTGATTAAAAAAACTGGGGGAGGGAACGTTTTTCGGTTACTCCAGGGGATGGGGAATGTGGCACGCTGTAGATTCTCACTGATTTGTGCCCAGGAGTCGGAAAAACGCTGTATAGGTTAAATTGTTTTGTTTTTATTTACTTTATTTTGACATACACCGCGATTTTACTACTTAAAGAGAAATACCACTGTGTGCACTATATACAGTTATATACTGTACAGTCTAGGGTGGATCGATTTTACATTTTTTTCGATTTCCATATTCTAATAGAGACAAAAACTTGCGCATGCATGAGAAAACAGCCTCTGCAAAATCTTAGCTTAATAGGTAATCATCTTCTGCCCCCGGCAGAGCGATCAAAATCATATTTTAGTAGTCAAAAACGTATTTTTAAACCCTAGCCTAGAGTCATAAAATTTTGCGTGTGTGTTATTTCATGCCTAAGCAACGATATAAATGCTATGGGAAATATATAAATGCATTATTTAAGACAAAGAGCCGATCTGAAAGTATGTATATAAATTACCTATTTTTTCAACATTTGACGTTGTTGCCGGGGGCAAAAGATATTAACGTAGGACAACGCGCTTGGAAAAACGATCATATGAGGTCTTTTTCATCGACTTTATAGTTATTAGGAATAATTTTGATGCATATTGAAAATACGTTTTTGACTACTAAAATATGATTTTCATCGCTCTGCCGGGGGCAGAAGATGATTACCTATTAAGCTAAGATTTTGCAGAGGCTATTTTCTCATGCATGCGCAAGTTTTTGTCTCTATTAGAATATGGAAATCGAAAAAAATGTAAAATCGATCCACCCTACAGTGTACACTATATCAGGTGCTTAAAACTGATTAGCTGCAGGAATTTTGTTGTAATACCACCTTCATTCGGACTTCAAACGAAACACGTGTAACCGCTACACCGAGTCTAATTTTTTTTTTTTATAAATTCCAACCACGCTCTAAAGATTAGCCTCCTAAAATATTTGAATAGAAGCTCTCATTAATTATATAACCCTTTAATTAAGGTTCTTTTTCGATAAACTTCCATCCCTTAAAAGTTATTTATTTAAACTATATATATATGGGCTGTGAGAATGGCGACTCTTATCCTTTAAAATTTGTAGAAACATCACAATATGATCCGAAGTGTCACATTTCAAAACGTTAAATATCGAAATATAATTTTTAATTTATCTGCAAATTCTCCTTAATTTTCCAAGGAATCCATTGACTATTCTTCCAGAGCTCATTCACCAAAAGACTTTCAATAACACTGTTCAACAATGATTTTGTATCAGGAAAAGTTTTTATGTCACTCTTATAGAGTTTTTAACGCTGATTACCAAAATGGTCTTATTATTTTCCTATCACGTATGGTTTTTGAAAAATTTCCATTTTTATGTTTTGGAAAACATATTCAATTTTTGTAGTCATCTGTACAGGTTTGTGATTAAACTATGCGTGATACGGTGTGTTGTTCTATAATGTGCTGTGATGTTTGTCTTATTATGTCGTGTGTATTGCTACTCTTATAGTATGTGTGATGTTAATATTTTTTAATATTTTGTATAATATTTAATTATATCTAATATACAATATTATACATATTATACATATTATATACAACATACAATAATTGTATAATATTTTTTAAGATTTCATGGAAACTATGCGTAATACGCCAAAATGAATAACATTTTCGGAATTTGTTGTTCAGTGTAATCGTTCGGAAAAGGGCTAATTCTCCACCTTACTTTTCGAGCACACATTCTGATAAGCACCCTTCATCACAAATCCCACCAAATTGACTGACTGTATCATGTCATAGTTCTCAGTTTCTACCGAATCGTTAAAAACTTTCGAAGCGACTCTTAACGGTATGGTAAAGGCGAGGGACTATGCTAGAATATAGTCACCCCATCTAGGGCCGGGAATTTGTGATAAAGGTTGTGTATCACAGTGCATGTTTAGAAAGTTAGGCGGAGAGTGGGTACCCTTGACAAATTTGTTCAAAAGTAAAGTCCCATTTGTTTGGAACACTGTACAAGAAGATGCTTTTTAAACCCTACGCTACAAACACTTACAAAAACCTATATTCAGTTTCTCAAATATGACAAACCCTTTATTAGAAGCTGACGCTTCAGACTACTGGCTAAGTGCTGTGTTATTTCAAGAAGAAGATGGTATCGAAGTAATCATAGCTTACGTCAGTCGTTTACTGTCCAAATCTGAATAGAACTATTCCGAAACTGACCTTGAGGCATTAGCCATCGTGTAGGTCCTGAAGAAGTTCAAAAACATAATCTACGATTATATGGTATGATTGTGAAAAGGGGTCACTCTCCGTTAACATCAGCTTTTCTCAATAAACTGTAAGATGGATGCTTTGGTCGCTGAGTCTTAACTATCCAAAACCTTTTACCCAAGTTTGTTCATCGTCCCCGGAAACTCAACCTTCTCCCAGATATTTTGTCCAAGATAAACAACCCCGAAGAGTTACGAGAAATTCATTGTATTCAGACCATCCTGGATTTCGATGAAAGAGTCCTCTTCGAAACACAACGCAAGGATTCTCGTACTCCCAAGATTATTCAACATTTGACAAACCAACCAAATTTAGACCTTCACCAGCAATATGCCTTCAAAATCAGTTTTTCTATTACCAAGGTTCTTTAGAACACTGTCTTGGAAATACCTGAGGTCCTAGAAGATGTGGCATTTAAGATCTGCTTTGACGATGTTTATTCCGGACATCCTGGAATATAAAGGACTTAAAAGCAATTGCAAGCACGATACCATTTCCTCTAATGCGCCCAAACTCACCGAAAATTGTAAACTGTGCCCTTTTTGTTTAAAGCATAAAGGAGCACCACCATCAATTGCTCATATGCACAGTTATCCCGTTCCAACAAGACCTTGGGAATGTGTAGGTGTGAATGTACTTAATCATTTGTTCCAAGTCGCACTGGTAATTGTTGCATCCTCGTACTCACCGATCATCTTACCGAATATAGTGAAATTGTACCTATTACTGGACAATCCAAAGTCATTGCTAAATGTTTGCTCGAACGCGCTATTCAACGGCCTAACACTCCATCTGTCTTGTTTTCAGATAACGCACCAGACTACTGTATTATTCATTTCCACCATGTTCAGCAATATGCAGTATGTAAATTTCACATTCAGAAAACACGCATTATACCATACCACCCGACAGCAAGTGGTCTGGTTAAGAAACAAAATGCCAAGGTATTGAAGTGTACTACGACATCTTGTTGACAACAACCAGAGCAATTAGGATGAGTGTCTATCTATGGCACAATGGTTTATCAACACTAATTATAGTTGCTTTATTGGCGACATCCCTCATTTTAAATTGTACTATTACGATATCAGATTTCCTTCCGACTTACCCAATTCACTGACGTAAGAATTTGTATATCCCCAATAGATTAAGGGCTATGACGAAGCTCTAGCTCGCCAGCAAATTGATCAGATGGTCCAAAACCAATACAAAAGTTTCCCAAAGCAACAAACTTTTACCTGGCAACCGGTGTTACATCAAAAATGTAACACCTACTAAGCTTAGTAAAAAGCTTTACTCTTCCTGGGTACCATTTCAAGTACTCGAAGATCTGGACCACAGGTGATATAAAATTCGTGATTTAAATTCCTTACAAACTAAAACTGTACATATCGATTTGATTAAAATTGTACCCGAAGACACCATCCAAGAACGAAGGAGTCCATTCACTCTAAGACAATTAGACAGTATGCTCTGAATGTGCGACAGTTCTTAAACGAAGTTTTCCCAGCCAAGTGGATAGGTAGAAGTGGACCAATTACTTGGCCACTTCGTTCACTTGACCTGCCCCATTGGACTACTTTTTATGGGACCACGATAAATGTGTTTTTTGCTCATCAAAACCACGTTCTTCGGATGAACTTATGGGCAGGATCACAAATGCAGTTTCGGAAATTATTCATTAGCAACTGAAAGATGTTCTCAAGCATTTGCAAAATCGTATTGAACGATATAACGCAAAAGATGGCGGTTATATTGAGGCCTACAAATTTGTAATGTAGTGTGTTAAAAACTTTAATAATTTATGCTTTCATATACCCTTACAGTTTGTGTCTATCGCATGTACATCAAAAGTTATTACAGTTTAAAACTACCCAAGGACTATTTCCATCAGTTCACTTGAACTAGATATAAATTTTAATTAATTATTTGTTATAATCATCAGATAATCCAAACATTAATCCACATGATTCTCATCAATGGAAAACTTTTAATCTGATATTAACTTCAAACAGTTTCAATTAATTTAATTAATACAATTAACAAGCATAAGTGAATTATTCATCTTCGTTTTCATACTAGTCATCAATACCAATTTAATTAAGACTAAATTTTTAATATACTGGAACTGTAAAAGTGATTAAAATTCAGTAATACTCTTAACGTTAAACGTGTTTCTCATGATCATCGTCCGATTTAACTGGCGAGTAAGGGATTCTCGTGCCTTTATAACTCAGATCTCTTTGCCAAGAGAAAAATTTGTAACCGGGTGAGACCGTGGATTTAGAGCTCATCGTTCAATTGTTACGGAGGAAAAAAACCGCACACGCACACACACACACGCATTTCATATATATATATATATATATATATATTTGTGTGTGTGTGTGTGTGTGTCTACTTCGTGGTGTACGGACGGTTTATTCCTGCTCTGTGCTTACATCAAAATAACAAGTGTTTATTAATTCGGCCGTTAATTCTAGCTATGCCACTATGGGTATAAAGTATCAGGGCATATGCAAAAATAATTTATTAAGTGAAGGCTGGCGCCATACAGCGTGCACAATGAAAAACAACATAAATTGAAAACAATTCCAACGGAGTAATAGCTTTCGTGAAATTTTTCCGGTTTGGTGCGTGGGGCAACAGAAAAAAAAATCCAGGTGGTGCGGTGCGGTGCCTGGTGCAGGCCTAATGGTTCCGTGCTGTGCATTCGATGCAGCGCCAACTCTAGTACCTCTATATATATATATTATATATATATATATATATATACTGTAGCTAAAAGGGAATGAGGACATAACAAAGTGGTGTATCACAATGTCTGTATCTTTTATGGGGCTTACGTCGTAGCCATGTTGCAATATCGCTCCCCGTAGATCATTGAGGGTAAGCGACATTGGGTCTGGATAGTAGTTGGATGGGTGACCGTTCTCTGTTTCCATTTGCGGGATTTGGTTGAGGAGGGAATTGGTTTCCGCTCTCCTCCTGCCCTAGTACCCAGCCAGGCATGGCTGGGTACAAGAACCCGCCAAGCTGGTTCTTGAAATTATTCAGGTTACTGCGCTGGGGGTTCCTCAATTCTTTTGGCAGGATATTAAGAAGTTTTGAGCCTCCTATTCTGAGGGTATTTTCCATTTTCGTTTTCATGGCCTTCTGTCCCACCGCAGCTGAGACAGTACAGAATCTGCCTCGTCTCTCATTTCAGTGTGTTTCTATTTCATTTCTAAAGTTAGGGACACACTCCTCAAATACTTTCCATGCGTATATTATTGTGTGCCCCTAGCGTCTTCTTTCCAGGGGTAGAGTGTTAGGGATTGTAGTCGAGACCAGTAGTCTTCATCTTTCGTTTCCTGTATCTTAGACGTAGAAGTCCTTTGTGTGGCTTCTCTGTTTGCAATGTCTCGTTTTCTCTATGGGCTTGTGAGTACTGAGCAATACTCAATTGTTGGTAGGACTACAATTTTCCATAATTGTAGCATGATGTTTGCTCTTCAGCTCTGGAGGCTCCTCCAGATAATTCCCATTGTTTTTCTAGCTGTTGTCATTTTAATGTTATAGCGCTCTCTGAAATGTTCATCTGATAACATTATTACTCAAAGATCCTTGACTTCTGGGTTTGGTGTTAGTAGAATGGGCGCAAAAGGGTACAGTGCAATGCAATGTTGCAATGGTGCAAAAGTTGATCAATGTTGCAAGGGAGAGGGGTTGTTGAAAATGGGGAGGGGATGTTGAAAGAGGGAGGGATGTTGAAAGAGGGAGGGATGTTGAAAGAGGGAGGGGGATATGTAACAAGAGGAGGGATTATCCCCCAAGTTGCAATGGAGTGGGGAACTTTGGGGGGAGAAGGGAGGATAACCTCCCCTCAAAGGGGTAACCTTAACCAAAGAGAGAAAGAGAAAGGAGGCGGAGGAGAGTCTTTGGGGAAGAAGGTCGGATGTTCTCACCCCCCAAAGGGAAACCCTAACCTAAGCCTTAACCTAAGAAGGATAGAGATGTTCGCCTGGCCCAAGCCAGACGCATAATGAGCGTCCAGGGGATCCGCAGGTGTTATGTAGAGGGTCTGGAGTTGCCAGATACCACTAAGTTAATAATTTATTTATATATGGAGAGGGTTGCACTATTTATTAATATATTTATATATATTTATATATATTTTAATTATTTAGTTATATATGGATGAGTTGCCATTTATTGTTTTCATTTATTTATATAAGGAGAGTTGCCAGATAACACCATTCTATATATTTGTTTATATATAGATGCGTTTCCAGAGACTCCTATATAATTTATTTATATGCAGGGTTACCAGGCAGCACCATTTATATTAATTATATTATTTATTAAGGGCAAGAGCGAGGGAGACGCTCGCCTTAATTTGCTCAGCAAAAGAACTAATTAAAACACATTTAGACGAATCTCAATTTTAACAATAAAAGAAATACATTTGACTCATTATATTAATCCATGGCTTAGCAAAAGAAATAAATAAAACACCAATATTAAAATTCACAACAGTAAATGCATGCAATATAACAGTACACACTTTATATATATATATATATATATATATTATATATGTTAACCCCCTCTTCTATGGCCTGGGTTGGTTCGAAGTCGATGGGGGTTCTGGTTAGGTGGCAGCAACGGATTTGTTACTTGCAGTAGTTTCTTCTACACTACTCTCCGATTTCTTCTATAGTGGTTCAAAGGATTCTGGGAATCTTACTAAATTATCTGACGGTTCCCCGATTCTTTTTATAACGTATCGGGAAATTATTTTTCTCTACTTTATTGATTGAGTTCTCTGAAGAGAGCACGGCTCGAAGGAGAAGATAAAGACAGACTTTTCTTACTGTAATTTACTGCTAAAATGTACAGGTAGTGCTCAGCCTCTGGTCTAATTCTGAAGTTACAGGGGGAGAGGTTCGACCTCTTTCGACAATGGCTCAGGCCGGAATTTAAAAGTGAGGAGGCCTTCGCCTTCTCGAGGAGGGCTCCGACCTCCTCGCTGAAGGGCTGCTAAGACAGGAGTGATTGAATTTACAATGCAAGAATTAAATAAGTCTAAATTTTCGGGGAGTGTAGTTAAGGGTTAAGTTTCCCCCTTTAACTGGAGATCTAAACACTAAGCATAATTTAAACACATCAGAATTTTGAAAGATTCCAAATAAAGCGAAAAAATAAATAACAAAAAAAATAATAATAATAATATCGCCGAGTATACATTCCTAAATGGCAACATAATATCGGATTAGTATATTGAGTATAATCTCAAGTACATCACTGAGTACATTGTAATTTTGGTTTATTACAACTATGATTATAATCACCAATTAATTCACATTCGCTTATTATCGTTAATTACAGTTTCATTAAAGTACATTAATTACATTATACTTAATTATTACAGTTAATTACAATTAAACAGTTAACTACAGATTTTACAGTGTTTTATATTTATAGGCAATTAGGATGTTAGGAGTATAACATAAAGTACATGGGCATATATATTATATATATATAATATATATATATATATAATATATATATAACATAATAGACATAATGATGTTTTCGGATTAGAAGAAAGCAAGAGAGAGGGTGTTCACCTCAGAAGCTCTCGCTTTTGCAGTTGTCAGCGGAATCCGAGCACTTCTATAAGCATTTACGAGTCTATTGCGAGAAATTAAAAAATTTAAAGAGAAGAAATAAAAAGAATACATGTGGCCATATTTACATGTACGTAATCATGATCATGTACGTAATCATGATTATCAACGGACATGTACGAGTGCAAAAGTATTATACACATAGGTTGTGTGCGTAACATAGATGGACACGAGTAACATGGACTGATAGGTTGATAGGGCGTAAGTAGACAATAGGTAACAATAGGTAGGTCGATGAATGAATAATTAATAAAATTAATAAAAGATAACGGTCAAGATAAGATATGGACGTATGGATGAATATGATTGAATAATAATATTATGTTAAAGAATTTACCATACATTGAATACGAAAGATTTCCACATGGAAAGGTATGGAAAGGTATGGAAAATGTGAAGGGAATTAAGTTACTTTATGATGTCATAGTTTATCAAATTATGCAATACGTTAATTCATAATTAATACGCCATAGTTATTCAATTCGTACGTACAGTACAAATCATTATTGGGAGAAATTAGAAGAAACGAATTAGAGCAATACAGTAATGAAAGGTTTATAGCCATTGTACAAAGACTGAGTGAAACTATTAAATAAATATATACGCTTATACGAGCATACAGTAAATATTAAGGAATTGGGTACATTTGAGGAAAAATTAAGTAAATAAATAAAGTACAAACAAGGGTTCAAATCATGCCACATGCAACGTGCTTGTTTAATCTAATAAAATTTAGGGATGAGGGTTAGATGCAAGACAACAATAATTAATTATCACAAAGTCTATAGTAAATGGAAAATGGAGATATGGGTAATATTGTGATGGAAATGTTAAACGATCAAAACCGTCGATTGTCTTGTTTGTACTTTAAGGGAATGAAATTAAGGGACATCCGCTTCTCACAACGAACCTCCAATGACACAAACATGGATACGACTCAACCATAGAAATGGTAGGTCGCATGGTTGTGACACTGCAAAAATAGAAAGCAAATCAAAATTTTAGTCAAACTCGCGTTAGGCTATTTTGGTTCTTATGTAAACATGAATATTTGAATATAAAGATTATATAGAAATTATTCATTGTTCATTTTTACACACACACACACCACATATATATATATATATATATAAAGAAAAACAATTATTTTAACAAACTTCCCCGAAAGTACCTATTTACTTTTGTAGTTAGTAATTTTTTAAACGTTTTATAAATTTAGGATTACCTATAACTTCAGTTTACTACACCTTATATATTATATACAATAATTATATTGAACAAATTTCACCGAAAATGCCTATTTACTTTTCTAATTAGTAATTTTTTGAGCTTTTTACAAATTTAGGATTATTTATAACCAGTTTACTACACTATATATATATATTTTTTTTTATATATATATATATATATACTTTTATATTATTATTCTATTTTTTATATAATGAAAATTCTGCGAATTCAAAGTTAAATAACTGTTAAATCTTATAAAAAACAAAATAAAATATATTTACATTAAAACGACTTCGCTTTTCAACCAAGAAAGACAGAAGAGTAACTATCGCCGACCAAAAACTAAAATGGTCACATTGGAATGTGGTTTGACCCACATTTCGTCCCAAAGACTCAGATTTACCTCGGTTCACTCCAAATATTACTTCGACCATTATTACCATTATTGTTAGTGAACGTAAACTCGATTTTAAATTCTTTTACATATACGTACGTATATATACAGAGAGAGAGAGAGAGAGAGAGAGAGTTTTGTCGGGAATAGAAAGTGAGGACGGCACACACACACACACACACACACACACACATTATTGATTTTATTTCGAAATCACTGTTAAAAATGATAATTATCGGAAATCAACTTAAAGGGTTTGCATCAGTTTAACAGACAACCAGTCAGGAAATGGCGCAATGCTCAGCACAAATGATGCATCAGGTTGTCCTAACTCTTGCATTATTATTTTGTGCGGTGATTTCACGAACTTCAAGCTTATCGCCCCTCCTATCGAATTGGCCTGATGAAGTAGTGAGTTGGCTTCTTGTACTCTCCACCTCACATAGGTACACCCGGCTCATCGGGGCTTGTATGTACTATGCGTCTAATCTTCTTTTGCACTCCATGGATTTTAGGTCCTCCCTTTTTTCCGTACCGTAACAGTTGAAATTTCTCAGTGTTAAACTTCATATTTTGTATCTCTACAAAAACATTCTGCTCGTAGAGATCTAGGTTTCTTATTTTTCTACTGATCTTTGCTTCATCGGCAAAGGATGTTACTGCGCTGTCTCTGGTAATGTCCTCATTTATGTCAAGATTATGAAGAGTAGTGGCGCTAATACTGTTCTTTGGAGATATTTACAGATGATACCTTGAAAAGAGGAAACAACCTTATACAGATGCAAATAAGAGTGACAATTGACAGCTAAAATATGCAGTAACCATGTGCATTTAATGTTGCAACTCATCATTTCTGTGTCTGACTTTGGCGGTGAGGCTCTGGTTCGCTCCAGCATGCTGGCTCCTGAACGTAGCCTAACCTATGGTTCAGACCATAGATTCTTCTTGTGCTGTAATGACTTGCCGCTGCTCAAATTATATGTCCATTTCCCTAACCAAAATGGGGAAAATTGAGAATCAAGCTGAGAGTAGTATGCTTGCAAATATATAATGCAAAATATTGGAAAACATCGTGACAGAGCGTGCAAGTAAGCAATTCACTCATATACCTTGAGATGTGATCAATGAAATTAAATCTACGGAGAGAATGAACCGATAAAGACACCATTAGTCGTGAAGGCGACCAATCAAGACTTCACTGTCCAAAGCGTAGGTCCGTTATATCGGTGTTACGATTGGTACACAAATTTAACATAGCTCCGCCCAGTTACATTGACAACCAATCAGGAAACTTACGAACCCCTATTAGTCTTTTGGGAGTAGTGCTTGGGGAACATGCCTATAAAAGTGAGTATTTTCAGCTGGAACTCGCTCCGCCCAGTTACATTGACAACCAATCAGGAAACTTACGAACCCCTATTAGTCTTTTGGGAGTAGTGCTTGGGGAACATGCCTATAAAAGTGAGTATTTTCAGCTGGAACTCGCAGCAGTTATTTTCACCAGTGAATAAACAAACACATTCCCTCCGTCATAAGTCCACAACTTTACAGTTTACCGGCTTTATATGAAGATGGAGACTGCCGCGGTGTCTACAATTAATCTTTTTAACGCAGCCGACAGAGACGGATTATTTCCAACGCAAACCGTTGATGATATTTGCAATGACGCTCCTTACGATCCGGCGCAAGGGACTGCCGTGAAAATGTAATGTAATTATGTGCCTGTAATTTTATTTTTTGTAACCAATTATTCGCGAAATTGATATTTATTTTAATGTGCTTGTCATTAGGAGAAAATTTTCGAGCACCATTCTGTTTCCATTATTTCATCATCATATATATATATATATATATATATATATATATATATATATATATATATATGGAGGGTTGTAGTAATTTATTTCATTAAATTTTATTGTAAAATGTTTCATTTAAATAGCAGGTATCCGCAATTTTTAATTATAGATTAGCTTGCAATTAATATTATGCTAAAGTCCTGCTTTGATTAAAATTCGTTGAATTTTTCATAACAATCCTTTGCAAGTTTTAAATAAATTTATAAATTCCATAATAAATGAATTTGAAATGTTATTCGGCATTTTCTCTTAAAGGGTCACAAACTTCTCTGAGCGGTTCGAAGATATTTGGTACTTCACAATGTAACTCTCTTCCTATATGTATACTCTTCATACAATATGTTTTAGGCAATTGGGTTTTTATTGAAAAAAAAGATTCAGAAAATGTATGAACTAAACAAATTAATTATTCCTTCTCCTTTACGGTCCAATGAGGATTTGACTCATGTTATACAATCTTTTCGTTTTGAGGAAACGCATGTCATGGACCTGAATACTAAGGTAGAAGTTTTACCGAGCAGTCAACCCAGCGATTGCCACATCATTAACGAAATAGTGTAAGTTTTCTTTTTCTTGTTTCAAGCTTTTTTTGGGGGTAAGAAGACGCAATGTATTTTCATCAATTTATTAAATGAAAGAAATCATGTTTTTAGTACAATAACCAATTAGTTTCCATTAAATAAGCTACAGAATAC
The DNA here is from genome assembly GCA_023014485.1 of Bathynomus jamesi. Lineage (NCBI taxonomy): Eukaryota > Metazoa > Arthropoda > Malacostraca > Isopoda > Cirolanidae > Bathynomus > Bathynomus jamesi. Next base: position 583,378 of record JAJOZX010000646.1, on the reverse strand, counting down.
ACGAGCTAATATTATTGAATGCAATTATTCATTTGGTATATATATATATATATATATAATAATATATATATATATATACAGGGGTTGGACAAAATAATATGAACACCTTGATAAATGGCGGTTTTTATTCTTAATATGGAGTTGGTCCTCCTTTAGCGGCAATAACAGCTGCAATGCGTCGGGGAATTGATTCATACAGCTTTTGGACAGTGGCTAGAGGAATCCTGAGCCATTCTTCGAGCAAACCCTGCTCCAGTTCCTCCAAAGACGCCGGCGGTGGGAATCGGCTTCTGACCTGCTGCTCCAACTGACACCACAGATGCTCGATAATGTTAAGATCCGGGGATTGTGGAGGCCAATCCAAACGTTCTACTTCACTAACATGCTCTTCAAACCAGTTTTTAACGACCCCAACGGTGTGGATTGGTGCATTATCATCCTGGAAGACGGCACCGCCATTGGGAAACAGCGTTTGGACCATGGGATGGACCTGGTTAACCCTACCATGCAGTACTACAGCTGGGCCAAGAGTATTCCACGATATTACTGCCCAAACCATCACAGATCCGCCTCCATGCTTAACGGTTGGGGTCAGGCAGTCGGGGTCATAAGCATCTTTAGGCTGTCTCCAGACGTAAACTCGACCGGAACATGGAAATAGTGTAAAGGAGGATTCGTCGGAGTAGACTACATTCTTCCACCGGTCCATTGACCAATTCTTATGGTCATTACACCATTTTCTGCGCCGCTCAATGTTGATGTGCGAAAGGAAGGGTTTGGCAATTGCAGCCCTCCCATGGTATCCAGCTCCATGGAGCTCGCGACGTACAGTTCTGGTCGATACTGGGCTTGCAAGATGCTGGTTAAGCTCTGCAGTCACTTTTGGAGCTGTGGTCTTATGGTTCTTTGTCACAATGCGCTTTAGCACCTGGCGGTCACGATCACACAGCTTCTTCTTGCGTCCACTATTGCATTTGTCGGTGCTTGTCTTTCCATGGTTTTGGTATGCAGACATGACCAGAGAGACAGTTCCTCTGGATACATTGAACATCTGAGCAGTTTTCGTCACCGATGCACCAGCCATCCGCGCTCCGACAATTTGCCCTCTTTGGAAGTCTGACAGGTCATTCATAACTGCTAATTCATAATTCACTCAGATCTGTAAAAACAACGTGAGGTTATAACATGACGTATACACTCTCTGTTACGCATTTAAATAGGTTTGCCAGTCATTTGACTGTTTACTTTGTGTCTGAGCAGTCCGTAAAGATAACCGGTGAAATCGGCGGGTGTTCATATTATTATGTCTAACCCCTGTATATATACGAACAAAACATCATACTATACAACGAGTGCACACAATCGGAAAACGGCTTTTTATCTGTCTGCATACCATTTCGTCGTTTCGTTGACTGTGAAACGGGTCGAATAATTTTTAAAAATTTATAAATTCCTTACCACGTGACATGTGCATGAGAAATGAAAGGCAGTACATCCCGCAAGTATTACTAAAATATCCTCGTTGCCGGAAGGGATTCCATACAGCTTCGGGGGTATGCAACTGATCGAGAAATTTTACAATAATAGGGTCACTCCAGGGCTGAGTCCCGAGTGAATCAAAATAGTACATGCGGTCCCTATTTTTAAAATAGATTGTAAACCAATGAATCCCTTTACCACCAATAACATCTGTGTTCACAATAAGACTACCGCAATCTCTCGTAGTTGGCAATTTCAATGTTTCATTCTTCGCAAACACACCGATAAATTTGGAACGTGAGATTCGTTCACTATTCATTACTCTCTGAAGTGTATTTGCATCCATTTTAAAAGTGAGTCACAACGCTCCTAAATCTGTCAACTTCTATTAAGGCTTGTGACTCGAGGTATACTAGTACACTAATAGACGCGTATATCGGCTTGACGAATTCCAATCTGACTGAGATGTTTCTTCTCTGTTGTGGACTTAAGTGTGTATTTACATTAGCAGATAAGTCAGGTGTGATGTCAAAGGATTAAAGGTTAAATTGATCGATGAATTCTTTCAGTGCTATCCCAAACCCGAGCTCATCACAAGCACCTGCAATATGGGCCAGATTACTATATGGTCTCGCGCAAAGCGGGAACACAGCGTCTGATGAATAATCCAAATCCACAGCCCCGCCCAATCCAACGCCATTGACGTATAGAGTTATATTTTTAAGGCCGAAATTATCGAATTTAAAGGCACTCTTTTTATATTTTCCATTCACCGAAGCATGGTCCTGCATTCCAAATAATATCCTTTTAGGTAGAACTCCCAGGGCGATGTTTTCTATCTGTTTCGAGGCCAACCCTGCTGGCACCATGTATAGTTTGATATGTGCTCTGTTAATTGGGTATTTTACTGTGGCATGTAGTAAATTTTTCTCAACTTCTATTTGTTTAGGCGAACTTAATTTCACTCGCCTTACGCGGAGGTATGTATCCATAATGTGAATCACAACGTGTTTTGCTCCCTCTTCTTGATCAGCTCCCAGATTTAAACAGATCTCAGGATTCGTGCGGGTCAGCTTTATTTTCATATCCACCCCGTTCACAAGCAACTTCTGGAATGTGAAGTCTGTATGCAGGCGTCCAAAACACATATATCTTCTCTTTATAATTTTTAAATTTGTCATTTATACTACTTTCGTCTTTAGCTTGATAATATCCCTCGGCACTTAAAAAGGTATCCTTCGCTTCTTTGGAAAAGTTGAGGACATTTTCCAGATAGGATCGTAGGTGGTAGTACCCCGTTCCTGCCGATATGTTGACCTGATTTAAATATACGTCACACTGGTTGAATAAAGAGTGCAGAAAATTTGTTTCAGGGTATACAGCATATTTGTCATCGCAGTCCGTTCCATCAGAATAGGCTATACGTAGTTTACCGTACATGTGCACACAGCTTGGGTCAAAAAATTAAGGGCCTGAGCTCGGTATCACGAACTCTATTGGAACACTCGGGGAACTAATTGTGTTTAACGGGTTAATTGTAATAAAGTCATTTTGCTCAAGAGAAACTTGAGTTGGAGGCACATCAAAGAGGGACAGCTCCGATTTACAACATTGTGAACTACAAGGATGGATGAAGTGTGCCATGACGAGTCAGAAACAGTACCACCTCTCTCGACAAGTAGTAAACAGTCTATGATTCATGAGAGCAATGTCCTTAGCTTATATCAGTCAAAAAAATGGTTAACCATAGGTTTTATTCGCTTAGAACACTTCTTCGATGTCATTTTACGTTTAACGCCACGTGCTGGTAATCCCTTCTTCCGAACAGACCGCTTCTTCTTCCGACAACCACGCATTTTTCTCTTTGCATCTTTGACGATTTCGTCTCGTGTACGCTTTAAGTGTTTTTTTTAGAGCTTCTTTAGGTTTAGCCCCGGCCAATATGTCTGCCTTGTTAAGACCTGATTGTAGCGCTTTCCTCTCGAGGTATCTGGCACCCTTCAACAAGGGGACAGCTGTACGTAGTATGGTTGAAAAAATGGATCCAAGTCCACTACCACGCTAGTATCTCACACCTCGATAGACTGTGAAAGGCTTTCTGTCCATTATAACTAGGTGAGTCGAAAGTGCAGCTTCATTGTTAAGCTCCCATCAACGAATGGGAAATTTTTTCCCTCAATCGTTCTTATATATATTGAGATGTTGGTTATTAGATTAGTGGCGACATTTACATAATGGGGCCTGTCATATGTAATACCCATTAAACACAATCAGTTCGCCGAGTGCCCCTAAGAATTCGTGATACCCAGCTCAGGCCCTTAGTTTTTTGACCCGAGCTGCATGCACATGTACGCTAAACTGCGTATAGCCCATTCAGATGGAACGGACTGCGATGATAGTTACTCTGCATACCCTAAAACCAACTTTTTACATTCCATATTCAGCCAGTGTGGGGTGTATTCAAATCAGGTTAACATCTCGGCAGGAACAGGGTATTATGACCTACGATCCTATCTGGAAAATGTCCTCAACTTTTCAAAAGAAGCGAAGGACACCTTTTTAACTGCTGAGGGCTATTATCAGACTAAAGATGAAAGTAGTATACAGGATAAATTTAAAAATTAAAAAAAAAAAGATATACAAGTGTTTTGGTCGTCTTCATACAGACTTCACATTCCAGGAGAAACTGCTTATGAACGGCGTCGATCTGAAACTAAAGCTCAACCGCACGAGTCTTGAGATCTGCATAAATCTGGGGCCTGATGAAGAAGAGGGAGGAAAACCCGTTGTGATTTATATCATGGAGACATATTTACGTGTACGGCGAGTGAAATTAAGTTCCCCGAAATATGAAGAAACTGAAAAAAATTTAATACACGCAACAGTAAAATACCCAATTAACAGAGTACAGATCAAACTATATACGATGCCCGCCGGGTTGGCCTCGAAGCAGCTAGAAAACGTGGCCCTGGGAGTTCTACCTAAAAGGATATTAATTGGAATGCAGGGCCACGCTTCGACGAATGGAAAATATAAAAAGAGCGCCTTTAAATTCCAGAATTTCGGCCTTAAAAATATAACTATACGTAAATGGCGTCGCATTAGGGGGGGGGGTCTATGATTACGGACTACTCATCAGACGCTGTGTTCCCGCTCTGCGCGAGAGATTATAGTAGTCTGGCTCATAATGCCGGTGCCTGTGACGAGCTTGGGTTTGGCGTAACGCAGAAAGAATTTGTGGAAGAATTTAACCTTTATTCGTTTGATATTACGCCTAACTTGTCTGCTAGTATAAATATGAACTTAAGTCCACAACAAAGTGGGAACATCTCAGTCAGGTTGGAATTTGCCAACCGTATAGACGCACCTATTAGCCTACTCGTGTACCTCGAATCACAGGCTCTAATAGAAGTTGACCGTTTCAGGAACGTGGTCACAGACTTTTAAAATGGAAGCGAATACACTCCAGAGAGTAATGAAAAGTGATGGAATCACACGCTCCAAATGCCAGTGAATGGACCGCGGATGTTCAATGTGAGCAACGTAGTCCATTACCGCAGCGTGAAAAAAAAGAAGGAGAGCGAATGGTGGAAAATACGATTGTGTACTTGGCTAATGAATGCGTAGGTTTGAAGAGTGGAAAACTGTGGAAGGTACCAGTGGAACTGAATTGTACGGAAACTGAAGCGATGTTGGATTCAGGTGCGCAGTTTTGTCTCATTAGCAGGGATGTTGTTTCTCGTATGTCTAACTTTGAGACTGATGACAGTGTGCACATTAGGTTGAAAGGTATTGGAGGAGATCGGTTGGTTGGGAAGGGTATGTTGACTGCACAGGTGGTAATTCATGATATCGATTTCGGTATGTGTGATTTTTATGTGGTAAATAACTCTCCATATGAGATCGTTCTAGATAAAAACTTTTTTGTTAGTAAGGGTTCAATAACACTGGGTAAGAAAATTTGAAAAATTTTCTGTTTATTGTGATTTTTCTGTCGTTTCTTAATGATTTCGGGGCGCTCATTCCAAAAATGATATTGGTTTTGCTCTATCATCAACCGTTTCAAAAATATAGGTTATCACACTTTTCATGTGGCAAAGTATATAAAGAAGGCTAACATAAATATTTTCTGAAAATAAAAACACTATTGGAAATTAATGTTTATTGAGCCAAAATTGTTTGACAAACCCAAAATGGTGCAAAGGATATAATATATATCATGAGGAGAACCGATAAGAGAATAACAAGCCTCGTTATGCAGTGTGCGTTCCTTAAAAATGCACTGAAGAACGCGACTTCCGCGTATGAACATTCTTATCCTTTCTGATCAGCGACCATACGTAGTGGGGTGTGTCAATTTAGGGGGTGAAATGACTAAATTGAAAATCATGTGATTTGGTAGCAATTTAATGTAATCATTTGGCATACAAAATAATATCCTTGCTTCAAAAACAATAAAAAATAACTCCTGCCGACATCAATTTTAATTCAAAAATTCCATTTTTCCATAAATTCGTAACAAAATAACAAATGTGCGCAAACATCCTATCAACATTTAAAGTGGCAATAAGATATCATTCAGAGTCTTTATTTGAAAGTAACCAATGCAGTCATGTCCTTTTTGCTGCGGTTCCTTGACATCAGCATTCGGCTTTGATGTAGCCTTCTCGCCTCTTGTGACTGTAAACTTGACTAGCTGCTTCTGTGACCATTCTCACACATCTCTCCACACTGAGTGTGAGAAGGCCACTTTGGCACTTGCATTGGGGCCTCTTTAAGTTGTGTTAAATCTTTGTTTGTTATACATGTTGTCAGTGGTGGCTCCAGAATTTCCGAACTCAAGTTAACTAATTCTGACAATTTCGTGGCATTGACGTTTATCGGAGGTACCTTCCTTGTCTGAACAGAGCAGTCTCCCAGCTGGTCATCATCTAGTGATGTTCCTCTAAGTTTTAGAATGATTTCCACAGCCTCAGTTAGCTCTTTGGTACATTGGCTGCAGAGTATTGCTTGCAAAACTGCCTCTGGCCTAGCATACCAAGCGGGCCTTCTCACCACAGGTAACACGATGTCCACCACTACTTTCCTTTGGGTTCTTAGTAGCTGTAATTGAAGCAAGATGTGGTTGGGCCCCTCCATCTACATTGGATTAAGTTTTACATTGAACCAGTGAGGAAGATAAAACCCAATAATAAATTCAACAATCAACATCAAATTCTGTAGCATTTTGCCCTTCAGTGCATGTTTGGAAACCCAAATCCTGCAGAAACGAATCGCTGTAGTTAACCAACGACTGTGACTTACGGGTCCAATCTCCAAGAGAGCCAGATTTTGAGGCAACTCTCCTGATCTGATTGCTTGAACAATACGATAAGCGTAAGATTGATCCGTGCTGAGGTCTTTGATAACTTCTTCAGACAACACTGGAAGGGGAAGGCCTACTTCGACCTTTGGAAATTTTGTATTTATTTCTAATTCCGTTGCTTCATCTAGCATGTTGCCAATGGGGGCCTGACCACTTGTTGCTCTTTGTAGGACCATCAAGTTCCTGGATGAGACGACGAAGAGGTAGTTCCCCTGTGTGCAAATCACATACAATCCAAACAAGCCTTCTTCCAAATTTTTTCTCTAAATGCGTCATAACACCGCCCTGCCATCCAGTGTTCACCGCAGTTGAGTCTCCACCAACGGCCTGCAATGAACTGTCAAGTCTTCTTTCTTGAAGCCAACATATTATTTGATCAGCAATTGCCTCTGCATGTTTCTTGCCTTCTACTTCTGCTTCAGGAACAAAGTGAGACAAATAGCGGCCACCAGGTTCGGAACACACAGAGTAGTGTTCTTCTTTGATGAGACCGGGAAACTTTCTGTCCATTCCCTCTACCTCTAGGAGAACTTTTGTGTCATCTCTTCTTCCATCAAACAAAAGGCAAGAGAGACCCTCCTTCAAATCTTTTTCATGCTGATCAGATATTTCCTTCATTATTTTTTCTTGTGCTCTTCTTATCTTATTACGATCTATCACTAAGGATGTATCCTCTCGGCTGATGAGGCCTGCATCTATCCAAGCGGCAGTGGCAATCTCTGCAGTCTCTCGTAGCCCCTTATGGTGGCGAATACTGGCAAGGGCATTGTTTGAGATGTCTTTAGTGTTGTATTTCATTCTCTTCGGCGAAGGTTCAGATGGCATTTTGGAGCTATCATCTGATGTTGCTTCTTTCTGTTCATCTGAAGAGCTTTCAAAAAAGTGAGAAACCTCTTGATAGAGCTCTTCATCTCTTTGGGTGGCTTCTTCACTCTTCTTTTTCTTCCTTTCTTCCCTCTCTCGGATTTTCTCTTTTTTCTTAGCAATAACAATCTGTTTTTTGGTTTCTGAATAATCTGCCGAACCAATCTGCATACTTCCTTGGCCTCCTGCCTTTGTTCTCTTGATAGAGCTCTTCATCTCTTTGGGTGGCTTCTTCACTTCTTTTTCTTCCTTTCTTCCCTCTCTTGGATTTTCTCTTTTTTCTTAGCAATAACAATCTGTTTTTTGGTTTATGAATAATCTGCCGAACCAATCTGCATACTTCCTTGGTCTCCTGCCTTTGTTCTCTGCGCCTTTATGAAAGCCAGCTCCAAAACAGGGATCTGCTTCTCACGAGGACAGCGACAATCAATGTGAGGGTGAGGTTCTCTTCTGCATGAGGGAGAACAATTGGCTTCAGAACACAACTCTATGGGAGACTGGCAGTTAAAAATGTCAAGAAGAGTATCAAGTGTGTGCAGAAATTTATTTTTCTTTGCTAGTTTTCCTTTACCAAGTGATGTCTCAACTGCTTTGTGCCACAGCTTTGTTAGTTTTAGCTCAATAGTTCTATACTGATTGAGTACAGGTGGTATGAATAACACATTAGCTTTTTTCCACTGATGCAGAAGAAGTGGGAATCATGTCCCTTTGTATTTTGTTCACGAAGGAGTAACCCTAGTCTCAGCATGTCTCGCACTGTTGGTAGTTCTGATACGGGAAGCTCCTTGCCTGTACCGACTAACAGGCTCAAGTGGCATGACGACTGACCTCTTGTCTTCAATTTTGGCATCTTAGGAATATCTGAAAGAAAGAAAAAAACATTTAAGTATTTTATATCAATTACGATGTTCAAAGTTTAGTCATTCGATGTTCTAAAATTCAATAAAAAATATTTCATGGGATTACAACATAATTAGACAGAAGAATATAATAATAATAAATAATTGTAATAATCAATAATCCATACTTACAGTTAAACTAGTATTCGTCTAGTAGAATAACTATGAAGTAGGTACCAGAGCAATAACAGCAAACCACCGTCTATGACATCTAAGAGGCAACTGAGGACTGAGAGTGAGGGACAGTTCTATTCATGTTGTGACTTGTACATTGTACAACAACTATATGACCTTGAAAACACTCCATATGCGATCAGTGGGATAATTCTGTGACAGATGAATAGTTAATCAATTTATGTCCTATTATTTAGTAAAAGAGTCAATTTCTGAAACTTTAAGGTAAAATTGATGTACGTAAGGGTTATTTTATTTCATTTTGGTTGGCCAATTTCAAGTTTTGACATGAAAAGACTATATTTTCACTACCAAAATTGATTTGAAAAAAGTTGACAAAATTGACACACCCTAATACGTAGTCTCCCATCATGGAAACATCCCAATGGCTCTGGTACCTTTTGGTACGAAAAAAGTCTAGATGTGAATGCAGATAGTGTAATTTTAAAGACATACGGCACCCCATTTTGCCATAGTACTTAATCAAGTTTGACACTAACTCCTTATAATTTGGTGCTTTATGGTTGCCTAAAAACCCACGAACCACATCACGGAAAGCACACCAAGCCTCTTTTCGATCGAGTCATCTTGGCTTCAAGTTCTTTGAATTCAACAGCGCCTTGACTTGTGGTCCTACAAAGATGTCAGCCTTGACTTTGGCCTCAGAGAGTTTAGGGAACATGACCCGAATCTGTTGGAAAACTTCCCCTCCAAAATCTAACGCAGTTACAAACTGCTTAATTAGACCCAACTTAATATGGAGAGGTGGTAGCAGAACTATGTCAGGCTTCACAAGAGGTTCCCTGAGTACATTGTACTTTCCTGGTTGCAGTCCTTCACGTGGAGGCCACTGAACTGTTTTATAGTGCTCAGTTGAAGCCCTGCTATCCCACAGGCAAAGAAAACATGAATATTTAGTAAACCCTCCTTGTAAACCTAACAGGAAACCAATCATTTTGAAATCACCACACACGTCCCAGTTATATTGTTCATACCCGATATGAGTGAGCAGTTGTTTGACATTTTCATAGTCCTCTTTCATTTGAACAGAATGTGCAACTGGTATAGGTGGATATTCGTTCCCATTGTGGAGTAGAACAGCTTTTAAACTCCGAGTTGAACTGTCAATAAACAGGTGCCACTCTGTAGAACCTTGCAAATTCTTCATACCGCTTTCGGTATACAGTGCTCTTGCAGTCTTCTCCAAGCAAATTCCACTCTTTGAGTCTGGAGGTCAGAAGCTCAGACCCTGATTTCGTCAGATCCAAATCTCTAATTAAGTCGTCCAATTCCCTCTGATTTGGAAGATTTGGAAAGTGAGGGTTTGTACTGAAAATTACTGTATATTCTTCATCTTGACTGTCCTCACCAGCCGACATCTCAGATGAGCTAGCTGCATCCTCATTTTCAACCTGCAAAGCAAAGAAACAAAATATAGGCATAGCTATATATGTAGAAGAGCATCAGCACTAAGAAAAATCGACACATAATGACCCACAATCTGTAAATACAGAAGGTAAAGTAATGGATAGATACCTGTTCTGGTGGACGTGGTACTGGAAGACCTTCGCCATGTGGTACAGGAGCTATGGACGACGCTATGCTTGGATGCTGAAGAGTCTGCCTTCCTTTAACTTTCCTGTACTTAGAAACATCTACCATGCAGTAGTAGCAATCGTCGTGGTGGCTCTTTGGTTCTCTCCATATTCTGGGTACCGTAAAGGGCATTGCCTTGCGTACTCCCGGCAGCCACCCTTCAAGTGTGGAGCGGCAGCTTCCACAGATCATATGGGGTGCCCATGGCTTATCTTGGTCACCCATAGGCATACCAAAATAGAGCCGATACGCGATTCAGAACTTGGTGCCTTTTACAATCTTGTGCGATACTTGCTTGGGGCCTATGTAATACCCACAAACGTAGCAGAATATATCCGGCGAGTGTTTACAAGCTTTAGTTGCCATTCTCTTTACCAAACTGTACTACATTAATCATAACCTGCAGATATAGAGAGGAGTTATTAAATCTGCAACAGATTACAGATTCCAGAAAAAAGATGTATTCACAACACTGAAATAATGTTAGCAATAAAAAAGGATCGATAACACTCAAATCGTCAGCACAGAGAAGCACAGAACACAGTACCTCAGTGCTGGTAACCATCAGACAAACGATCTGCTTTCTTTGTGTGCTCACACTTACTGACTTCTCAGACTCTGCGCTCTTCTTTATATAGCACAATGGAAGTTTCGGGCAATTTCTAGAGCAAGAAACTGTCAACGAACATCCGGATTGTTCTCAACAATTCCTGATTATTCTGATATTGCTGCGCCCATAATAACATTATACTGGTAAAACATGAAAAATGGATTATCTCTGAAACCATTGATGATACACACAAACCAAGGCCAGATTTGGACTCAGCGCCCACAAATGCATATAAAAACATAAAAAATTCTATATAAACAGAATCAGTGTTACACAGTGTAATTTATGCGAGGAAGAGGTGTATAAAACGTATTGGCCCCAGTGGGGAAACAGACGAGTTGTATTTTAATAATGAACAGAACAGATGCGTTAGGGTAGTATCAAAGATACCAGTGTACGTTGCAGAGAGTGTAGTGTTAGATAAGAAAAATTGGAATTTGGTTAAAGTTAGGGTATCGTGCGATGTCGTTAAGGCTAGGAGGAAATGTGTGTCGTGTGTAAGGAATGAAGGAAATGTCTTGGTTTTAGATGAATTTGTAGATCCAGAGTTAAAGGTGAAAATTGAATTGTAGCCTGGGTTAATTGACTGGGATAGTGCGGAAAATGAAGTATTAGTTCAGTGTAATTCCTCGAAAGAAGTAAAACTAAAGGAAGGAATGAGACTAGGATTTGCATGTTCAATGGTATACGAGGATGAAATTGTGGTGGTTGAGAATGATGAGACCAACGTGCATATAGGGACTTTGGTGCATAATGTAGTGTTTCGTGAAAATGAGGCGAGTGACTGGCGTAAAGAGGAAATGATGAAAGATGTGCTATTGTCGGAGGGATTGAGTAAAGATGAGCGTGAAAAGTTGGAGCGAGTAATATGGAAGAACAAGGTGTTGAGTAAGGGTGATAGTGATGTAAGACGTGCTGCTTTGACTTCACATAAGATAGAGTTGTACGATTATACGCCATTATGCCAACGTCCTAGAAGATTTGATCGGGAAACTAGTTTGGAGATAGAACGCCAGTGTAAAGAATTATGTATGCTTAATATAATTGAGCCTAGTAAGCTTGCATGGAGTTCACCTGTGGTGCCTGTGCGAAAGAAGGATGGGTCGGTTAGATTGTGTATTGATTACACTAGGCAACAAATTTCAACTTTTTTTTTGTTACAGACACGTGAACTACTGATTCCTACTAAAGCGCTAATGCTGATTTCAGATCTGATATCAAAATTTCTCTATCCGTCCGATTTTGTGTAACCGAAAACCCCTATTTTTCTTTTTTTTTCTCACCCGCTTCTATTACGAAAGCCGTCTAGCTACTTTTCGTGCCACGTTTATGAAAGCATACTAAATAATTAGTGAACAGGATGTCTTTCTCTTTATTCTGGCTTAAGACAGACCGGAATTCCGCTGGCGGAGTTACCACCCCTGCGCCCAACCATCCACCCAAAGCGCGTTAGTATTTTGTTGTTACTACTGAAAGGCAAATTCCTGTTCTTAAGTGAAACTTTGGTGTGTCCTCTTCCTTTGTCGCTTGTAGGATGACGAGCTCTCCTTCTGCAGGAACCAACAATAATCTCCCATCATATTTGGGTTGAAATTTACCTTGGTATGTTTTTCCATAACTGAGATCTGTTGGTGGAAGCGCTCACCATGCTCGTCACTTACAGCCCCAAGTTGGCCTGGAAGAAGTCAAGATGAGAATGTAAAAATGAATTTTCAAAGACATTCTGCATCCCATTATTTCATAGATTTAAGCATGTTTTCTACGAGTTTACGGTGGTTTTCAGCTTTGTGGTTTCCAAGAAAATTTTTGAAACTTCAACGAAAGATGTCCATGCTCCTAGTTCATTCTCATTTAGGTTAGAGGAAACGATGAGTCGTGGATGACACTGCGGATCTGTGGTCCAGTGAAAACTCCAGCTTCTAGCTTAGCATCTGTCAATATTCCTTTGAATTATCCTTTAAATATTGGAAACCACTACCTTGATGATCCATACCCTTCACGAAATTTTTCATAAGGCCAAGTTTAATGTGAAGTGGTGGAAGATGTACTTTCTGAGGGTCAATAAGTGCTGGGTGTTCACATTGTATTTACCAACAACATGTTCAGTTCTAGATGGCCAATCATGTTTTTTGTAGTGGTTCTTGTCATCTCTGCTGTTCCATAGACACAAAAGCACATATGCTTTGTGTAGCCCAACTGTAACCCAAGAAGTAATGATACAACTTAAGGTCGCCACAAATATTCCATGTGTGTGGTCCTTATATTTGATGAGTCTTAACAGCAGTTTCATCGATTCATAAGTCTCATTAAGGCCAGTGGCATGTGCTACAGGTATTGAAGGTTTTTCATTGCCGTTGTGCAGTAATACAGCTTTAAGGCTAGCTTACTAGAGTCAATGAACGTCTCCATTCTTTTGGATCATAGCGACAGCCAATCCCTTGCATCAGACCACTGATATCGTGGCAGAAACAAACGTTTTCTTCCTGTAAGTAAAATGATGAAAACTGCAAATGGCGATGGCGGAAATGGGAAACTTTGGTGTTTGGTTGGAGAAGATTAAATTCTTGAAGTCTTGAACCAAGCAACTCTGCCTTTTCTTTTGGTAATTCCAAATCGCGCACTAAGTCATTTAACTCGCTTGACTTAACAATATGGGGAAATATTTGCATCTGGAACATATATGCCATCTTTCCCTGTTTCTATATCACTAGCAGAATCTTCAGATGAACTGCTGTCTGTTATCGTTGCTGGTGGAACTGGTGGTGGATTTGTTTCATCATGTGGTACTGGTTTCATTGCTGATTCGCAGTTTGGGTACGTGATCTTTGATTTGTTTTTCTTTGTGAAACCAGCAATCTTTGTCAAACAAAAATAACAATCATTGAAGTGATTTTTCGGCTCACGCCAAACCATGGGGACTGAGAACGGCATAGCTTTTCTTTTACCATTCATCCAAGCTATTAACATTGCATTGCACTGTGCACAGCAAATGTGGTGCCCAGTCCCTCTGTTGGTCTCTAACTTACAGTCAAATAACACTTGTAGGCAAGTTTAATCTTTGTTGTTATGTTTCTACGTTGTGGCTTAGGTGTATATTGTCCACAGACAAAGCAGAAGTTGTCTGGGTGATTTACACAAGCACGTCTATTTGATGCCATTTTGAATTACCATACAATATCTGAAAAACGTAGAAAGTAATTATTACGATGTGCAAAATAAAAAGAAATACACACCGTAGTACAAAACAAATGCTATAAAAACACACAAGTCACACAACCTGTCACTTGCTCATCAGCAGAGAGCTTCAACAACCGTTCTGCTTGACTGTCACGTAGCGACTGACCGTTGGGCCGTTGCCCGTTACTATGCTCTTGACTCAGTGTTGCCAATTCGGGATAAATTTTATTTATCAAAATTGTTCGAATTTGTATATAGTTGGCAAAAAAAATTGCTTTAACCTTGAAAAGCAAGTTTCATATTACTGGCATTAAGCCGATTAAAACCAAAATCTGGACGTGGTAGAAAATTTTACTAAACGTGATTTGCATTTTACACAAAATCTAGACGTGATAGAAAAAATCTAATTATAGATTTGAAATCAGCATACCGAAATTAGCTAGGAGCACCTATTTGGTCTTCTGTAACAAAATCTTTGTTGCCTAGTGTTATAGGAGAGTGAATGCGATAACGAAAGATGATAAATTTCCTATGCCTAATTTGCAAGATTTGGTCTTTAGCATGCATGGTATGAAATATTTTACATCATTAGATCTCGTGCGTGGATATTATCAAATGCCACTGGAGGAGAGCAGTCGGGATTTCACTGCATTTATAACTGAGCATGGGCAGTAGGGTGTACCATTTTTGGGTCATTTTCAAAAAGTCAAGGTCCAGGAGTCTAATGTTGTGCCAAATGATGTCCTAAACACGAATTTTACAGGCATTTTCTAATCCGACAAATTTTGAATCCCCCCCACCCCCCGTTGAAATTTTGCGCAGCCCCTTTTCCTAAAAACCCCATATCTCAAACACTATCAACTTTATCGAAAAATGTTATAGAATAAAAATGATTTAGAATCAAACGTTCTATTAGAAAAGTTCATCAAAATAGAAATTTACTTAATTTTGAAATTTTCATTTATTTTTTAAAAATTTAAATTAAAATTTTTTTTTGCTTGCAGTGCCTTCTTCTTAAATAAGGTGTTACCGCCACCTTTGAAGCATCACCCAATGCAGCTTCGCGGCGATGGGCTTTGTATTTGCTAATTATAATGCAAATCATAATTAGTTTTTTTATAACTAGCCTATACAAAGTGAGGTCAACCTCAAAACTATATATATATAAAATAAAGGTAAAAATTAACACTTTATCTATAGTTGTGAGGTCCCATCGTTTTTTTTTCCTTTATTCAACACTTTCCTCAAAAAAATAAAAGAAAACAAGTTTCCAATTAGAAATCATTGATATAAGAGCTTTTTAACATAAAAATAAGAAAAGACAATTTATGGTATATTTAATAACAAAAAAAAATCAGCCTCTTCTAAATTAAAACAATCTCTGCAAATAAAAATACCTAATCTATCTGTTAATGAACTATTCTTTACTGAGTTCATTCTTTTAAGAGTCTCTTTACTAGGATCAGGAATTAGTCTTCTATTCTCTTCCACAATTTGCAAAGACCTTGAAATTCTTCTTCATTTTGACATTTGTCATGAAAGTCTTGAACCAGCTTGATTCCTCTTTCAGCGGTATCATTGACTACTCTAATAGATGAAAGAATGTTTTTAGTAGTTTGTTGTAGTCATCGACCTCTTCCCATGTTGATGCTTGTTTCTTTATCCATGAGTCTGGTTTTGACCCACAGCATTGAAATAAATGCCATGAAATTGGACCTACTAGCTGATGAAGCTTTGTGTCTTCTTTAAAATGGGGAAAACAGGTTGCCCACATACATAATTTTCTGGAACTGGATATTTGTTTAAGGATTTTGCGATCTTATCTTTTTCATCATTACTTAGCGATCCAAAGAAACTCAAAGGGACCACTTCCTCCGTCAAATACCAGTAATGATTGGCAAAAGATTTCAAAGCAGCATTTGCAACTCCCTATCTTCCTTCTTGTAATTCACCAAATCATGATAAAAACTTCAGATCATTAGCTGGACTATCTAGTGAATGAGAACATAAAAGCCAGTATTTTCCATAAATTAATGCATTAAATAGACACATTCTCTTTAATTTCTTAATCAATGATTCATCATATGATGCTTGGTGGGCAAAAGCATACATTTTATTTGTATATGCACCAGGTTTCCGCCAATGACTGTTTTCTCTGGAAACCTCTCCTAAAAGCATTAAAGTTGTTTCAGCAACTTCCTTATAGTCATCACGTGGAAAGCAGTCAGATTTTCTTAAACATTGGGTCATAAATTCTACACATCTTCCTTTAGGCCTCTTTGATACCTTGATTTAACATCAAGAACATTGTATGTAGATTTCGTATTAATTTTCTTCCATTTAGACTCGCGAAATTCTTTGAATAACTCAAACTCAGGAGATTTACTTGGGCCAAAAATGGTTTCATACACAGCACACAAAACTCTTTCAGCCACATGATGGCGGCATGCTAACCAAATCAATTTCTTTTGCAAAAGTTCTTCAAGTAACTTACAGGAACCTTTCATCCATCCTGAATTGGATGCAGTGGTATCAAATGATACTCCAAAGACATTTTGCTTCAAGTTCCATTTTTCAATACTTTGAAATACAGAAGTGGCTTGAGACAATCCAGTGGAATCATCTATTATAGAAACTGATAAAAGTTTTTCTACATTTGGGTATCCAGTAACAAGTATTGCAAGGCGGTCTTCTTGTTCTGAACATGATTTAGTAAGCAGCTTGCTATCCCAATGTACTAGGCAGTGATCAGGAGGAGTAAAATCCTTGATGCAAGTTTCATATTTTCGTTTCTTGTCTTTCGAGCGGCTCTTGCAGATGTGGTCCTGGAGACAGACAGTTTTTCAATATCCTTGCCACACCTAATGGCTACTGCAGCAGCAAAAACAGTCCGTTGTCCAATAGAGAGATTAAGTCTGTCTGCAGTGGAGGAAACCAATGGCGAGGCAAGAATATTTTTGGGGCTGGAAGCATTTGAAGGTCCTGCTGTAGGTTCTGTCGGAAACTCTTCATAGCTGTCTGTCTCAGAACTGGTCGTGCTAGAAAGAAGGGTCTCTGATGTTCTGGCTGTAGCACTCACTTGCTTCACTGATTTATGTTTCTCTTTGCGTTTCTTCTCTTTCTCTAATCTAATGTACTTGCGCTGTACTTTTAATGCATAATCTGCATCTAGCAAACCTAACATGTTTCTCGTTTTGTTCTTTGATCTTCTAAGAATGAAATATCATATGCTTTCTGAGGCTCAGTTCTCATGCGGTCTTTTTGGATTAATTCAACGGCATTTTGAGAAGAGATGTCAAAAAGGGAATCCATAATTTTCATGAAATTAGAGAGTTCATTTCAAGCTTGGTCTTTTTTTGTGCTTGATTAAATTATTATGCATTTCTTCTAGATTTAACAGCATCTTCCTGCTTTTAGGGTTTTTACTAATATCTATAGTAGGAATGCATGCTTTTTTGCCATATTATTAGTAGCTTCTGTAGAACTTCATTAACAGTAGAATCTTTTGTAACTTTTGGACCCTTACACTGCATTCTCCGTAATAAATAAAATGGCTTAGAACATCTTTATTGGATGGTAAAACAATTTTAGATGAACTCATAATATCAGCCTGCAAGCGACCAAGAATAAAGTCATGCTGTTTGTAGCTGTTTGACTCATTTTTTATTTATTTTTCAAATAAAGCAGTCTGAAAAGAAAATAAGAGAAAAACAATGCTTGTTTATTAAAATTCAATGTAAAAAAGGATTTTTAAATTTGGATTATACTCACAATATACTCATAAATAATGTAACTTAAGCACCTTATTTTATATTAATACAATAAGGTGCTCTTGGACAAAAGAAAATGAAAATTTTCAAAATTACGTAAATTTCTATCTTAATGAACTTTTCTAATAGAACGTTTGATTCTAAATCATTTTTATTCTATAACAATTTTCGATAAAGTTGATAGTTTTTAGATATATGGGGTTTTTAGGAAAGGGATGGGCAAAATTTCAAGGGGGATGGGGGGGATTCAAAATTTGTTGGATTAGAAAATGCTTGTTAAATTCGTGTTTAGGACATCATTTGGCACAACATTAGACTCCTGGACCTTGACTTTTTGAAAATGACCCAAAAATGGTACACCCTAATGGGCAGTACCGGTTCAAGTCGGTTTCATTTGGGTTGAAAACAGCGCCTTCCGCCTTTCAAAGGGAAATGCAAAGAGTGTTAGATGGTTTTACATGGACGAAAGTTATTGTGTACCTTGATGACGTATTGATAATGGAGCGAAGTGTTGATGAGCATATAAAGTTACTAGATCTGGTTTTGCAAAGGTTATTGGATGCTGGTATGAAAATAAAGCCTGTTAAATGTAAGTGGGTGAGTGAGGAAGTGCCCTTTTTAGGTCATATCGTGAGTAGTAAAGGACTGAGTAAATAGCCTGAGTATGTACAGCAGGTGATTAATTTTGGAAGACCACTTGATGTGAGAGGAGTGAGAGAGTTTTTAGGGTTAGTAAATTTTCAACGAAAATTTATACCCCATTGTTCCGAAATAGCAGAACCTCTGTCTCGGTTAACTGCAGGTAAAAGGAAAGATAAAGTAATTTGGACAGAAGAGCGTGTGAATGCGTTTGAGGTGTTAAAAAAGGCTATGTATGAGATATTATGTTAACCTTTCCAGACTATTCTGAGAATGCTGATATGTTAGTTATTCGTGGATGCGTCAAGTGTCGGTGCGGGTGCGTGCTTGGTTCAAAAGCAGGAGGGTATAGACAGAGTTATCTCGTATGCATCTACTACATTTAATAGAGCGGAGCGAAGCTACTCAGTGATAGAACGTGAATTGGCGGCGATGAGGTGGGCAGCAAAATTCTTTAGACCATTCTTACTTCGGCGCAAATCTATATTGTATACTGATCATAGGCCGTTGATTTATTTGACTAGTATGAATATGATTGACAGCAGGCTTGCACGTATGATGGATAATTTGAGCGAATATACTTTTGAAGTGCGATATATTGAAGGTAAGAGTAATGTATGTGCTGATGCGATGTCTCGACAGCAGAATCATTGGACTAGAGATGAATGGTGTGAGGTTGAATTGAGGAATGAACTGCCAGAAGGTTTAGAAGTAATTAAGGAAGTGGCCGGTGGAACGCAGTCTATGTTTGAAAGTTTGAAGATAGTTTTGAACGAGCAACAGATTGAGGGAGTGCCTGAGAGTTTGCAAGAATTTAGAGAAAAAGTGGTGGATGAGCTGCTGAAGCATGCTAAATTGTACAAGTTGAATAATGGTGGTAGGAGTTTGAAAGAATTGAAGCACATGAAAGATGTCAGAGTGATGCCAGTCATAAAAGTTTTACTTATGGTCAGTGATATGTTTAGAGTTAAGATTTGGGTGCATTTTATACCCAAATGTTTAGTTATGTACATTGGATTTCATGTTAAAGGAGAGGAAGGGTTGAAAGAAGTCCATTTGCAGAGTTTGGGAGGAATTCACTTTAATCCTGTAAAGAAGATGAGCGAGTTTAGGAAAGATGTAGAAATGGTAGGGCATGTAGATCAGAAGGAAGTAGAAATGAGTAAAAAGGATATGGAGAGAGGAGAATTGAAGGAAGATTTACAGTAATGCCATTAAATTTATTTATGAAAGAAGTTGGACATGAGCGACAGAGAGAGTTGGAATCTTGTGGTCATGAAGGTGGTCCAGTAGCATGGTCATGGATCACTGTAGATAGATCGTGACCCGACAATTCAGCGCAGGACAATTCAGCGCCGACAATTCAGCGCCGACAATTCAGCGCAAGACAATTCAGCGCAAAGACAATTCAGCGCAAGACAATTCAGCGCGAAAATACCAACAGAGAAGAAGAAAGAACAAATCCAGAGGGAAGAGAGGCCTGCAACTGTTAGGTTAGGTTAGGTTAGGTTAGGTTAGGTTAGGTTTCTAGTTTTTTAAATAAAATCTTAATTTTAACAATTCTAACAAATTTTGTTTTTTTAAATAAAATTTTAATAATTATACTCCTTTGAATTTTATCTCCGATTTGTCACTCCTTCGTTATGTCACTCCTTCGTTACGGTATTTATGTCACTCCTTTGTTATGTCACTCCTTTGAAATGTCACTCCTTCGATACAGACCCAATTTAGCATATATATAAATATACAAATTTTTCTCTTTTTTATTTATTGCGATTTATTTTTATTATTTTTAACTAAACTTTTAACTGTACTGACTTGCGCTGAATTGTCGGCGCTGAATTGTCTTGCGCTGAATTGTCTTTGCGCTGAATTGTCGGCGCTGAATTGTCCTGCGCTGAATTGTCGGTGCTCCAGATATATATAAGTTTTGTGCGTTTCTGGACATGGGACCTGTAGTATGCTTAGTGAGAGAGAGTGTGATTAAGCATTTGTGTGATAAAGGGGTAGAAGGAAAATTCGAAGAAGTGTGTGCCAGTTTACAAGGGCTTGGTGCGAAATTCAATGTATCAAGACTGGTGAAACTTAAAGTTAAGAATGCGTGTGGTGAGTATGAGTTTCCTTTTGCGATTGTGAAGGATACTATTATACCAGTATGTTTTTTACTGGGTATCAACTACTTGGAGAGGGCTGATACAGTATTAAATTTCAGAAACGTTACAGTTAGTTATGGAAATGAATCGGCAATTAACATGTGGAGTGTTCACTTGGAATATAATGAGAGGGAAATACTGCGTCGGTTATGGGAGAACTTTTTACCTTTGAATGAAGTTGATAATTTGCAAAGTAGGGTAAAAGTTTTAAATGAAATTCGAAAAAGGGTTCTGAGTGGAGAAGAAAAGAAATGGACTGTAATAATAAAAAATTTAAAGAGTATGTGCCCCATAGACCACATCTGAGTGGAATTCAAAATATTTTGGTGAGAGAAAAAGAAAATGTGGGCTGCAGTAGTGGATTTTCAATTGCTGATGCATATAGTTGTGACTTTCCATGTGTGTCTCGCGCATGCTGGAAGGGACAAATTGTGTGATTTAGTGGGCAGGTATATATGGCATCCGAGGTTAAGTATGGTAGTTCAGGATGTACGTAGGACATGTGAGCAATGCCAGAAGATGAAAGTGGGACATATGGTGACGTTTCCTCCAACTTTAAAAGTGATAACAAAAAGGTCATATGAACTTGTGGCTGTAGATGTGGTTGCATTGCCGAAGACATTTAGTGGGTATATTGGTTGTTTGGTTTGTGTGGACCATTTTTGCAAGTTCGTACATGTGCAACCAGTTCGGAATAAGGGTGCTCAGTCGGTGTCTGATTCTTTTGAACGAATGTTGAATTCAATGATGAAGGTACCGGTGCGAGTCTTGAGTGATAATGGCCCTGAATTTCGGTCAAGTATGTTTGGAGATATGTTGAACAAGTACGGAATACATCATGTATGCTCTAGTCCCTATAAACCTGCGTGTAATGGAGCGGTTGAGCGGGTGAATAGGACTATAACAGAGTTTTTGAGAAATTTGCGTGGGACGAGTGGTAAATGGGATGAGGGGTTGACAAAGGTGGTAATGCTTTATAATCAGACTGGTAAGCCACCTGCACAGAAATTAGCAGAGGGTACCCTGGGACGAGGCGAGCTGTTACCTATTCTCTTTGATGAACAATTGACTTGGCGTGAAGGTCACCCTAACTTCATCCCCTATGGAATAGGCGTGAAGGTTCTTAGAAAGTTAATTACTACAGATAGAACTTTGAAAATGAAAATGAGTGAGAGATATGTGGGTCCATACTCGGTTAAAAAAGTTATGGAAGGGGGAGTTTCGTATGTTGTAGAAAATGAAAGTGAATGTTTGAGGGTGCATCATACGCACCTGAAACTGTTCGGGGAACCGCCAAAGTATTTGGAAGAGTACTTCGAGCGACAACGTATAATAAAAGAGTCGGGAAATTGTGTAGATGAATATGAGGGAGTGATAGAAAGATGGTTGGTGGAACCCGTTAGTAATGTGGAGAGTATCAATGTGGAGAGAGCAAGATTAGAGGAGTCACGACTGGAATTGAAGGACAACGAAAATTCTCGCTTTGTGAGGATTACAGGTAGATACAACTGGGAAGAGTCGTTTGAAAGCGAGACTCGAGTAAATAAAGTTAATAAAAGAAGGTATAAGAGAAGATTGTTGGGTAACACAAGTTGCAAGAAAGGTTTTGAAAGGAGTATGACATGGCTGAATCGTGTGCTGAGGTGGAAAAGGGATGTGTCGGTACAAACAGAAGACACCGTAGAATGTTTCTGTAATGTGAGACGAGCTGAGCTGATCGATGCGGCTGTACAAACCGAAATAGTTTTAGATAAGGCTTGTAAGGAAGTGAATGGGTGCGAGAAAGATCCAGTAGAGGATGAGGCTGTTGAAGAAATGACATGGGATAATTCGGTTATTGCGAGTAGCTCTTATTTGTGGCAAAGGACCATCATGAATGAAAAATGCGAGTCAGAAAGGAGGGTAAAGCATTCCTCTATGAATAGTTTTAATGGCAAACAGTTTGGTAGCAATGAGGTGGATATGTACGAGTTAGAGGATTCGGTGTTTGAGGGAGATGATTTGGGTGATGAGTGCGTGCAGAGGTAGGATAAATGTTTGAATATTAGGAGGGTTAGTTGTGTGGTTCCAATGGATAGATTGTCCATTACTGGGAAAATACGCTTTGAGGAAATTGAAGATTATGCGTGTACTGCCAGTCGAATGAGCATCAATATGAGTCAGTCAGAGAGAGGAGTTAGCGAGAATGTGGGTCATGAATTAGAAAAGATCAAGTGTGTTAGAACAGACAGTGAACAGACTGAAAGTGCAGTGTGTAGTGAGAAGCTGGAGCCGAAATCAGGCCCTAGAACTCGTTCTAAGGGTACTGTGCCGGAAATTTCAAATGTGCAAGTCCATACAATTGAGTATAAGGTTAGACATAATAGAAATGTCTAAATTTTGTAGCATTTCTTTGATATTATCGAAATTATATTTGGATTATTTTTACTCTCTAATTAAACTTGTATATAAACTTGTATATAAAAAAAATAGACACCTGTATCTAAATTTGTATGTCATAGACAATAAGAATTTGTTTTTTATGGAGAAAATAGCATTAATTATTTGTTTTATAGGGTAGGTATAATATAGGGTAGGTATAATATATGTATAGGCTTATTAATATTGGTAAGCTAATAGTTTTGTATAGGTAAATTGAGTATTCTGTATTATTTCTTCCCTTTTTGTATTTAAAGAACTGCAATATTTTATTAGGGAAACCAGTCTGTCTGTCTCTCATGTGTGTTTGTGTGTGTGTGTGTGTGTGCTACAGAATGTATGGTTAGAATGAAATTTTATTTCATTCTTAGGGTAGGGAAGTGTAGCAGGGTGCATGTTGTGATTTTTGGATGATCCGTTGGGTGGTTGATTGTATGGTATTTGATACGTGGCTGAATTTCGTGCGTGCTTGGACTTTTGAATTTTGGTTGCTTGAAAGCGGACAGCTGGTCTTGAACTGGAAATTTTGGTGATTAAAACGTGTAAAATTTAAAATAAGAAACAAATATTATCGAAGGATTCCCTGTAAAGGAATTTTTGTATTAGGTGAGTCATTAATGCTGTACATGATTGTAAATCCTAAAATATTTTGAATATTGAGCTATTTTTAGATATCTTTTAGAGTGGTACATAAATGTTTTCATATTAGATTTGGTTGGAGAGACAGCATACTGTAACACCAGTAACCTAAGAATTGTCCTCTGCGAAAGAGGTAGGCTGTATGTTATAAATTGGTTTCTATGTATATATAATGTATATATCTACTTAAGCTTTTTATTATTGGAGAAATGATATTTATGTAAGTGGTGGTTTTATTAGTTATTTTCTTCCGAATTTTTTAGGAGACAGACGGAGTTGGGAGCCAGATCTCGCAACTGCTTGCAAGCGCTCTAGATAAACCCCATTTTTTTTTACAAGTGCCTGTGATTTAAATATTTAATATTGTAGGTTTAAGTTTAGGTTTATGTTAAGTTAAGTTTATGTTAAGTTTAAGTTAAGTTTAGGTTAGGGTAATGATGACTTGTGTAGGCAGCCTGACTTGCTTTGTATATATTAATAAATAGTTTTGTAATCTAATGTTTTACTGTTCCTGGCTGGGACGGCCTCGCGCTGTAAAGGGGACATACATATTCGTTGGTGGAATCCTGGTCACGGTAACAGTACCAACGGTATATATATATATATATATATATATATATATATATATATATATATTATATATACCGGGTGTCCGAGAATTATCTGTACAATTTTTAGCTGTTATTAAAAGTCAACCATGAAGTGTAGAAATTTCAGTGTTGTCCCATTTTACAGAGAAACTCATTAAGTTTTTTCTGATAACAAGTTTTGACAAGTTTTTTCTTTTTTACGCGGGTGACAGACATTGATGATTTAAAAGCAAGAATCACAGCTGCTATTGAGCGAATTGATGTGGATATGCTGCAGCGTACATGGCAACATTTGGATTATCGATTGGATGTTTTGCGAATCACTGATGGTGCACATATCGAATGTTTGTAACAACGTTACTTTAATAAAAGAAACTTTTGAAAATACAAATTCTAAATAATCTTGTTTAAGAATTTTACGTGTGTTATCAAGAATTTTTTAAAGATGAAATTGTACAGATAATTTTCGGACACACTGGAATTTCTAAAAAACTTGTCAAAACTTGGTATCAGAAAAAACTTAATGAGATTCTCTGTAAAATGGGACAACACTGGAATTTCTATACTTCATGGTTGACTTTTAATAACAGCCAAAACTTGTACAGATAATTCTCGGACACCCTGTATATATATATATATATATATATATATAATATATGAAAATTATTTCACAAAAGTGACACGTGAAAAATACTTGATGAATAAAACCACGAAGGGAAAAGAAACAGAGTGGTGCTCAAGCGCTTTCGTCTAATGACATCCTCAGGAACAGTGTTCCTGAGGATGTCATTAGACGAAAGCGCTTGAGCACCACTTTGTGTTTCTTTTCCCTTCGTGGTTTTATTCATCATATATATATATATTAATGGTACCAAAGAACCTAATTTTCTGTTGCGTAGTTATTAAAAGTAGTTTGAAAGTATGAAGTGAATCCTATTTTATAGTTTGTATTAAAAGTACTCTCTTTCAAAATACTTTTATTTTTAAGAAAGTTTCCCTTCAACAAAAGTTTTCCTCTTCTTTGAAAAAGTTAAGGTCTTAAATTTTAAACGCTCGTTTATCTTATAAGTTGCATTAACTATTAAAAAGTGTACATTTGGAGCCACGAAGGAAACAGAGAATGGGCAATAAATAAAAACCTATTTTTTAACCAAAATGCACACACAGGAACATATATATATATATATGAATAGAGACCGGGCCCTCGACTTCTGGGCAGATACCCTTTCACGATATCCTGACAGGTTTCAAAAGTAAGCATCGGGTAATCTTAAAAATTTTGGTAAATATATATATATGTATGTCAAAATAACCACGAAGGAAACACAGAATGGGTAATAATTAAAAACCTATTGTTTTTCACCAAAATACACACATAGGAATATATATATATATATATATATATATATATATATATATATATATATATATAGAGAGAGAGAGAGAGAGAGAGAGAGAGAGAGAGAGAGAGAGAGAGAGAGAGAGCCGGGCCTCGACTTCTGGGCAGATATCCTTTCACTTCGTTTTATTACAGCTTTTTATATATTATTTAACACTGAATGATACGATGTATATAGCCCGAGAATAAATCACAAACTAGTTTTTCAAAACTCATTTATTATGGCTTTTTATAAATTAACTAACACTGATTGAAACGTTATATATACATAGCCCGGCCTTCCGTTTAAATCACAAACTATTTTTCAAAACGCATTTATTACGAATTTTAAATATAATACATGCAGTGAATGACACGAAGTATATAATCACAAATTATTACGTAATTACTTACATCTCTGTAAAGTCATTAGCGGGAAAATCGTTCTCGCCGTCACAAATTTCTGCAAAAGTCTGCGTTGAAAGAAGTTCATTCTGGTCAGTCGCAGCGAAAAGATAAATTGCAGAGAGCGATGAGGCATCCTCGTCTTCAAACAAACCCGGAGAGAGGTAGTGCTGCGGCGATTGGCTCATGGCGAAGTATTTCAAAAGCACTGTTCGAAAAAAACACAATTGATGCCCTGAGATGAAAGTGCCCCCTTTTATAAATGGGGCTCGTAATTTTGAACATCCTACAATACCAGATTCGCGAGCTTCCTATTGGCTGTCGGTGAAATTTGGCCGGGGCTTAACGTATAGGATTGCCTAGCCTCAAACCAGAGGTCCTGGGCTCCGCCAACAGGGTTGTGATTGGCTGCCCCGTGAAATCTTGGGCGTGTCAAATATATCTTACCCGTTCCAGATCCGTGGAGAGAGAAACGCATTGTTTTTGGTCTTGCTTTCTGGCGCCGATGAGTTGGTGGGGGAATGGAGATTTGAACGTATAATAAGCATCCAATTATATGAGGTCCTTAACGAGGTTGGAAGATGAATTTGTAAAATGGTTTATGGTCGTCAGAAACTGGAAGATATTTTTAAAACCAATTACCCATGAAGGAAAAAGGAAAAATCATCAGTGCGCGAAAGTCTACAGCACTAAATACTTGGGTTTAATGACATTCGAAGATATATTCGGAATTCGAAACAATTCTCGTAGTTGTAAAAGTTTATGGCGTCCTGCGTTATCGCACGATACAATCTCGTAAAATAAATTTAAAAAAATAACAGATGTGTGGTGGATGCGGTTCATTAAACCCCAAGGTTTATTTCGAGATCATAAACTTCTGCGGAAAGAAGTTTATTTATTGGAATTCTAAATCGATTTTACCTATCGTCTCCGTCAAACTCCACAATTTTCAGAACGTTGTTTAATATAATTGTGTATATATATATATACACACTATATATATATATATATATATATATTTTTTTTTTTTTTTTTTTTTTATATATTTTTTTTTTTTCATAAATATTTATGTCCTATTGTTCAGCTATTTACATCGTTTAATTATGAATTGTTTATGTAGGTTTTTGTTTATATCGCTTTTGCCTTCTTTCTCTTCATTTCCCTCCTTTATCATATTCCCTTTCTATTTATTCATTTGTGCTGTAATTTTCACCTTCATTTTAATGCTATGTGTACCATTTGTCCTGTTTTATTTTTAATTTGCAGAAGTTACAGATGAAAAAGACCTTAATATCCTTCAGAATTTTTTAGATGAATTTTTTCCCGAATTTTACATATATAGGCTCTCCTTTGCTTTCGATGGCTTCGGCCCGAATTGTTCATTCTGACGAAGGGCAAGCTTTACACTCCATCTTAGACCTACAGCTTAACCAGCAACCACTAGGTTACACAGGGTTCCCATTTAACTACCAACGTGGAAGGATGTTTACACTCCACCTTAGACCTACTTTTTAACGGGGAAATATATATATATATCTAAGAGAGAGAGAGAGAGAGGAGAGAGAGAGAAAGAGAGAGAGAGAGAGAGGGAAAATAAACAAAGATAAACATGACCGAGTGTTGCAATACAGTTTAACGTAATCCCCACTAGGATACCCTGGTTATTCATTTATCTACCAATCGTGGAAGGGTGTTTACACTCCGCCTTAGACCTACAGCTTAACACGGACCACTAGGATAACCAAGGTTCCCATTTATCTACCAACCGTGGAAGGATGCACCGTCACCGGGTCTCGAACCCGGCGCATATAATGGCGCATATAGTTGTGTTTGTGTGCGTAATATTTTATGGGCGTATAGGCGGGAGTGTACGTGCTTTTGTCTAAACGTTGTATACACTGTGCCAACAGGCGGATTAAGCCAACTGGCTGATTAAGGGGTTATAAGACAGCATGTGCTGGGATGAAGTCTTAATATGCGCTTGTCTCCTGTCAAGCGAACTCCTCTCTCCTTCTCCTTTCTCTTTCTCTCTTGGGTTAGGTATACCCCTTTCGGGGGTGAGGCCGTCCTACCTTCTCCCCCAAAGAGGTCTCCTCCAAAGAGGTCTCCCCCAACGGGAGTTCATTGCAACTTGGGGGATAACTCCTCCCTCAAGTTGCATAACCCCTTGTTGCATAACCTCTTGCAACATTTCATTTGCAACATTGCTCAGCATTTGCAATTGCATTGCACTCTCTCTCCTTTTTCACCCATACTACTACTGTATATAAGAAAGTACATAACCACATGCGATATCAGCAAGTACTGCTGTACTGCTAAACTTAAAGTTTCTGAATATAAAAAATGTATTAATCATTAATGACTGGGTTTTGTTTCTGAAATTTTATTGGTGTTACCAGAGAGAATAAAATATTCAAAGAAAACCAGAATATTACCAATTAGTATTTTTTGTTTTCTAAAAAAATTTTGTTCCTACTACAACTTTTTTCCCAACTGTACAATTTACAACAGTGTTGTAAAAGTAAAAATAACTAAATAAATTAGTATACAATTTTCACTCCATCTTTAGAGTGTATATGAACTCCGCACTTTTCTGAGGTATTTCATCGTTGAAAGCAAATGATATAAAAATTACTGCTAAAACCAGGGCCTCCGCTATGTATGTGGAGGCTCCCAGCGAGACTTCATGTGGAATCCTATCTTTCAGTGGACCAATCAAACGCAGACATCAATTTTAATTAACAAAATTTATTCCGTAACAAAAAATTAACTCAACATAATCAGTAGCGACACAAAATAATCGGCAATACTGTACTACTACATTTTCCGTCTTTTTTTTCTGCTGTTTTTCTACATTCTTCTACATTTCTTCATCGGCACTTCTATTCCACATAACCACATAACTTAGTTTTTTCCTAATATTTTTTCAGTGGAGATAATAGCCAGATTTGACAGCCTATCTGAGACGAACGAGAAAAAGTGCTTGCATACTTCAGGATCAACTCCATCTTGAGTACGAACAAAACGCAGGACAACAAAAAGTTACTGTTGGTGGCTGATGTCTGGGGGTGCAGTAAAGCATCACCGAGTAATCCTTTGAAGTAGCTGCCCTAGTAAGTATTCCATTTTTGACTATCATCTAATAGTCCGAGAAGCTCTTTCTGAATATTGGAACAAAGCTAATGATCCTGTATCTCCTTGGAAGATATGCAACTAACGTGTTCCTGCATAACCGGGTCAAATCGAGCCATTAGCTTTAACTGCCTCCCAAAAATTTCCATTGTTCGACTCATAAAACTTTTGGACGATTTCTTTCTGCTAAAAACTGGATAGTGGCAACCAGCCGTTCAAGGACATTTCTCTATTGCTGTTTTTCAATGTCCATTAGGTTCTGCAGCTTATCATCGAGTGTTTTTGCGCCTCTCAGCCTTGTATCCATTTCCTTTCATTTTTCCATACACCGTGTGCGTGATGCGGAGAGGTTTCATGTCGAGATAATGTTTTTGACATTTCTTGACAAACAGAAAAACCACCTGGCTGATACTGAGTATATGAGCCACAATCGCTCAATTCGCTCATCATTTCTTAGCTTTCTTGAATAATTTTCAGCAGTGACTAGTCTATTAGTTTCGTTTGCTGGAAATTCAAAATTCTTGACTCGCTTTGGTTCAGTCTTAACTACTGCAGAGATAGTTGCGTCGTTCAGTACCTTCAGCCACTTGGAAGGATTAGAAATCACTAATCCATTATCTATCGCTTCGTGATTGTCCCCCTGCGTTTCGACGGTCGTTGACAAGGCGTCGCCAGCATTCTCTGGAATCAAACTCTGGTAGCCAGTTTTATCAGAAAATTCTCAATGATCCTGTGAACCTTGTTTTTTTCAGATTCTTCCGTCACCCTTTTGTTTCTTTTCGCCGCTCCGGACTCGTATTACTCTATTTCGGTGGCTATCACTGTTCAGTGTTGCAGTGGAAGCTGAGTTTGAAAAAGTACTTGAGAGTCAGTGGCAGTTGAGACCCAGTTTAATTGAGCAACAAGAAGTAAAAGTCACTTGGTAGCGAAATCGTAAGTAACTGAAGATAACTAAACTAAAGGGAAACAGGAAAATTAACACAAAAATCATTGAAAACGATTTTACTTCGACTTGAGGAAGTAATTCTCTTAATATAAAAAAAATTTGCCGGACAATGTGGGGGGCCCCACCCACGGCCTAACGGAAGCACTGGCTAAAACACACTGAAAAATATGTTTCTATCATAATTAAACCCTCTGTGAGGACGCTGAATAAGAATGGCTGAGTATTCAGAAATGGGATGGGCCCTCTTCAACATGGAAGACATGTAAAATACTGCGAACTAAAACGCTCATTATTGGACTTACAAATTCGTACACAAAAGCGATATTATTCCTATACTAATGGAAATATTAGTGAGATAATTAATGAATCATGATGAGTGCTTCATTTTTAAATAATTTTTAAATAAAGATTAAAAAGAAGTAAAAATCAGGACAACATAAAGCAGAATTACAAGCAAAAAGTGTTGAGGACGGAAAAGAAACATACTAATAGGCAGGAGAAAATTAAGGACGGTTGCGGAATCATGAAGGAATGAACACAATACAGTACACTACAAATTAAATAAACCAAAATCTCCGTATGTTTTTCATTCTTAATAAAAAGTGTTTCGCACGCAGAAGTATGTCATTATTATTTTGAAGCCTCTGTTTTGTTTAACAAACATATATACGGTGAACCAAAAGTAGGTGGACAGTAGGTTGAATACGGTTTGTGTTATATTATATTATAACTATGGTGTTCATTATAACTATGGTGTTTGTGTTATATTATATTAAATATTATAACTAAATTTATTTAAATTTTATTTTGTATTATAGTATACAAAAAAATTAAATATGTATTCTCAAAATAAACGTTATCATTTACTGTCCACCTACATTTGGTTCACCCTATATATACAGGGATATTTAAAATGATTCACCTGATTTCAAATGAGAATATTTTTTAATGTTGCAAATACAGAGTGATTTGTGATACATCAACCAAAAGAAAAACTGTCCAAATTTTGTCTCTCACCTCATAAATGCCCTATGTGACTTCCCCTAGTTACACGAGCAACGTCGATACGATAGTCGAATTCCTCCCATACTCGCTCCAGCATGTCGGTTGTCACTGACTCTACGGCAGTAACAATGCGAGTTCGGAGCTCATCCAAAGATGTGGGCAACGGTGGCACGTACACAGTATCCTTAACGTACCCCCAAGGGAAGAAGTCGCACGGTGTAAGATCCGGCGACCTAGGGCACTGTGACTACCGATTTACAGCTCGAAAACTGCAACACACAAAACGCCTTCTGCTGTGCGGACGCCATTTTCACACTGACTGTTTGTTGCTAGGCTAGGCCACGGCGTGACTTCGGAGCCCTCTCGCGGTGATCTTGTAAAACTCAGAGATTTCCTCTTTCATGTGGTGTATGCCCAGTTGATGCACGGTTGATAGGTACGGAAGTATTCTCAGTTGAAATCGGATGAATCATTTTCAATAGCCTATATATATATATATATATTCTCTCTCTCTCTCTCTCTCTCTCTCTCTCTTCCTCTCTCTCTCTCTCTCTCTCCATTTACGTCCTTGACTCCCTCGAGTTTTTGCCTAACTCAAGTTCACTTAAGACTCCTTTTCCGGAGTCATTCACCATTTCGGAGATCCACAAAAGAATGAGATGCGAAACTTGTTCTTCCGGAGTCGTGAATCTCATCTTGTTCCTTTTCTTTTGTTTATGTAGGAAGTAAAAGGATTAAAAAGATTATAACAATCAATGATGTGTTTATTATAACAGAGTGAAATACGTTGAAGGATCAGTGTTATGACTGCCCTCTGTGTGTGTGTGTGTGTGGTGTGTGTGTGTGTGTGTGTGTGCAGTGATGGGCATCGATACATGAAAATCGCTAAAGCGATACCGATACATCGATACATGAAGAACGTCTTAGGCGATACCGATACGCCGATACTTTCTAGATGTCTTAAG
Organism: Bathynomus jamesi; assembly: GCA_023014485.1. Classification (NCBI taxonomy): domain Eukaryota; kingdom Metazoa; phylum Arthropoda; class Malacostraca; order Isopoda; family Cirolanidae; genus Bathynomus; species Bathynomus jamesi. The sequence goes on along the minus strand of JAJOZX010000646.1, from coordinate 551,174 downwards.
CGATACCGATACCGATACATGCATCGCCGATACATGTATCGCCGGTACATTTTTATAATTATTCATTTAATATGTAGGTATTAGATATTATTGTTTATACTAGTAATTTGTACGCACTGTAAGTAAAATCAACGACATTTTAATGGGTTTTATAGATGTAAATAAAAACAATTGCTTTATTTAATGAAAGTATGTTTTAATTTTGTAGGATACATGAATGACTGAAAATATTACACTAACAATTAAAAGTAATTACTATTACCCTTCAAAAATACCAGCTGGCTAAACATCTGGTCAGACAGTCTATTCCTTTTTGGAGCGTGAATGTGACCAGCCAAACTAAACAACCGTTCTACAGGAGCAGAGGATGGTGGTGGTGTGTTATACTTCAGGAAGACCCGTAGAATTCCTGGTTACTGCCTCAGAGATTGGAGAGAATGACTTCCGTCACCCAGATACTGTAAAACTTCCATCTCAGTGGAATCTTGGGTTGCAGAGACATTAGTGAAAGCAGACTCATAACAGAAGAAATCATCTGCACTTCCGTCTTATTAATGTATCGATGTATCGAAGTATCGATTTTTTTCGATACATTTAAGAAAATTGACCTTAGCGATACCGATAAATCGATACTTTTGTCAAGTAGCTAAAGCGATACCGATACCGATACAAAAGTATCGATCGATACGTATCGGCGATACATGTATCTAGATACTGCCCATCACTGTGTGTGTGTACTCATCAAACAAACGGTCATGTTTTTCCAAATGACTGTTGGCGCCTTTTCCCAAAATAAATATAAAAGAGAAAAACAAAAAGTTTTATCTTTCAAATCGCTTTCATAAGAGTGAATCAGAAAAGGTTAAGATGTGTTCCAAAGAATAAATAAGGCTTTCGAATTTTTTTAAATTCAGGTTTTAAATAAGTACAAGTAAGTATAAGTGGAAAATATGTACTCTCTCTCTCTCGTATAGGAGGGCGAAGGCCAATCGCTCCCATGAGAACACTGAGGTGTATGTCTGCCTGTGCAGGGAAGTCAAGGCGAAGGTTAGGCTAGCGAAACGTAACGAAGAACTCCGGGTGGCAAGCCTCTGCAAGGGGAACCCTAGGAAGTTCTTCATTTATGTTAATATTAGAAAGCCCATTAGAAGCATGATAGGCCCGTTAAAGGACCCCAGCGGCGCGCTGCGGACCTCCGACGCGGACATCGCTAATGTGCTGAATGAGTATTTTGCGGGAGTGTTCACCAGGGAGGACACCCGCCTCCTCCCCGAGCCAGGCGTGAGGCACGAAGGTGCTGGCCTGGATAGTGTTCGGTGTACTGCAACAGTCGTTGCCGATAGAATAGACAAACTGAGCGCGTTTAAAGCTCCTGGGCCAGACCAGTTCCTCCCCAGAGTCTTGTGAGAAGTGCGCGACCAGGTGGCTCCCCACCTGGCTACAGTCTTCAACAAATCGTTGGAGACGGGCCAGGTGCCTGGTGACTAGAGGGAAGCTAACCTGACCCTTATCTTTAAGAAAAGGGATCACGAAAGTCCAGGGAACTATCGTCCCATTAGTTTCACTTCGGTTGTAGGTAAATTATTAGAGGGGATAATAACGGATGGGATCGTTCACTATTTGGATTCCTACAACTGCTTCGGGACTCCCAACATGGGTTTAGGCCGCATAGGTCGTGTCTCACCAACTTGCTCGAGTTTTTCCACGTCATGTGGAGTGAGTACGATAAGAGTAGGGCGACTGATATACTTTATCTCGACTTTCAGAAAGCCTTTGATAAGGTACCTCACTGCCGGCTAATGGCCAAAGTCCGCGCGCTGGGTATCGGTGGGGAAGTAGGTAGCTGGATTGGAAACTGGCTGAAGATAGGCTGCAGAGTGTTGTAATTAAAGGGGCTAGTTCGGGTTGGCCTCGGTCGCGAGCAGGGTTCTTCAGGGTTCCGTTTTGGGGCCACTGTTGTTTATCATTTACATAAATGATATCGACGGTGGCATCGTCAGTAGGATCGCCAAATTCGATCATGACACCAAGCTTGGGGCCAATTTTGGGACGCCTGAAGCGATCGAGCAACTGCATGCGAACCTACGTAGGATAGGAGAGTGGTCCGAAAAGTGGCAAATGCCGTTTAACTTGAGTAAATGCAAGGTGATGCACATTGGCTACGCCAATCCCAAGTCGGACTATTTGATGTTGGGGAGTAATATCGAGGTCACTGATTTGGAAAAGGACTTGGGTGTGCTAATTAGCAGCGACCTTAAGTTTACTAAACAGTGCGTAGAGGTGGAAAAGAAAGCTCAGAAGTTGTTGGGTTATATCAGGAGGCAATTTCGATTTCGGAACAAGATTGTGCTCTCTCTTTACAATTCCCTGGTTCGGCCGCACGTGGAGTATGCTGTGCAGTTCTGGTCGCCCACCCTCAAGAAAGATATTGACAGGCTGGAGCGAGTTCAGGCGAGGGCTACAAAGTTAATCCCTTCCGTTAGGCATATGGGCTACAATCGACGCTTACGCGCCCTGAATTTGTTTTCGCTGGAAACTCGGAGGCTGGGCGGTCAATTTATTGAGATTTTCAAGCTCTTACACGGGTTCAACGAAGTCGATTTTAGAAGCATGTTTAGTTTAAATGATAACTCAACTTGCAACAATGGTTGGAAGTTGGATTTGAAACGGTTTAGCACTAGTGAGTGTGGGAATTACTTTACCTATAAGGTCTGTGACACGTGGAACAGGCTACCTTCAGAAGTTGTGAACAGTTCCTCTGTGGATCAGTTCAAGAAAAGGTTAGACCAAATCTTGCACACTATTTGAGGGTGTAGGAATCTTTCCCTGGCACCCGTTGCCATTGGTACCTCCTCGGTATGGGCCGCAAGACTTCTTGAGGTACTTCTTTTACTTGTAACTCTCTCTCTCTCTCTCTCTCTCTCTCTCTCTCTCTCTCTCTCTCTCTCTCTCTCTCTCTCTCTCTCTCTCTGGAGCGAGTGCAGGCGAGGGCCACAAAGTTAATCCCTTCCGTTAGGCATATGGGCTACAATCGACGGTTACGCGCCCTGAACTTGTTTTCGCTTGAAACTCGGAGGCTGCGCGGTCAACTGATCGAGGTTTTCAAGCTCTTACGCGGGTTGAACGATGTCGATTTTAGAAGTATGTTTAGTTTAAATGATAACCCAACTCGCAACAATGGTTGGAAGTTGGATTTGAAACGGTTTAGGACTAGTGTGTGTGGGAATTACTTTACGTATAAGATCTGTGACACATGGAACAGGTTACCTTCGGAAGTTGTGAACAGTTCCTCTGTGGATCAGTTCAAGAAAAGGGTAGACGAAATCTTGCACACTATTTGAGTGTGTAAAGACATTTAGGACCTCAGTCTGCGGAAATTTCTTTTCCTATAAAATAGTTAATATCTGGAACCAACTTCCCTCAGAGGTTGTTTCCAGTCAAAGTGTAAATGTGTTTAAAAATAGGCTAGACAAAGTACTGAATACTCTCATAGTTTAAGACTAAAACATAAGAAAACTCTGCAGGAGATCGCTTGCACGGTGTCTCTGTGAGCAAGCTAAATATAGAGCTATTTATATATTCTCCACTTTCCTGTAAAATTTCCTTGGCTAATTTTTCAGGGTCAAGGTATTTTCTTCAACCTTTTTCCGTACCTGCCTCTGGCAGGGAGGGAGCGGAGGGTGGGGAGAGAGCCTTCTACTTTTCTATCCAGTTTTCTACTACTGCTAGGATAGTTGAAAGAAAAATAAACTTTTACAAAATTTTCCCTGGCACCCGTTGCCATTGGTACCTCCTCGGTATGGGCCGCAAGGCCTTTTGAGGTACTTCTTTTCCTTGTAACTCCTTGTAACTCTCTACAGGTAATAAGTAATTTTTTTATCTGGCCCGACATTTAGAGAATCTCAGGAATCCATTTACGCGGTTCTAGAGGACGCTCCATTGTAAACCTACAGGGTGTTTCAGGTCGACCCTAGAAATACGGAAAAGAAACATTTCATATTAGTTACGGAATTAATATGACAAACTTCAAATACCAAATACAAACTACAAATTGGCGGAATTTGTAGTTTGTATTTGGTATTTGGTATTTAAAGTTTGTCATAGTAATTCCGTAACTAATATGAAGTGTTTCTTTTTCATATTTCTAGGGTCGACCTGAAATACCCTGTATTTCAACCCTTTTTCTGCCGAGATCGAACCTTTATAGTCGTTCACTGCCACAGTTGACTTTTCTCCAGAACTGTCAAAAAATGTTTCCCTCTACTGCCATATTCGACAACTCTCCTTCGGGCTTAAAGTGTGCGCCAAACACGCTAGTGGCAACTACGACAACTAAAACTGAATGTAAACACACATCAGCACACATACTCGCGCCATTCACGCAGTCGTATTTTATTGCTTTTTACCAGCAATTTAGGCAAGTTACGTTCACTATGACACTATGATGATATGCGGTGTAAATGAACAGAAAGCTGAGTTCTGCGTTTTTCATAATACACATTTTCTGGTTGAAAATTAAAATTTTATGGTTTTCAAGAAATTTTAATGCCATATATGTATTCCTGCCTCTGGCAGGGAGGGAGCGGAGGGTGGGGAGAGAGCCTTCTACTTTTCTATCCAGTTTTCTACTACTGCTAGGATAGTTGAAAGAAAAATAAACTTTTACAAAATTTTCCCTGGCACCCGTTTATTGGTGTACTATATATAAACTTTGGTGGGCACGCGAATATTTTTTTATGGTTTACATGGTTTTTTTGGCACGCGACTGTATAAAGGTTCGCTACTCCTGGCCTAGTGGCTAAGGCGCTGAGCTACTCGTACTAATCGGGAGGGCGTGAGAGCGAGTCCAGGCGAGGCGTTGTAATATGCAGCTTCCTTGGCGGGTCGTGGTTCAGATTCCACGTTAAGTTGTAGGTGGAGGGCGTAAAGTTGTATGCCGCTCTAGCTAGAAGGCCTTCAGATCGGGTTCACTGACCGATCTTATACGTTACATTAGTAATATTGTAATAAAGCTCCTACCATAGTCAATAAACAACCAGATTCCTTAGTTTACACTTAAGAGTAAAAAATATAATTTTAAATGAATGCAACACATTTGTCTAAATTGCAAAAAAGTGTATTTTCAGTTTTCAAAAATTTTACGTTTTTTATAATAATTGCCTTGTCTCAAGTGGATTATACAGAAGCGTTTTTAAACTGGAACTTGAGATATAAAACTAACACAATCATTTAATGCAATTTCTTAGAAAAATAAATGACTTCCAAACAATTTTTTAAAAATAATTGGCTTAAGTCTCACTTTTTCGAATGGATTATGCCGAGAGGTTTTTAAATGTGACTCAGGATATGAAACTAACACAGGCACTTAACACAATTTCATAGAAATAATATATATATATATATACGCCTCGGTGGTGTAGTGGTTAGCGTCGTTGACTACGAATCCATCGGCCCCGGGATCGAGAACGGCTGACGGCAGCCGGCGCGCAGCAAAACCAAACTGTTCATCCTTCCACACAATAAAGAAAGTGGTTGATAGATAAATGGGTACCCTGGGTAGCCTAGTGGTTAAGACGCTGGGCTGCTGGCCGAAATATATCGGCAATGGACTTATTCTGAGACTCTCAGTCTGGAGATAAACACGAGAACCACCAAATAAATATAAATTTTTAGTGGTCTAGATGTAGGCCCTATAATAATGTAATTAAAGTAATTAAAGGTTGACTGAGGCTCAAGGTCACCATCTGTCGATCAAATAAAAATGTTACTGAAGGACATTAATAAAGTAAATTTTCTTCCTTTAATTAAAATGGAACGATAAATGATAACGTCAAATAATGATTGCAACTGAGCAAATGCAGTTGAATTGCATGGATTGCAGTTGTAGATTAAATGATTATAAAAAATACGTTGTGTGATTAAATTTGAGAGTTTACAGTTAAAATAGGAATGGCAAAATGTTCCCGGCTTGCTTGCAAATAGTGGTCCACATCAAGGAGGCGAAGGTTATGATGTTCAAGGGCGCCTGCCTCTGGTCGCCGCGTGTCTATATAAGGGAATCAGAGGCGTCGCTAGGCACTGACACATGGGGCCCGTGCCCCGATTCTATTTGACAGTGCCCCGAATCCATTTGGTGCTTTTGAAAAATCAGACTAAAAAATCATGATCGGTATCATGAGGATGCTGTCATTGACCGCTTTATTAAAAGACAAAACAGAAGGTATACACTGCGTTTCCTGAATAATTTCTAAGTAAACATTTTATATTATGTTATATATTCGAAACCGAAGTTTAATATTTAAAACTATGATGTTCAATTATGTTTTTACTGGATCGTTCTGCGTTTGTAAATTTACACTGTTACTACATATGTGACTTTAAATTCGCTTAACATACTGTATAGCTTGTTTCATCTTACCGGTGTAATTCAATACATCATTTGCACATCATTGTATTTTGTGTTCTGAGAAATGTTCAAATACCTAATTATTCTCGGAGGGGGGACCCTATGGGCACGAGACTATAATCTTTTCAGTACCTAGCGATACCTCTGAAGGGAATGCTTGCAAAGAAGAAAAACGTGCTAATAAATAAACGAAGGACTGGAAGTGTTGCTGAAGAAATGCTTGAAGGTGAAGAAACCGCTGATTCAGCTACACATTTATTAAGTAAAGCTAGACGTTTCGGGAATTTTGGTCTCCATCTTCTGTAGCTAATACAAAGAAGAGAAAAATAAAAACTATAATAAAATTTTAAAAATTAAGTAAAAATTAGTTAAAATAAAATTAAAATTGAACACACAAATTATCACTGTGACCAGTGATGAGCTGCCAAAATCTTAACAACCGGTTCCCTATATAAAAAGTTCTGATTGAAAGGATGTGCCACAGTATGCAGTTTTTGTACCTTTCTCCATAAGAAGTGGCAATGCACTGTGTCATTGGGAGTTGTACTCGTACTTAACAATAAAAAAAATAAATTTAGAATAAATTTGAAAAGAAGAAAATATGAAGAATATTTAAGTTATTACTAATTAGGGAGTAATTACAAAATAGCTTCAAGATAACACAAAGAAAGAAATTATTATTTTGAGGAACATTTAAATACATACCTTATTTAATATTAATTAGGTAGTAATTTCCAAATGGCTTCTTGATCTTCTCCGTAATCTTTGGTGTTGGATACACGAACTCTGGTATCTAATGCGGATCGATGACTTTTCATCCATGATTTAACATTATTTTGTACACCGTTTTATAAGATTATTCGGTTTTAAGATCAGTTTATAACAATATTTGTTTTCGTAACAATTTTTAACAACCGGTTCTAAAATGCTTCAAAATTTTAACACCGGTGCGAACCGGCTGCAGCTCACCACTGACTGTGACCCATCTGAGGGTTTATTAAACTATAAAGGAGGAACGATGAAAAGAAAACATCCAAACGAAAAATTGGTTGGGGTTGGTTGGATGGTTATACTGCATATAATTTAGTAGAATAAGAATGTTCATTGAGTGAGGGTTTGAGATGGTACATATAAAGGAATTCTATAAATAGCGAAGATTCCGGTTTGGATATTGGACTATATGTTCTATAAGAAATATGTCTATGTTTATAAACTCTCTGTTCAATAGGTGGGTGGGTTCTACCAATGTAGCTGGCATTGCAGCCAGCCAGCACACTGAAAAAGATAAACATCAAAGGATTTGATATGCTTTGAAAGAGCTTTGTGTTTTAGAATAGATTGTATTGAAGATGTATTGTTATCTATAAACCGGAAATTACACTGGGGAAAGGCTGGAACAAGAGCAAATTTCAACAAAGATATCATCTTAAAAGACTGTACTCCAATGTATGGGAACTTAACATATAATGGGAATTTAGGAACATCTGGAATAAGAGATTTTGGTCGATGAAAGTCTGTTAAAAAAATCATTGACGAACTTCTCAAAAATAAAATTAGGAAAAGAGTCGTAGTTAAAAAACACTTCTTAGGTATTGAACTTCCTCTTATGGAACAATATCCAACCTGAAAAAAAAAATGTAAGCCCGGAAAAGTCTGGATTTAAGGCTTGAGAGCTTAAATTTCAAGGAGTAATTGGTTTGTTAAAAGGTACTAGTTTTCTTCCTCATGACCGAGAAAGAAAATGAATTGCTTTGTGTGACGGAAACATCTCACTTTTCTTTTCTTTGTATTAGGTTACATAGATGGGAATCGAAATTTCCGAAACGTCTAGCACTACTCAATAAATGTATATTTATATGGTAGGTTCTCTCTCTCTCTCTCTCTCTCTCTCTCTCTTTGTATATTCTTTGTATATATTATATACAGAGAGAGAGAGAGAGTGTTAGCTGTACAAAAATACTGAAATAAAATCATTCATTTAATTAACCATTAATGACTGCACTTAAGAAATCACGTTACCGTTAAGCAAGTTCACGTGTATGCAAATGATTAGTAATGTGTAGATTGACTTTCACAACGTTCGATCACGTGGCTCATTGAAAGTGATTTATAAATGAACGAGTCACGTGGAAGAATATTAAAGCTAAATATACAGTATAGTTAGGGCATTCGTATATACAACTGCGGAAATAATAATAATAATAATAATAATAACAATATTATTATTATTATTATTATTATTATTATTTTGAATGCAGAAGTAGCTTT